>JACYVW010000026.1:0-532922 GCA_023065735.1 Coffea humblotiana
AGACTCAGTTTACTAAATTATCCAAGTTTTCTCCCGAGTTGATAGCTACGGAGCAAAGGAGGGTAAGGAGGTTTGTACAGGGACTCAATGTGGAAATACAGGAGGCCTTGGCGGCGGCGCAAATTCATACTTTTACGGAAGTTTTGGAGAACGCCCAGAGAATAGAATTTGTCAGGGCACAAGTAAGGACTTTTCATGCAAAACGGAGAGGTGCGCCTGGTAGAAATCAGGGGCAGGCACATAGTGATCGGAACATGCCACCTCCTAAAGTCGGTCGAGGAGCTGGAGGTGGAAGGTTTACAGGTACATCTAGGGAAGTTACTCCGAGAGGAGCCCTAGGTGGAAAGGGATAGGCGAGAGGTGTCTCGCAGGGAGGCCAGTCATCCGCCCCTCGAGTAACTTGTGGATACTATGGGAAATCCAACCATACCGAGGATAATTGCCGGAGAAAGGCTCGAAATTGCTTAAGGTGTGGAAGTACTGAGCATTTAGATCGCCAATTGCCCATTGATTAGTGATACCCAGTCGGCTGGTAAATCAAACCCTAAACCAACTAATATAGGAGGGACCAAGCGAAGGGTGCCAGCCAGAGTGTACTCTTTGGGCCAGCAATCGGTACCTGAACCATCGGAGGTATTGGAAGGTACAATTCCTATTTTTCATCGTTTGGCCCAAATTTTGATAGACCATGGTGCCACTCATTCATTTGTTAGCCCACATTTATGTTTGGAATTGATGTGAAAGCCGAGAGACTTACCCTATGACTTAGAAGTGAAAACACCTACGGGTAACCAATCTTTGCTTGCCAATGAGGTGTATAGAAACTGCGATATTTTGGTTGATGAACAGAAATTAGTAGTTGACCTTATAGGTCTAACCATTAAGGGGTACAACATTATTCTAGAAATGGATTGGCTAGCCCATTATCATGTCCGGGTAGATTGTCGAATGAAGGTGGTTGAGTTTTACATACCGGGGTGAGGCAACTCTAAAACTAGACGTGAGGGGTATTCTAGCCTCATCTGCCCTTATTTCGGGAATTAGGGTTTAGGAAATTGCTTAGTAATGGGGCACGGGGGTATCTAGCAATTTTCTAGTTAATACCCCAGGAGAAAAGGGTAAACTAGAAAGAGATATCGGTGATAAATGAGTATCTAGATGTGTTCCCGAATGAATTGGTATCACTGTCACCCGAAAGAGAGATTGAGTTTAATATTGATTTATCACCTGAAACTACTCTCATTTCAAAAATCCCTTATCGGATGGCGCCCGCTGAACTTAAGTAGTTAAAAGTGGTAATTGCAAGACTTGCTAGAACGGGGATTTATACATGAGAGCGAGTCATCTTGAGGCGCTCCAGTGCTATTTGTCAAAAGAAGGACGGGAGTTTAAGGTTATGCATTGATTATCGATGGTTGAATGCAGTAACCATTAAGAATAAATATCTTTTGCTCCACATTGATGAGTTATTTGATCAGTTGCAAGGGGTTGTAGTGTTTTCTAAATTAGATCTCCGACAAGGATATTACCAATTGAGAATTAGGAAGGAAGATATGCCAAAAACTGCCTTTAACACTCGATATGGGCATTTTGAATTTGCGGTAATGCCTTTTAGCTTAACCAATGCCCCAGCTGCATTTTTGGATTTAATGCATCGGGTAATTTAAACCTTATTTGGATATGTTCGTGGTGGTATTTATTGATGATATTCTGGTGTACTCTAAGACAAAGGAGGAACATGAGCAACACTTGAGAATAGTATTGCAAATCCTGAGAGAACACCAGTTGTCTGTTAAGTTTAGCAATTGTGAATTTTGGCAAGAGAGAGTATCGTTTCTAGGCCATATAATCTCAAAGGATAGACTTATTGTAGATCCGGCTAAGGTGGAAGCTGTTGCTAAATGGAAACGGCCGGAAAATCCTACGAAAGTTCGAAGCTTTTTGGGGCTAGCGGGGTATTACCGCCGGTTTATACAGAATTTCTCTAGAATTGCGGGACCCCTAACAAATTTGACAAAGAAACAAGGGAAAAATATTTGGGGATGCTAAGTGTGAGACGAGCTTTCAAGAGCTTAAGAAACAATTAACCATGGCTCCAGTGTTAGCTTTGCCAAATGGGAAGGATAGCTATACGGTGTATACTGATGCTTCGAGAGAAGTATTAGGGTGTGTTTTGATGCAAAATAGGAATGTAATTGCCTATACTTCTTGGAAGTTGAAGTCTCATGAGCAAAACTATCCAACCCATGACTTAGAGCTTGCAGCAGTTGTGTTTGCTTTGAAGAAGCGGCAGCATTATTTGTACGAGGTGACATTTGAGGTATATACGAACCATAAGAGCCTTAAATACTTATTCTCTCAGAAAGAACTAAATCTGAGACAACGTCAGTGGATGGAGTTTCTAGAAGAATTATGATTGTACTATTAATTACTATCCAAGAAAAGCTAATGTTGTAGCAGATGCTTTAAGTCGGAAGGCTCAACTAGCAGGTTTAATGGTAGAAGAAGTGGAACCTGTTAGAAAATGTATGTGAATGGAACCCTCGTCTTGAACCATAGAAAGTTATCTTTGGAAATATTGAGGTGAAATCGACATTATTAGATCGGATTAAAGAGGGTCAAAAGAAAGAGCCAATGGTACACAAAAATGGGTGGAAAGAGTGAAGAAAGGATAATTACCTGATTTTAAACCTAGGTCCAGATGGGATTCTAAGGTTTTCGCAATCGCGTTGTTGTACCCAAGGATGAAGAACTGAAGAAAGAAATTTTGGAAGAATCTCACCGTTCTAGGTACACGGTGCATCCAGATAGTGGCAAGATGTACCAGGATCTCAAAAGTCTGTATTGGTGGGATAATATGAAGGCGGGGATTGCCCAGTTTGTACAAAGATGTCTTACGTGTCAACAAGTGAAAGCTGAGCATAAAAAACCATCGGGTCTGTTACAGCCTTTAGAGATACCGGAATGGAAATGGGAGCACATAATGATGGATTTTGTAACAAGATTGCCACATACTCAAAGAGGTCATGATGCGATTTGGGTGATAGTGAACCGATTAACTAAAACTGTACATTTCCTGCCAGTTAATATGAAATACTGTTTGGAGAAACTTTCCAAACTCTATATGGACGAAGTTGTGAGATTACACGGGGTACCAGTAAGTATAGTATCAGACAGAGACCCTAGGTTTGTATCTCGATTCTAGCAGAAGCTGCAAGAGGCTTTAGGAACTAAGTTGAGCTATAGTACAGTGTATCATCCTCAAACCGATGGATAGTTTGAGAGAACCATTCAAACTCTTGAGAATGTGCTAAGAGCCTATATTGTAGATTTTGGAGAGAGTTGGAACCAATATCTAACCCTGGTTGAGTTCGCGTATAACAATAGTTATCACTCTTCTATTCAAATGGGCCCGTTTGAAGTACTTTATGGACAAAGGTGTCGATCACCAATTCATTGGGATGAAGTAGGAGAGAGGAAGATCATAGATCCGGTAACAATACCATGGGTTGAGGAAGCCTACAAAAGGGTAAAAGTGATACGTTAGAGGTTTCAAATGACCCAAAGTCGACAAAAGAGCTATGCCGACCATCGAAGAAAGGATTTGGAGTTTGAGGTAAGGGATAAGGTGTTTCTTAGGGTTACTCCATTAAAGAGAAAGATTAAAGTAGGAAAAGGAAAGAAGTTGCAACCAAGATACATAGGACCTTTTAGCATACTCTAGCGGATAGGAAATGTGTCTTATCGACTGGAGTTACCTGCTAGTTTATCTCGGATCCATGATGTTTTTCATGTTTCTTTGCTTAAGAAATATCACCCGGATCCGACTCACATTTTGCCACCAGAAGATATTGAACTGGACGAGTCTTTAGCCTATGAGGAACGACCCATTCGAGTATTGGATAGGAAGGTGAAGGACTTGAGAAATAAGCAGATTCCACTGGTTAAGGTTCTATGGAAATACCATGAGGTGGAGGAAGCAATCTGGGAGCTGGAGAAAGACATGCAAGAGAAGTATCGTGAGCTGTTTACGACTAAAGGTATGAATTTCGAGGTCGAAATTCTCTTAAGGGGGAGAGAGTGTGAGGACTTGTAAAATCCCTCATATTTTTTTAAAACTCCCTTTTATTTTGAATCAATTACTTTATAATAGTTTTACTACTCATTTACTCCCTCAATAGTTGGAATAAAGAATAGAATTAAGAGTTTTTCCTTTACTTTCATAGTTAGTATAAATTAGAGTTTTTGCATCTTTTGGTAGTGTGATTAATTGGTACGGAGTGTGTACTAAATTTGGTGGTTAAGAGTGAGTTTTATATAAGGGAAAGTGTGTGTTTAGAAGTGTTAATAATAAGTTAGTGAATCATAAGTTAAAACACTAGTACGCGCGAATTAGGGAAAAACGGCTTGAACCGACGTGCACCATTTGCTACTGATTGAATACACCACTTGAACACTACTTTATTACCTTAATCTCCTTGTTGTTAATTGATCAAAATCAGCCCTAAATATCGTCTTAAGATAGCCAAAAATTTGGACTAAAAGAAGAGAGAAAAAAGAAAATTTTGAGATTCAATCTTGTAGCGACACTTGGCGGAATCCAACCAACTTTGACTAAACTAATTTTCTTTCTTCTTATCACCAAATTGGCTTCATTTCTCCTTTATTCTTCTTCATGTTGGTCGAGACTCAAGAGAGGGAAAAGAGAGAAAAACAACTTTAACTCCAACCTTGAATCCATCTTGTTTGAGTGAAATCTCAAAAATTAAACCGATTAAACTTACCTTTTGGTGTTTGGAAAGCTTAGTGTGGTGAAATTTTTCGAAGAGAGTGGTTTGGTTTTCACTTGCAAGCAACCCTTGGAAGGTATAAACCTTGAACTTCATTTTCTCTTGCTCAATCTTGTTAATTTGGTATAGAAGCTTCTACTCTTGGATTGCTAGGGCTAATTATTTAGTTTTTGATGGTGTAGTAGAAAGTTTAGCTAGGGTTTGCATTTTTCAGATTTTATTAGTGTTGTTTAACTAGTAAATGATGTTATTGAAGTTGGAAATGGAACTTGAGAAGTTATTTTGGGCTTGAGTGTAACTTTGTTAGAGTAAAAGTTGAATTCCAGCATTGGTAGAGATTCTGCCCTGTTTCTTTGAACTGATCTGACCTGCATATTCGTCCATGTTAAAGGCCAAATCTGTGAGAACTTGCAAAATTACTTGTTTTAAATTCCTATTACTAGCTTATTTAAATATTTAATTGCCCGTTTACTCTGAATATTTTATTTCAACCTTTTTAGACCTAATTACATGGAACTATGACTTACTTATATTTTTAAAATGACTCGTTTCAAAATTTAATTTTTCGAAAGCTCGTTAAGTGAGAATAGTGAATACGCAATTGGAAACAATGAACGATTTGAGAGTATAGTGAGTTTGGAGAGTGAGGACTCATACATTAGTTCTAAGATGGTTAATCTTATGTTCAAATACTCAAGCAATAGTTAGTTATACCATCGTTATAAGAATTTCTTAGAAATTTCGCGTTATCGCGCACAAGTTGGAAGTTCGGGTTTTCGCGCGCGCGACTAATTGGAGGATTTAAGAAATTATTTCTAGACTATTAAGAGTGAATAAGAATAGTATGAATGGAAGTGCATTAGAGGTATAATGCACAAGTGAAACAAACTCGAGAGGAATCGAGCACGAAACGCGCGCGTGCGCGCACTAGCGAGAGTTGACTTTACAACACCTTTTGCGCCAAACACTTAAGCTTCTCAAGGAAGATTCATTTCAGCAAAACACTCTCTCTCTCACCCTCTCAAGCAGCCGGCCAACCAAGGAGGAAGAAGACCCAAAAACTCTTCACTCTCTTGCACCATTTCTTCACCAAATCATCTCAAACTTTCACTACAACTTGCAAATAACTTGAAGATCATCTTGGACTAGGAAGAGGGCTCCATTCTCACAGTTTTTCTTGGAGTTCAAAGGGCCAAAATTTATGTTTTAGTCATCTAAGGAGGTAACACACGATCAACCGCTTGAATCTTGATTTATATACGTTAGATTGCACTTATACGGTTGTAGATGCATGTGGGTAGCTTTATATTGTTGGAAATCTTGTGAGTGGGCTCTATGAAATCCCACAATGGACTTGATGAGATGATTTGATGATATTGGGTGTTATTTATGTTGAATTAGTGCTTAATCTAGTGAATATAAGTTGTATTGTGGAAGGAAACTCAAAAGAAGTGAGATGAGGAAAGAGGACGATTCTGCCCCTGTTTTGTCGAGCCTCTCTAGTAAAATTTTTGTGGTCCAACTGACTTGATTTTGATGTAAATATGTTGTATGGGTTGTGTAGAAAGTTTCCTAAAAACATTACTTGATTTGGATGGGTAAAAGTTGAGATTCGGAATTTCACCAAAACTGGAAAACGTAACTAGAGTCTCCCTGGCAGTGATTTTGTTTCGACTATAACTGTTTACTCCGACGTCAAAATCGAGTTCTGTTAGTGGCATTAGAAACGAGACGCTTCCGGTTTTCCCAACGGTGTAAAATACACCCACGGATTCCACTTGAATGAACCGTACTAGCCCTTTCAAAGTCACCTGCCCTGTTTTTCGGATGAACTGGAGTGCCTGTTGTGAGCTGCAACTTGATGCTCGAATATGAGCTAGTTGTGGACAGAATTTTAAAACAATTCCTTCTGTGAAATTGTAGTATTATGAACTTAGGTTTCAACGCCACCAAACACAGTTAATTTCAAGATGAATTGAGTGAGTTGTGGCCGAATTACGAAACTGTCTCGGTTAAGGGAAAACCCTAATTCTGGACTGATTTATGACTAATCTTGATTTGGGACTTGTTATTTCGAATTTCTTGGTGATAAACACCTAAAAAATGTAATTTGAGGTTTCTTAGACATTGTCTTCATAAATGAACCATGTTTGAGAAAATTGCTTTGGCCAAATGTTTGAGAAAAGGAAAAAACAAAAAGTGCAAGGCAGATTTGCCTTGGAAATTTGGAAACTTTAGTGGCTTTGTTAACTAACTTCCCGAAGGAATGTTTATATGAATTTGACAGAGAAATAAGCCTTATGTGGTAGGATAATAATACCAAATTTGGTGACATTCCGAGTCCGTTTCGATACCCAAATAAAGTCCCAAAGTTCAAGCTTCAAATCTGGAATTTTGCCCAGTGAACTTCATTTTGTACCAACTTTGAGCTGCTATATCTTGGTGCTCAAACTCAGATTCTTGTTCTGTTTGTTGTGTTTTAAACCTTATTTGCAACTCTAATTGAGTTCATAATTTTAGAGGCTAGTTCGAATTCTGTGAATTTTTCCGAATTTCCAAATTTGGCCAAAAACCAACTCGAAACTGTCTTAGTAAGCCTAAAACAGCAACTTTGAGCTGACTTTTGAATACCTTCCATTTGGAATCATGGAAGGGTGTCTTCTAGGAACTTTTAGTAATTTGGGAATTAAGTTTCCAACGGTACCAAGTTTTCCAATCTTGGACCTACGGAGAGTGAGTTATGATTTTTCCAAAAGTGCACCTCAAATCTGAAAATTTTCAAACTTGACGGGAATTGAGTTTGTGAGATGCTTCCCTATCCTTTGATACCACTTGACCATTTTGGACTTGTTTTCAAGAAGGAAACTAGTTTTTTCCTTGTGCGTTTAAACACCACCTTTAAACCTTGAATTTGAGCAAGTTAAGGCTCATTTTCATAAGAGTCCTCTAGCTTGTACAAGTGTGCAATCTTTCTTGATAATTGGGGTTTGTGAATGATAATATGTAATAGATACCCGTTGTTTGCTCAGGCACTCAAGAGGATCCCACGGTGGAAGCCTGAACCCTCAAGTGTGCTTTACTTCTTGAATTACTCGGTGAGTGTCGAGTGCATGTTTTGTTGCAATTATGTGAATTGTTTCTCCTGAACTAAAAATTGGTAACTGCTGAGTTGAGTGTGTACTTTATCACACTCATTTTCATTTAAATGATTTGAAATTAAATTGCCTGAATTGACTTGAATTACCTGACCTGAAATTTACCTGACCTGAATTTACCTGAATTCCCTGACCTGAATTTACTTGAATTATATGCTATGGCTACATATGTCGCTGGAGTGAATCTCCTCGACTCACACCTAATCTGGGGGACGCCCAAAACTTATCGGGCGACCTTGAACTCGAGCCGGCATGGGCTTGGTCGGGATCCTTGGTGAGCCATGAGACAACCTGTATAAGCATGATCTATTGGATAGATCTTGCTTGGCCTACTCGTGCAGTAGCGCCTTTATCGCAGTTCGGGCCCGGTGGGGGGGGTTGTAAGGTGGAAGGACCTGTGCAGTTAGTGGAGATCTACGGACTTAAACACACCAACCCGGTTGACGGAGTGTCATCACGGGAAGGTAATTGATCGAGCAATGGCAACGCTAGTAGAACTTAGCTCCTGAGAGCTCTCATATCCTTGAATTGTTTCTGTATACATATTCTTGCTCGAATTGTTATTTTATTGTATATTACAGTTATGTTCATAAATGGGATTGTTACTTGGACAATGTGCTTGCATGTGTACTTTTTGGCCTCACGAGCGATTGCTCACCCCATAGATTTGTTTTCCTTAACAGGAATGGATCTGAAGTGGGAACTTGGAGGAATTCTTTTGATGTACTTTTGTAATAGGGTTTCCAATGGAACTGTTAGTTTTGTGGCTGTTGTATATTTTGGGAACCAATGTAAGAATTGGAAGATTAATGCATTTTGTACTCGTGGTGTAAGACTAGATCTTATATATATAAGTATGGAAGCGACTTTCTTTATTAGACTTGTATTAATGGTTATTGTCGTTAAGCGTGAATTGATTTGTCTCGAGTCCTGGCGAGAGTTGGGCAGGCGTCTCGCGGATACCCTTTGGTTCGCTTTATGGAGAAATGGGGGCGTCACAAAATCAGTTCTTTCTCAAAACATGAAAGTTATAGGGAATTGAGTTAACTATCCACCTGCAAAAGTTCAGCTCAATCGGAGTACTGTATCTTGTGAAATGTGTGAGAACCCTCACTTTAAAAATCCAATCTCCCCAAATTACTTGCCTTGCCCTATGTTTTAAATCACCTCATACATGCCCTTGTATTACATTTCCCATGTGTTACAACAATTTAACATACATTGCATTTCATTTCTTTTGACTGGAAATAAGACAATTGCTTGAGTTGATTTCAAATAATTCACCCCTTACATGTTTTAAATGACCTTTATTTGTGGTAGGAACTTTATGTGAAAGGTTAGGGGTGTTTAAATAAGTATTAGTGCATTTGGAAGGGTTGAATTATCATTAGTCAAAAGATTAAGAGAAGTAGTGGGGCAAGAAATGGGCTATGTGGCAAAACTCTAGCCAAGTATTTTGTTGACCAAAGGTTAACTAATAATTTAAACCATCTTGGCCCTTTTATTTTCTTCTTGTTGGCTGAACCTTATAGCTCCAAAAGAGAAGAGAGAGAGCTCCAATTTCTTACTTTCTAACCCTAGTAATCAAGAGCCAAACAAATCAAAGAGAAAGATTGGGAGATAGTGAGAAATTTCCTTCCAACCTTAGGGTTTGATGCAAGCTTGAAGTCTTCATTTGGTGGGTTGATTTGGTGGTTCAAACTTCCTACAAGAGAGGTAAGTGTTCTTTAAATGATGTGGGTTGATGGATTATGAATGGTTGTAAACTTTGAAGAAATTGAAGATTTATCATCACTTTGTCATAGTTAAGTAAGCTGAAATTTTCCCAAACTTGATTCCAGTTTTTGTACCTACTTCAACTGGGATGTTCGACCATGATAACGGCCAAACTAGATTTTGTACAAAACATGCAAGTTGTAGATAATTGAGTGTAGAATATGCCTGTAAATGTTCAGCTCAATCGGAGTAGGATAGCTTGTGAAATGACTAATTTACCCCTGCTGCCCTGTTTCTGTCCGAACTGATATTTGTCTCTGTAATGATCATTTTGACCAGGACGACGACTGATTTATCTTTTTATGTCTTCTTAAGAATTATATCCCTATATCTTAGCTTTCAAATGGATTTGGAATCATCTGAATCGGAGTTGTGTGCGCTGAGATATGATTGCATAAATCAGGACTGCCAGTTAAATTTCCCAGTGAGCTTCGAACTGGAAACTCTGGGGCTGTTTGATAAATTTGACTAGGTTAGGTGGAGAACGGGATTGAGGTGTCTTCATAAGAATTGTAGAGATCTGTCTTAGCTTCGAAACGGTATAAGGTTTGCCCTAATTCAATAAACATAACTCCAGTTATGGACTAAAATGCTATGGGATGTCAAATCTGCCGTTTGGTATGCCTACCAAGTGTTTGATTAAATGTATGCCTACCAAGTGTTTGATGAAATGTTTGCACCTTGTTCATGGTTGTTAATGAAGCTTTTACATGTTTTAAACCTCTTTTGAGCTAGATCTATACTTGATATGTGGTTTAAGTGCAAATTATTAGAGGATGAAGATTGGATGGCTAAAGGAAAATATGGACTGATTTCAACTTCCATGCTGACCGGTTGGAGAAGGAAGGGTTCCACCTTGCTTTTTTGTGGTTTATTTATACCTTAATCATGCCTAAACAACTTGGCTAGAGATTGGTTAAACTCATGTGTGAATTGGAGTGAAATTGGAACAAGTAAAGTGGTAATATTGGCTACTAGTGGACTGGTTTAGGGTTTCATGGTGAATAGCTTATGTTGGTAACCCTTCATCATGTTTATGTGTTATATTTTGAACTCAAATGATACCAAATGACTTAAGCCCCTGTATATGATCATTTGAGGACTGATTTGGGTGAATTTGAACCAAAACAAATGAAGTTAGCATGAGGAATTTAGTGTGCAATTGTTAGGGTTTGAGACTGATCCAGGGTTCGAAAATCAGCCAACTTGTCCGAGTTCCTTTTCCTTCTAGGAGATGAACTAGAATGTATGCTAGATATTGTTAGAAAGCCCTTCGAGTCTAGTTTCCAACGCCACTGACGGAACCTAATTCTGACCTTCCTACAGTGAGATATAGCTGTTTTACTGAGACTGCGCGGGCGCGACTGTTTACCCGCGAAGAACCTTTTCAAGCTTGAATGAACTTTCCTTTTAACCAACTCTTGCATTTGTTAAACTTGTTTCCTCATGAACTTTCACTGCATTTTGGGCCTAATTCTCATGGTAAATTGAGCCGGTCTAACCACTCACTTAGTCACCTAATGAGTTCATTTTAGCTTGGAATTAAGCTTAGTTTGTTAACGATTTCACTCGTTGCCCTAGGAGTGGGAAACGGTGGTGAACGTAACCGCACGACTTGACGTTTGACTGCTACATTACTTGACAGGTGAGTGTTCCACTACCTGCTACCTGCTTATATGAAATATCTGAATACTTGAATTACGACTGTTTGAGCCAAACCATGTTTTGATAAAATGGAGGCGAGCGTGTACTTTATCGCACTCGACCTCCCTCATTTTCCACTAAGGCTCTGTACACTGCAATTATGAGATATGAATTCTCTATATGTGACTGTGCTTGAGTTGTTTGGGTGATACCCCATCAACTACTGCTACTGTTTGGGTACCCAACCTCATAGGTGAGTCGGTTGGATCGAGCCAGCAAGGGCTTGGTCGAGACGACTGATAAACCTTGGGACTGTTTACTGATCACTGGAAACCGGTATACTCGAGTATTACCTAACTACTGTTTATGGAGTGCGGGCCCGGTAGGGGGTTGATCGGTGGATGGAGATTGGAGAAAGTGGTGTTCTACGGACTGTATATTCTATGAATGCAAAACGTTGACGGAGAGTCAACGGACCCTGGTATGATCAAGCTCAAGAGGATTTGGCTTTTGGAAGCCACCCGTATCCTTGAATTGCACTGTGATTAAATTGTTTATTGTACTATTCGGTGTTTACTTGATTATATTATGCCCTTATTTGGCTTATGTGCTTACTTGTTTTTACTTGGAACCTCACTGGGCTATAGCTCACCCCACTCCCCTTTGTTTTCCTTAACAGATCTGAGACGGACTTTTGGCCAAGAACCTTCTTAGTTTATTTTGCTTGAACTTGTAACCTTTTGTTTAAGATAACTTTACTCCTGACTCTTGTAAGTTCGATTCATGTTATGTAACTGTAGTATGGAGTAGTAAACATGACGTTTAGTCAATTTCTAAGTTTGGGCAGTTGGTTTGTCTATCATTTGCCATTAGGGTTTGTAACATTTGTTTGAAGTGATTCCGTTGGGTAATTTGAGTTACTAGATCACTGATCGACCGAGTCCCGGCGAGAGCTGGGCAGGCAGTCCGCTGATACCCTAGGGTTCGCCCTAGGGAGAGGTGGGGCTGTCACAAAATGACTAAAATACCTCTGACTAACCCAAACGCCCTGTTTAACAGGCAGCTTTCTATTTTCTCTGAAATTTCAATTTTGACCCTGAAAATGCAAGAACTGGGTATTGATGTCTTCATAGGAAATGTAGTTATCTTTCTTAGCTCGAAACGCCATAAAATTTACCCCAATCCGATAAGCGTAGCTTCAGTTATGACCAAAACGCCAAAAGGATGACAAATTACTTAGACATTCTTCTTTAATACTAGTTTCGAGCCTTTGGTCTTGATGATTGCATTACTAGAATTGACTTGTATTTGGATGACATTGAGCCTAGTTGACGCGCTATTGTGTTAAGCTTGCGTATGTGCTGAATTTGGGCTGAGTTGAGGAAAATAATGAAGCCATAAATGGCTGGAAATAGCGAAATACAAAGGGCATACCGCCAAATTTTCGCTCAAGGGTTAGGTGAGTGAACTTAAGAATTGAGCAACGACTTGAAGTCGAAGTGAACTTGAATTGTCTACGGTAAGTCAAGTTACCGTTAGTAAAAGTATATGAGCTGAATTCGACCGAAACTTGTACCTTTTAAAAAGTGAAAGTAGCGACCAATAGAAATACGTTTTCCTCGTCTTTTAGACTCAAATGCGAATTCCAACGTTTTAATTGCTTCTTTAGCAACACCAAAAGAGCGAGCATGAATTTTCTAACGTTTGATAAGTAACATGAATATTACCCAAATGAGTTTTTAGTTACTTGATTTTCGTTAAGCGAAACGCTTAAGTTTCGAACCTAGTTGATTTCAAACTCTTAAATGATGTTTTATCGCAGATTTGGACTCCAAACAAGGAGTAATACCTGAACGTGATCCTAAGAAGCACTAAATCTTTGGTGAGTGCTTCCAAATACTTGATTGAACTTGACACTTGTTTAAATGCTTGACCAACGAGGTCGGATGATATTTTGATTGGTTTGATCGGGTAAGGGTGTACTTTATCGCACTTGCCCTAATGTGATATATTCTTGTTCATTGGTTGCAATAGACTTGATATACATGCATATGATTCGTATCTTGTCTGGAATTCCAGAAACCCTGTGGCTAGTTAATCGAGTCGAGCCGGCAAGGGCCTGGTCAATTAGATAACGAACCCTAGGTCTCTAGTGTTGTCGAGTGGAGTGATATCTCCTCGACTAATCGATATATTCGAGTATTACCACACGTGTTTATCTGAACGTTTGGGCTCGGTAAGGGGGTTCAATGGTGGATGGAGATTGGTGTTAAGTAGGGCACTACTGGACTGATTACTTTACTTGAAAGTTGATGGAGTGTCAACTACTCTTTGATCAAACTATGGCGGAGCTATTTTGCAATAGCTGCTGTATCCTTTTACTTGATATGTGCAATATCCAGCGATTGGTATTACGAAGTGTTATTACTCATTTTCTTGACTTGATATGCTCGCTACTTTGCTATTTTGATACTTTCACTTTTAATTAATGGTCAACTTGCTATTTGGAACCTCACTGAACTTTAACTCACTCTATTATATTTGTTTTCCTTACAGGGGGTATGAGCGAGGCGTGAGACTGGTACAGGCTAGCAAAGTCTAGTTTTTGAAATTTTGTAATTGTACTCGCACTAGTCGCTCGATTAGGACTGATGTATCCGAAACTCATATCTTTTGTTATATTGGGATTGTAAGACTGCTCGAGATAGAAATGAATGTAAATGTACATTCCTAGTTTGGGAACGGTTATTTCATTGACTTTTGAGGTTATGAACTATTTTATTTGACATAAAGTGAGAGTGAGTCCTGGCGAGAGTTGGGCAGACGGTCCGCTAAACCCTAGGGTACGCTCTAGAGAAGGTGGGGTCATCACAGATGTTAAAAGTGTTTTTTTAAATGGTTTTATTGATCAAGACATTTATGTTGACCAACCTCCCAGTTTTGAAAATAAGACATATCCAAATCATGTGTTTAAACTTTCAAAAGCTTTGTATGGAATAAAACAAGCTCCAAGAATATGGTATGAACGTTTAAGTGGTTTTTTTGGTTGAGAATGGTTTTAAAAGAGGTATTGTGAATACCACTCTTTTCACTAAACAACGTTCTAATGATCTTTTAATTGTGCAAATATATTTGGATGATATTATCTTTGGTGCTACTAATGAGTGTTTGTGCAAGAATGTTTCCACTATTATGCAAAATGAGTTTGAAATGAGCATGATGGGAGAGTTGAACTTCTTCCTTGGGCTCCAAGTGATTCAAAATCGAGAAGGCACATTCATTAATCAAGCTAAATACACAAAGGAACTTCTCAAAAGATTTGGAATGGAGGATTCAAAGTAAGTTGGAACACCTATGTGCACATCTATCAAGATTGACAAGAATGAAGAAGGTATAAAAATTGATGAGAAGAAGTATAGAGGTATGATTGGTAGTTTGCTTTATTTAATCGCAAGTAGACCTAATATTATGTTTGCTATTTGCTTGTGTGGTCGTTTCCATCTTGTCCAAAGAAATCTCACTTAATTGCTGTGAAAAGAACTTTTAGATATTTAAAAGGAACCTTGAATTATGGTCTTTGGTATCCAAAATGTCATGAATTTCCTTTACGTGATTTTTCGGATGCTGATTTTGGTGGATGTAGGATAGATAGAAAAAGTACTAGTGGTACATGTCACTTTCTTGTAATTGTTAGTGTCATGGTTTAGTAAGAAACAAAATGTTACCTCCTTGTCCACGAACGAAGCGAAATATGTTGCCGCCGGTGCATGTTGTGTTCAATTCTTGTCGATGAAAAGTATCTTGAATGATTTTGGATTAGTGTATGACTGTGTGCCTATGTATTGTGATAATACAAGTGCCATAAATTTGACAAAAAATCCCATTCAACATTTTAGGACAAAACATATAGACATAAAGTATCATTTCATTCGTGATCTTGTCCAAAAGGGTGAAATTTGTGTACAATATATCTGCTCAAAAGATCAAATTGCGGATATTCTTACAAAAGCCTTACCACTGGATCAGTTTGTATTTTTTAGAACAAAATTGGGCGTTTTGGAAAAGAAATTCTAAAAATTCTCTGGTCAAACTTTATCGGACGTCCGATACCAGATGAACGGACGTTCGACAGTGTTCTAAGCCATTTTCCAGAAAGATTTTTGGATCGGACGGTAGTGTAGAACGCTTCTCTTCGTTCGGTTGTCTGACACTCAAAAGAAGCCTGTTATAAAGAAGCCCTCTCCTTTATTTGGTTCAAATCCAACCGTTGTCTCGGACGCACCCTTTCCCCTTCTCTCACTTTCAAAATTTCAAATTCGTCTCTTCTCAGAACCAAGTTCCAAGAAATTGACTTCCCCAATACCGTCACAACTCCTTTGGACATTTGTTGGCATTTATAACCCCTTCTAACTCCCAACCACTCCACCGATCCCAATTTTCAGCAAAAATTCTAGTCACTCAAAATTCACCTATTTTGAAAGATTCAAGCATACATTGTAAGTCTAAACCGCACTTAGTCCATTTCATACACATCTTCATCACACTCTGCAACAAAATCATCTTGCATATCATCATGGTACGGTTGAGAGGAGGCCTTGCTTGTACCGGACGCACTACCAGACTCAGAGATGAAGAAACTGTTGAGCCTTCCACCAGGAAATCTCCTAGAGGGACTGAGACACATGGTGGAAAAAGGAAACATCCTGCCAGAGAGAAACGTTCTGATCAAACTGAGAAACAGCCAACTGTATTGCCCGATATCATTGATGATGAACAGCCAACTGTTGAGCCTTCCACCAGGAAATCACCTCAAGGGACTGAGACACACAATGGAAAAAAGGAAACGTCCTGCTAGAAACAAACATACTGATCAAACTGAGGAACAGCCAATTACATTGCGCAAGTTCATTAATGATAAGGCCAGAGAGAGGTTTGAATGGATTTCACAGAAGGGCTTCATCACTCAAAGAACTATTGTCCCCTTTGAATTTCGTAAGTTTGATCTAAAATCAGTCCTTAAACTTTTTGAAATCCAAAAATGGTCTCACATTCTATCATTGCCCAACACCTATTATCCTGATATGCTTCATCAGTTCTTTGCTAATCTTAGGAAGAGTAATTCTCACACTGAACTTGTTTTCTCATGTCAATTCAGTAGACATTACACTCATTCCTAATATTGTCCATATGGTTTTAAAGACAAAAATTGAAGATGGATTTAAGGGTAAAATTGTAAACTTTTTCTCCTATGAAGAGTTTACGACTGCTTATCACCATTTTCACCTTGAAAAATTGACGACCTACTTTCAAACACAATTTCACACACCTGCTGAGGCAAAATTGGAGGATCTCAGTCCTCAAAATCTGATCATCTTTATAATAATCTCAAACTTGTTGGTTCCTACTGATGGTCATAGGACTGATGCTAACAAAATGGAGCTTTACTTGTTTTATTGCTTTGTTGAAAAAGTCCGAATTGATTTTGGCTTTGTCATATGCAAATTTCTGCTCAAAATCAGCACTGATAGCCGTAGGAAACTCTCCTATGGAAAGTTTTAAACTTCAATTTTTGCTCACTTCAAAATACCTTTCACTGGAGTGTTTCCAAAAGAGAATGTATCCTCCATCTTTTCCAAAGCTTACTTTGAAAGAAAAAGCATTAGATTCTTTGATGGTCATTGGTGCTATAAAGAAGCTATTTTGGAGTTTACGATCACAAGTCGTCATGAAACTCCTGTTACTCCTAGACCTCCAGAAATCAGTCTCAGTATGTTTCACCTTTTTCCATCTATCCTAGAAATCATTCACTCAGCCTACCTCATTCAATCATGAAGTCATCTCCTTATTTGAGGAACTCAAACAACACATTTTCCTTCTTGAAGATGGTCCTAATGATGACCATGTCATCTGAGCAACAAGCCACTTTTATAGACAAAAGAAACCTGCTTGTACCCCTTGTCCCTCAAGAAGATGAAAATGTGCATCAAAAGGAGTCACGGACTGAGTCAACTCCTGTCCCACAAGATAAAGGAGTGTATCCCACAAGATAAAAAGGAGTCACTGGAGTGTTTCCAAAAGAGAGTGTATCCTCCATCTTTTCCAAAGCTTACTTTGAAAGAAAAAGCATTAGATTCTTTGATGGTCATTGGTGCTATAAAGAAGCTATTTTGGAGTTTACGATCAAAAGTCGTCATGAAACTCCTGTTACTCCTAGACCTCCCAGAAATCAGTCTCAGTATGTTTCACCTTTTTCCATCTATCCTAGAAATCATTCACTCAGCCTACCTCATTCAGTCATGAAGTCATCTCCTTATTTGAGGAACTCAAACAACACATTTTCCTTCTTGAAGATGGTCTAATGATGACCATGTCATCTGAGCAACAAGCCACTTTTATAGACAAAAGAAACCTGCTTGTACCCCTTGTCCCTCAAGAAGATGAAAATGTGCATCAAAAGGAGTCACGAACTGAGTCAACTCCTGTCCCACAAGATAAAGGGCTGCAAACTGAGTCCACTCATGAAGTCCATGCCTCAAGTTCTCAACCTACTCCTCATGATCCCTCGACTTCAGACAAAGGCAAGGCTCCAGCAACTGAAATTAGTGATGAAGATGATAAGGAAACTAAAGATGAGGTGGATCCTACTCAGTTTCGCCTTGCAAGAAGAAGGTCTGGATCGTCCAAATCACCATTTAGGCACTCTTAGGCATTGCACTTCATATTAGGATTCATCTTTTGCATTTTCTCTTTTTGATGTTTCAAGTACTCTGTACTAATGGATCTTGGTTAACTTTGATGGTTTCTAGTTAATTTGCTAATATATTTTCATTGGTATTCCTCTGTTTGGTACTTCCTTTGGTATAAATTCTCTTTTTCTTTTGGCTAATGATTGCTGAATGATTGATATGTTGGTAATTGCTGATTTCTTGTATCATTTCTCTGTTTTTGTGTTATTGGATTGCATTTCTGGTATGTCTGATATACTGGATTGGATATTGGTTGACATTGGTAAACTCATCTTATAATGACAAAAAAGGGGAGAAATGGATGTTAGGATGTTGTGTAAATGGTTAATATGTAAGGGGGAGTTATTCTGAGAAATGTTGGGATGTTGTGTAAATGGGTTATTATGTAAGGAGGAGTTATTCTGAGGGGGAGTTATCCTGACACTTAAAAATTTTGGTTTTGGCACTTAAAAATTTTGGATGCTATAAGTGAGGGGGAGTTTATGCTCAATTTTCTTTCTTCCATCCATTGTTTTGTCATCATCAAAAAGGGGGAGAATGCTAATTTTGGTTCCTAGCTTTTGATGTTTACAAAACAATTGGATGATACTAATATCCCTTCAAGAAATACTTTCAGTTATGAAGAAAATTTGATTCAAGATCAAGTGTAATTGAAAGAGACAAAGGAAGCTGAAAGCTGTCGGACACTTGTGAAGATAGGATCGAACGTCCGATAAAATATGCAGCACTTCGACGCATGAAAAAACTCCATCACCGGACGTCCGAAAGAATTAAGAATTTCTCCCTAACTCACTGACTTCTTTCAGACACAAGCATCAGAGATACAGGATGTCCGATAAAGTATGCAGCACTTCAGACGCAAAACATTAGTGGTACCAGCCGTTTGAACAAATTGAAGAAGATTTTTTAAATTCACCATCTGCTTTCGGACGCAAGCATTCGAGACACCAGTCGTCCGAAAGAATTGAAGAAAATTTCTCAAGCTCATGGCCTGCTGTCGAATGCAAGTAACGGGAGTACTGGACGTCCTACACTCTCAACGGCTAGTTGACTCTTCAGCTGTCTTCTGTCCGTTGGAAGCGATTAATAGGGGCACTTTTTGGTCTCATTTAAATAGTGCATGATCAATCACTTTGAAAGAACTTTTGCACATTGAGAATATAAGAGATCAAGAGTGTGAGGACCCGAATTTTTCTCACTTATAATTCTATTTTTATGACTTATTTAAATATATATTCACTCGTTTTCTCCGAATAATTTATTTCGATCATTTTAAATTCATTTACATGGAATAATGTCTCACTTATATTTTTAAAACGTTCCGTTAGCAATTTAATTTTTCGGAGACTCGTTTAGTAAGAAATAGCGAATACAAGTTTTCAAGGTAATAATCGATTCGAGAGTGCAAAAAATCTTGGAGGATTAAGAATAATTACTAGTAGATTAAGAAAAGTTAATTGAGGGATTTAGATGTGATTAACTTAAATAAAGCTTTTACTGTACGCGCATCGATAGTTTATCGAAAGTCATACCACGCGACAAATTGGAGATTTAAGGAATTAATATTTGTGAGAACTCATGTTTTATTTCTAAAATGGTTATTTCATAATTAATTACATTAGTAGTAGTTAATTATATAATCGTTATATGAATTTCTCGTAAATTTCGCCTTAATGCGCGCGAATTGGGAATTTCACGTATATCGAGCCGGAACGGCTAAGTGGGGATTTAAGAAACTTATTCTAAACTACTTAGAGTGAATAATTATAATATTTAAGGAAGTGCAATTAGAGGTTTAGTGCATAAGTGAAACAAACCCGAGAGAAACGGACTCGAAATACCACGCGCGCGATTACTATGGATAGTTGACTTTCACCAAACTTTGGCCCCAAGTTTTATCAAGCTTCCAAGAGAAGCTTTTAGTCATCAGATTTTTATCTCTCTCACTTCACTCTCAGCTGGCCGAAAATCCAAGGAGGAAGAAGAACAAATTTTCGACTTCATTTCACTTCCAATCTTCCAACCATTTCACTCAAAAATCATCACACAAACTCACAACAACTTGGAGACTCACTTGGACTAGGAAGAGAGCAGCTTTCTCACGGTTTCTTGGAGCTCTCAGTGACCAAAATATCTGGTTTTTCATCATTTAAGAGGTGGTAATCATATAACCTTTTAAACTTGGGTTATAGTGAGTTAGATTTGACTTGAAAGCTTGTAAATTCATGTGGGTATCTTTATTTGGTTGAAAATCATTTGAGTGGGCTCTATGAAATACCACAATGGACTTGTTGGACTGATATGATTATTATGGTTGTTATTTATGTTGATTAAGTGTTAAATAAGTGGATATAAGTTGAAAGAGTGGAAGGAAAATCAAAGGAAAGTAGAAGCTAAGAAGGGCCGAATTCTGCCCTGTTCTTGCCGAGCCCTTGGTTCAATTTTTTTGTGATCAAATGACCTTGATTCTGATGTAAATATGTTATATAGGATGTGTGGAATGTTTCCACCAAACATTACTTGATTTGGTTAAGAAAAAGTTGAGTTTTGGGGCAAGAACAAAACTGGAAAATCGTATAACAGGGCTCTCTGGCAGTAAACTTTGAACAATCATAACTCTTTGGTCAGATATTGGAATCAAGCGCCGTTAGTGGAATTTGAAACTAGACATCCGTAGTTTTCTAACGGTATAAAATGCATCCCATGATTCGAAGTAAGGGAGCCATACTAGTTTATCAAATTTACCTGTTCTGTTTTAATGCTCTGCTCGAGGGTCAGTGATGAGCTGAGGATTGTTGCTTGAATTTGAGCTAGCTATGAACTGAATTTCAGAAGGATTTCTTCTGGTGAAATGTACCCTGTTGAATGTAGTTTCCAACTCCACCAACCACTCTCAATTTCAAGTAGTATTGAGTGAATTATAGCTCAATTCCCAAACTATGTCAAATCTGGAAAACCCTAATTTTGGCTAGCCGAATGTCCTAACTTGACTTGGGACTTGCTGTTTTGAAAGTTTTGATGTCAAACATCTATCAAAATGTATATTGGATGTTTCTTAGACGTTTTTTCACAAATGAGCCAGATTTGAGTCGTTTCATTGGGCAAAATGTTTGAAAAGGAAAAAGAAAGCAAAAGACAGATTGGTCTTG
Source organism: Coffea humblotiana (assembly GCA_023065735.1). Lineage (NCBI taxonomy): Eukaryota > Viridiplantae > Streptophyta > Magnoliopsida > Gentianales > Rubiaceae > Coffea > Coffea humblotiana. The sequence continues at coordinate 21,261 of JACYVW010000026.1, forward strand.
GGATTTACTTGAACTTTGATAGTTTTGTTAACTACCTTCCCATGCTTATTTTCAAATGTAATTTGATAGAGAAGTATTTCTCATATGGAAGTTGAATTGTACCAATTTTGGTGTTAATCTAAGACCATTTCGATATACAAATGATGTCCCAAAGTTGCCTTTCGAATCTGGAAAACTTTTCTGTTCCTCTTGGCCAAATGGTCAAATCTGATTTGGGGATGTTATTTCGAAAACCTTGATGTCAATTGCTTCTAAATTGTTTATTGGATGTTTATGGAACATTGGTTTCAATACTTGAATTAATTGAAGTTGATTGTGTGGAATAAAGCTTTTAAAAAAGGAAGGAAACGTGAGAAGGCAGATTTGTTTTGAAAATTTCACAAACTTCAATCGTTTTGTTAACTGTCTTCCCACGTGAGTTTTTGCGTGAAATTTGGTAGAGATATAGTTCATATATGGAAGATTTAGTGTACCGAATTTGGTGTATTTCAATGCCATTTTGATGGCCAAATAATCCTCACTTTTGAACCTTTATTTTGAGTGGTTAAGGTTCGTGTTTGAGGTATCAACAAGTCAAATTAAGTGTGCCTTCTTTCTTGATTAATATGTGATTGTGAGTGAAAAATATTTTTTAATTGTCCAGGCGCTCAAGGAGATTTCGAAGGGAATCTCGGTGTGAACACCTAAAGCTTTGTTTGCTCACTTATTTTGAATCGGTGAGTATCAAGTGCATGACTTGTCGTGTTTACTTGATTTATCTGCTTATATACGTGAATATCGCTTGGCGAGACGAGTGTGTGCTTTATTGCACTCGCTCTCCTTTACTCAAACTTTACTTACAATAAACTTGATTTCCAAGTCGATTGGAGTGAATCTCGTCGGCAAAATATACTTGTTTACGTGTGCATGTCGTGTTGTCGTGCATGTCGTGTTGTCGAGTGGAGTGAACCTCCTCGACTTATGGGGACGCCCAATTCTCTTAGCCAATCTTGTAATTCGAGCCGGCGTGGGCTTGGTCGAGAAGCTTGATAAACCAAGAGAATAACAAAACAAAACTTGATCTTTTGAGATCTTGTTCGGCATACTCGTCGAGTATCGCCCTTTTCGTGTGTGTTTGGTTACGAATCCGAGAGGGTGGAGTGTTGGCTGGAGGTAGTAAGTGGAGCTTCTACGGACTTCAAAACCTACCCGGTTGACAGAGTGTCAACTCGTGGAGGTAGTGGATCGAGCAGTGGCAAAGCATGTGGAAATTAGCTCCTGGGAGCTCTTGTATCCTACTCAAGTGTGTTTAAATTGTTAATTGTGAATTACTTGACTTTATCGCTTTATTTATGGCTTAAATATTATTGATACTTGAACTACGTGCTTGCATGACTTTCTTGGCCTCACTGAGTATTGGCTCATCCCATTAGTTTGTTTTCCTTAACAGGAATCGGAATGGAAGAAGTTAAGGAAATACCAACTTGAGGCACTTTTGTATTACTATTTTGACTGTAATCGACTAGACACTTTTGGATGTTGTATATTTTGGGGAAAGTGATTGTAAGTTTGAAATTGTGATGTAAGATTGAATATTTATGTATGGAAATGACTTCGTACCTTTATTCCGACTTTCATTGTTAGTACTAGACTTTAAGTTTGAATTGGAAATGTCCCGAGTCCTGGCGAGAGTTGGGCAGGCGTCCCGCGGATACTCTTGGGTTTGCCCTTGGGAGAAGTGGGGGCATCACAGTTGGTATCAGAGCTTAGGCTTCAGATCTTTGTAGTGTATCCTAGGCTTAAAAGTTTAGGATGCTGGACTGTGGAACTGGTTTGAAAGTTAAGTGACCGCTTGTTGGGATAAAAATCAGAGCCGCTTCACGTGGTTTCTGCGCGGGGTGAGTTTGGGCCAAGGGGTGTTATGGTCCTTATTATGTGGTTTCTACACGTATCTTGTGATTGGTCCTATGGACATGTTTCAGTTTTTATGAACGTTTGAACTTCCAAAATATCGCGTTGGTTATTCTTGAGGTGACTTGAACTCATTACCTAATTGTTTTAATTGAATAAAAGCACTTTCAATTTTTTCTTGACCATTATTATATGTAATTATATGCCTGCTGTTCCTTTTCCCGCAAATATCTAAATATATGTATATACAGTTTGAACCTCGCCTAAGAATTAAAAATCAGGCAGAGCTTAGGCTCAGATCTTTCCTTAAGAATAAGAATGAATATTTGCTGTGAATTGGAGAGTAAAAATGACAGAGCTTTATGTACCATTAAAGTTAGCTCTCGAATTAGAGGTAAAGGGTGATAAAGGTGTTGGATCGAAGTTTATGCATATATGAACTTGCATGTTTACTTATCTTTTTTAAAAGTGTTTTCTAGAGTATACGTTTACTCAAACGCAGCTCTTAACTCAAAATTTGAGAGAATTTTTGAAATATCCTCCATGTATATGTTATTTATTATATATGTGTTTTGATATTCACGCATTGAGTTGCATGAGTAATCTTCTTAAACGTATCTGAGGAAATTGCAATATGTATTGATGATGGTGGCAAAACACATTATTGAAATTTCTTGCTAAGAAAATTTAATTTCGGATCATGAAGAAAAGTTTGTATCTTTAACCCTAATTTTGAAATTTTGAATCGTATTCTGTCACATACACACCCAAAATACATTAAAACCCTCGATTTTATCTCGCATGTTATGATTGACTTGATATGGACAAATTAAGTCCGAAAATTTTGGTAAGCTTAGTCTTCTATTGAAAATATATCTTCCTATTCGAGTTTTGAACTACCAGATTGAATCATCTAACTAGATTTTTTAATGACTCTGGAGTCAACTATTCTTGTGCAAACCCTAGTTTCACGAATGGTACAAGTAAAGTGTGATCGCTGCCCTATAGCTTGGAGGTTAGGACTCTTACAGGGAATCAGTGTTTAATTGTTAGTGCAAATTATAGAAACTATGAATTTTGGCAGATCTAGTGGACCTAGCAAATGAGGGGTATGATATTATCTTAGGTGTGAATTTCGAGGACGAAATTCTTTTTAATGAGGGAAGGTTGTGAGAAACCGAATTTTTCTCACTTATAATTCTATTTTTTTGGCTTATTTAAATATATATTCACTCGTTTTCTCCGAATAATTTATTTCAACCATTTTAAATTCATTTACATGGAATAATGTCTCACTTATATTTTTAAAAAGTTCCGTTAGCAAGTTTAATTTTTCGGAGACTCGTTTAGTAAGAAATAGTGAATACACGTTTTCAAGGCAATAATCGATTCGAGAGTGCAAAAAATCTTGGAGGATTAAGAATGATTACTAGTAGATTAAAAAAATTTAATTGAGAGATTAGATGTGATTAACTTAAATAAAGCTTTTACTGTACGCGCATCGATAGTTTCTCGAAAGTCATACCACGCGACAAATTGGAGATTTAAGGAATTAATATTTGTGAGGACTCATGTTTTATTTCTAAAATGGTTATTTCATAATTAATTACATTAGTAGTAGTTAATTATATAATCGTTATATGAATTTCTAGTAAATTTCGCCTTATTGTGCGCGAATTGGAATTTCACGTATATCGAGCCGGAACGACTAAGTGGGGATTTAAGAAACTTATTCTAGACTACTAAGAGTGAATAATTATAATATTTAAGGAAGTGCATTAGAGGTTTAGTGCACAAGTGAAACAAACCCGAGAGAAACGGACTCGAAATACGCGCGCGCGATTACAATGGATAGTTGACTTTCACCAAACTTTGGCCCCAAGTTTTATCAAGCTTCCAAGAGAAGCTTTAGCCATCAGATTTTTCTCTCTCTCTCTTCACTCTCAAGCTGGCCGAAAATCCAAGGAGGAAGAAGAACAAAATTTCCACTTCATTTCACTTCCAATCTTTCAACCATTTCACTCAAAAATCATCACACAAACTCACAACAACTTGGAGACTCACTTGGACTAGGAAGAGAGCAGCTTTCTCACGGTTTCTTGGAGCTCTGAGTGACCAAAAATTTCTGGTTTTTCATCATCTAAGAGGTGGTAATCATCTAACCTTTTAAACTTGGTTATAGTGAGTTAAATTTGACTTGGAAGCTTGTAGCTTCATGTGGGTATCTTTATTTGGTTGAAAATCATTTGAGTGGGCTCTATGAAATACCACAATGGACTTGTTGGACTGATATGATGATTATGGTTGTTATTTATGTTGATTAAGTGTTAAATAAGTGGATATAAGTTGAAAGAGTGGAAGGAAAATCAAAGGAAAGTTGAAGCTAAGAAGGGCCGAATTCTGCCCTGTTCTTACCGAGCCCTTGGTTCAATTTTTTTGTGATCAAATGACCTTGAATCTGATGTAAATATGTTATATAGGATGTGTGGAAAGTTTCCACCAAAAATTACTTGATTTGGTTAAGAAAAAGTTGAGTTTTGGGCAAGAACAAAACTGGAAAATCGTATAACAGGGCTCTCTGGCAGTAAACTTTGAACAATCATAACTCTTTGGTCAGATGTTACAATCAAGCGCCGTTAGCGGAATTTGAAACTAGACATCCGTAGTTTTCTAATGGTATAAAATTCATCCAGTGATTCGAAGTGAGGGAGCCGTACTAGTTTATCAAATTTACCTGTTCTGTTTTATTGCACTACTCGAGGGTCAGTGATGAGCTGAGGATTGTTGCTTGAATTTGAGCTAGCTATGAACTGAATTTCAGAAGGATTTATTCTGGTGAAATGTACCTTGTTGAATTTAATTACCAAGGCCACCAACCACTCTCAATTTCAAGTTGTATTGAGTGAGTTATAGCCCAATTCCCAAATTGCGTCAAATCTGGAAAACCCTAATTTTGGCTAGCCGATTGGCCTAGATTGACTTGGGACTTGCTGTTTTGAAAGTTTTGATGTCAAACATCTATAAAAATGTATATTCGATGTTTCTTAGACTTTTTTTTCACAAATGAGCCAGATTTGAGTCGTTTTCATTGGGCAAAATGTTTGAAAATGAAAAAGAAAGCAAAAGACAGATTGGTCTTGGGATTTACTTGAACTTTGATAGTTTTCTTAACTACCTTCCCATGCTTATTTTCAAATGAATTTTGATAGAGGAGTAGTCCTCATATGGAAGTTCAATTTTACCAATTTTGGTGTTAATCTAAGACCATTTCGATATACAAATGATGTCCCAAAGTTGCTCTTCGAATCTGGAAAACTTTTCTTTTCCTCTTGGCCGAATGGTCAAATCTGATTTGGGAAGTTATATTTCGAAAACCTTGATCTCAATTGCTTCTAAATTGCTTATTGGATGTTTATGGAACATTGGTTTCAATACTTGAATTAATTGAAGTTGATTGTGTGGAATAAAGCTTTTAAAAAAGGAAGGAAACGTGAGAAGGCAGATTTGTTTTGAAAATTTCACAAACTTCAATCGTTTTGTTAACTGCCTTCCCACATGAGTTTTTGCGTGAAATTTGGTAGAGATATAGTTCATATATGGAAGATTTGGTGTACCGAATTTGGTGTATGTCAATGCCATTTTGATGGCCAAATAATACTTCAAAGATAGCCTTTCAAATCTAGAAAATGACGGAACAGTTTATAACATGCGACCAATTTTGGGCTGCTATATTTTGGCACTCAAAACTCTGATTTTAGTTCCACTTGTTGTATTTAAAACCTTGATTGGGATTCTAATTGAGGTACAAATGTCAGAGGCTAGTTCACTTTCTGTGAATTTTGCCGAATTTCCAAAGTTTACCGAAAAACAAGACTAAAACTGTCTTGTGAGCCTATAGCAGCCACTTTGGGCTGAAATTTGAGTGTCTTCCATCTTGAATCTTGGAAAAGTGTCTTCTAGGAACTTTTAGTGCTTTGAAACTAGTTTCCAATGGTACCAAGTTTTCCAATTTTGGACCTTCGGAGTGTAAGATATGATTTTTCAAAGATTGCTCCTTAAAACTGAAATTTTGAACTTGATGGGGATTGAGTTTTTAGAAACTCTTCACTACCCTTTGATAATGATTGATCATTTTAAACTCGATTTCGTGACGGAAATCAGTTTTTCTTGTGTTAATAAATCTTCACTTTTGAACCTTTATTTTGAGTGGTTAAGGTTCGTGTTTGACGTATCAACTAGTCAAATTAAGTGTGCCTTCTTTCTTGATTAATACGTGATTGTGAGTGAAAAATATTTGTTAATTGTCCAGGTGCTCAAGGAGATTTCGAAGGGAATCTCGGTGTGGACACCAAAAGCTTTGTTTGCTCACTTATTTTGAATCGGTGAGTGTCAAGTGCATGACTTGTCGTGTTTACTTGATTTATCTGCTTATATACGTGAATATCGCTTGGCGAGACGAGTGTGTACTTTATCGCACTCGCTCTCCTTTACTCAAACTTTACTTACAATAAACTTGATTTCCAAAGTCGATTGGAGTGAATCTCGTCGGCAAAATATACTTGTTTACGTGTGCATGTCGTGTTGTCGTGCATGTCGTGTTGTCGTGTGTTTCGTGTTGTCGAGTGGAGTGAACCTCCTCGACTTATGGGGATGTCCAATTCTCTTAGCCAATCTTGCAACTCGAGCCGGCATGGGCTTGGTCGAGAAGCTTGATAAACCAAGAGAATAACAAAACAAAACTTGATCTTTTGAGATCTTGTTCGGCATACTCGTCGAGTATCGCCCTTTTCGTGCGTGTTTGGTTACGGATCCGAGAGGGTGGAGTGTTGGCTGGAGGTAGTAAGTGGAGCTTCTACGGACTTCAAAACCTACCCGGTTGACGGAGTGGTCAACTCGTGGAGGTAGTGGATCTAGCAGTGGCAAAGCATGTGGAAATTAGCTCCTGAGAGCTCTTGTATCCTACTCAAGTGTGTTTAAATTGTTAATTGTGAATTACTTGACTTTATCGCTTTATTTATGGCTTAAATGTTATTGATACTTGAACTACGTGCTTGCATGACTTTCTTGGCCTCACTGAGTATTGGCTCATCCAATTAGTTTGTTTTCCTTAACAGGAACCGGAATGGAAGAAGTTAAGGAAATGTCGACTTGAGACACTTTTGTATTAGTGTTTTGATTGTAATCGACTAGACACTTTTGGATGTTGTAGATTTTGGGGAAAGTGATTGTAAGTTTGAATTTGTGATGTAAGATTGAATATTTATGTATGGAAATGACTTCGTACCTTTATTCCGACTTTCATTGTTAGTACTAGACTTTAAGTTTGAATTGGAATTGTCTCGAGTCCTAGCGAGAGCTGGGCAGGCGTCCCGCGGATACCCTTGGGTTCGCCCTTGGGAGAAGTGGGGGCGTCACAAAGAGTAGTTTTAGTGAGAAAATACTCTACAAAAAGAAGATTTGTACTCTTAGTTGTGTGAAATTCATTTAAGCTTTTCTTGTGTGAGAAAGATACTTCAATAGTGTAGCCTTGTGAGGATTATCCAGAGTGATAGTAAAACTTCCTAACTTGACCAAGTGTAGCTTGGGGCAAGTAGGAAGTGATCCTTCCATTGTACGCAAAGATTGGTTGTATTTGATCAACTTGAAGAAGCTTGCTCTATAAAGTGATATTCAAGTTCAAGAGGAGTTTGGAAGTGAAATTGGTTTGCTATTCTTTTCTTATTACTTACTATCTTGTGTACCTTAATTACTCATAAGCAATCTTGCTTTCTTATTAATTGTTTCATTGAGTGGTCACCTAGAAAAGAAGGTAAATTTCATGTTGAACAAAAAAGTGTCTCATAACTTGATTAGTTTTAAAATTACCTAATTCACCCCCCCCTCTTAGGTTGTTTTCGATCCTTACAATATATTTGAACTTTTGATAGATTTCTTTGCCTAGAACATGTACCATACACCCTATGACATATTATCTTGATTGATAGTGGATTTACCATAAAAATAGGGTTGAAAATTGGAGGGTTAACTAGAGGAATTTGGGGTTATATTACTGCAATTTCTTTCTTGGTTGGTCAAGTGAGACAGTGAGACTTGAGGTGTAAGTTTAGGGTAATTTTGATCTACCTTTGCTCGAGTTACTTGAGAAACCCTTGATTTTCACATATAGGTTGGATTTGAGCCAAAATAAAGCGATTTAAGAGGAGGAAAATGATGTTTGCCCTAAATTTTATAGTTTGAAATTTTCAACTTTGAACCACAAGACTCTTGTTACTTTTCTTCAAAATTCTTGCCTATACTTAACATAGTTTTGCTCCATCCAATGCTTGAGGTATTGAGTTATATCTATGTGGTTTTTTCTTTGATTTTCATAAGTAAAAGTTATGAGTGTTGAAAACCTATGTTGGAAGTTGATGGCTTCCTGCTATACTATATATAATCGCAGATTTCGAGAGTGGTTAGGAAGCAGAGTCTGGCTTGACATTGATAGACCTTGATCAGTTGGTGAGTACTCTAACTGTATGTTAGGACTTGAGGCTTGATCAACGTGTAATCTTGACGAGATTGTGCATACTTGATATTGTGAGGACCTGAAAATTTTCTTATTTTATCTTATTTTACTGGCTTATTTAATTATTTATTCAACCGTTTTCTCCGAATAATTTATTTCAACCATTTTAAATCCATTTACATGGAATAATACCTTACTTATATTTTTAAAACGTCCCGTTAGCAAATTTTAATTTTTTCGGAGGCTCGTTTAGTAAGAAATAGCGAATACACTTTTTTCGAAACAATATTCGATCCGAGAGTGCAATGATCTTGAAGATTTGAGGGCTTATGTTTTATTTCTTAAAATATTCATTTTATAAGTTAATTACCCTAGTATTAGTTAATTATATTATCGTTACATGAATTCCTTTTAATTTTCGCCTTATCGCACGCGAATCGGAAGTTCGCGTATTTCGCGTCAAAACGACTAAGTGGAGATTTGAGAAATTTATACTAGACTACTAAGAGTGAATACTTATAGTGTTAAAGGAATTATATTTTAGGATTAGTACACAAGTATAACAAACAAGAGAAAAAAGTGATAGTTCGGGACACTATACACGCACTATTCCTAGTTGACTTTTTCACTTTTAACTTGGCTTCCTTAACACACTTTATCCACCAACCATCAACACACAAAACCCTCTCTCTTCTCTCTTGTGAGGACCCGTAAATTCCCTTATTTTATGTCATTTAATTCTATTTCTTTTCATGCATTTTCTTTATTTTATTTTACTCCCTTAATTTTCTAGACATTTTATAAGTGAATATAGTTTTCTAAAACATTTTTCTAGTATAAGTTAGTTCGGGTTAGTTTGGAAATGTATTAAGGACGTGGGACCCGCTAGTGCGGTAAGTGCGATAAAATTTTGACAACTAGGTTCAGTTTCGTATTAAGGGATATTATTTTACAATGTGCTAGGAGACAATTAGAGGTTAGCTTGATAGATTAACCATTGGAGGAAAGAAGATAAGCTTGAACCCTAAAAGGCGCCACGTGTCGCGACCCGATTCGAAGTTGGACTTGACTAACCTTTCTTGCCTTTACTAAACATCAATTTTGACCAAGATTTTTCTCATTTTTTCCTTGCTTGGCCGGCCCCTTTGAGAAGAAAAAAACCAAGAGAGCTTCTTCAACTTCAACTTCAATTCTTGCTTAAATCTTGAGTTTCAACCGTTGAAATTTCAAACCACTCCATAAAATTGTTTGCTAAGGAGATTCCAAGGTATTGGTGGAGGGATTTGTGAAGGGAAAACCCTAAGCTATTATCTTTCTCAAGGTGTTAAGGTACTTTGCTTAGAAATTTCCTCTTGTTCTTGATAATGCCAAATTAGTGACTTATAGTGGCTAAAAATGTTGTTTTGTGGAAGATTCATGGTTTAATGTATAGTTTTGATAAATTTCAGATTTATTGGAGATTTTTCTGCCCTCATATGATGATTAATGGTTGGCTATGATTTACTAGCTTTGACATGTGAGAAATTTGGTGTTTTTGTGTTAGTTTACTTTGCTTAAAGAAATTCCAGCTTATGTGAACAAATTTCCAGCTTTAGGGTTTCTAATTTGAGCCACTAATTGGCTATATATGAGGGGGATTGAGACCCTAATTAGGTGTGTTTAATAGCTTGTGATTTATGTGTGAAATTGTGGCTGAATTGGATTGAGTTTTGATGTGGTTTGTAGGATGGAAAAGTAAAGGAAAGAAAAGGGAGGTGCTGTCAAAATTTTCGCAGGAACTCCTGAGCAGTCTCGGGAAATTTGTTATAACATGATGTATAAATATTGGAATTAAGTTCTGTTTGTTGTGTTTTAAACTAGATTCATAGAGCTATAAACCGTGAAAATTTCAGACCCTGGTTCTGTCTGTACCATTTATGGTGATTTTTCAAAGTTGACTGAAATTTCATACCTATTCTGTCTTTTACTGGATGAAGCAGCGACTTGAGGCTCAAATTTGACTGACTTGTGATCTGAATCTTATAAATGTGTCTTCTAAGAAATTGTACCCCTTTGAGTCTATTTTCCGACGGTATAAATTTTATCAATTTTGGACTTAAGAATAGTGAGATATGATTTTTCCAATGATGGTACGTAAATCTGGAAAATCCTGTTTTCCTAGAATTATTCTTACCTTCATTTTTCACCTTAAGTTTGGAGTTAGTAAATCATTGTAGGTATGGTTTTGGTAGAAGTGAAGGGTTTTGGGGTCGTTCTTGCCCTAGGATCAACTATTACCTTTTACTCAAAAGTTACATTTTATCTCCTTGTAATTGTAGTCCATTCGAATAGGCATTCGACTAGTAGTTGAGCCTCACTTGTGCACTCCGTTTACTGGGTTTGTAAATGCGGAAACCCTAATTTTCTTGTCTTGGTTATTTTAGGATTTCTCGGTGATTAAAGCCCTACTTTGGGTGAAAACTTTTGACGTATCTTTACTTGAATTGGTGAGTGTACCACTCCCCTCAATTGTTGCCTAACTTGGTATATGTGCTTGCAACTTGTGACTTGAATGACTGTACCATCTGTTTATTCGGTATAAGACGAGGGTGTACTTTATCACACTCGTTCTCTGCCCTGTGTGACTTGTTTCCTGTATCTACTTGAATCTTTTACCTGTGTCTAATATGGATCCCGTGTACACTTGAATCTGTTACTTATACTTGATATGATGTCGTTTGGACGCGTATCCAACGACCTTCCTATGCCTGTTAAATCTGAGCTCAACCTCATGGGTAGTTACTTGATTCGAGCCAGCAAGGGCTTGGTCGAGGAAAGTAACGAACCATGGGTACCTGTTCTTGGGAAATCTTTAGGTATTGGAGACTCTGGATTTCCGGTATACTCGAGTATTACCATCTCTGTTCTTGTTTGGCGTTCGGGCCCTGTAAAAGGGTATGTTTGGTGATCGGGATTTGGCGTTCTAAGAGGGATCTACAGACATGTTTGTTTCATTAAACGTTGACGGAGGGTCAACGAGTTTGGATCAAGTACTGAAATGGGAATTTGGCTCCTGAGAGCCACCTGTATCCTTTCCATTCAAGATGTTTGTTTATATTCTTATTTGCCGTGTCTATTTGAGTAAATGAAAGTAAATCTCCATGGTTCATGATTGCTTGTGCTTTGGGTACCTCATTGAGCGTAAGCTCACCCCGTTCTGTCACCTTTGTTTTTCCTTACAGGGTTCAACTTGTTGGAAATCATGATTTTGAAGAAAAGAGTAGAGCTAGTGATATACATCCCTTTGGATTATGCTCATCTGTATAAGAAAACCCTAATTGTACTTTGAACACGTATTTCCCTTGACTTGTAAAGTTCCAACGTATGTATATAGGTAATTATTCATGTTTCCTTTGTGTATTTGTTGATGAATGTATGCCTTTGGATCTATATGAACTTTTCTGGTATCAGTTGGAAAGTCGGGCGAGTTCAGAACTTGATCGAGGAAGAAAGAAAATTTGGCGGGAAATTGATCAGGGGAATCCGGCCAGTTCTTGGCCGGATTGGTAGGGGTTTTTGGAAAAAATTTTGGTTTAGCCACTGCCTCCAATCCGGCCGGATTGTGACGTGGCCTTATCGTTTCATTTTCATTTTTTCGTTTCTCTTTTCATTGAAGTGTTTAATCGGAGTTCCATACTACCGTATGATTTGGTAAGTTATATTTGAGCTTGGTGGTCTTCAATTGTTCGTTTTCTTTGGGTTCGATCGCGCGTAATCTAGGGTTTGTGTGATTCGACTTCGTAGTCCTGGCGAGAGTTGGGCAGGCGGTCCGCCAAACCCTTTGGTTCACCTTAGGGGAAGGTGGGGCTGTCACAGGTGGTATCAGAGCCGTTTCGCGTGGTCTCTGCGCGGAGTGAGCTTGGGCCAAGTAGTGTTATGGTCCTGATTTTGTGAATGTGTTTAAAGGATTAAGTGCTCTTCTTGCCCTAAATTTTCGTGCCAATGCTCGATCAATTACCTCCCCGCGATGACACTCCGTCAACCGGGTCGGTATTAAGTCCATAGAACTCCTCTTCAACGTCAATTTTCCATCCACCGTTACACCCCCTAACCGGGCCCGAACGACGACTAAAAAAGGGCGATACTACTCGAGTATGCCAAGCAAGATCTCTCCAATAGATCAAGCTTCATGTTTGCTCACGGTTCACTACGCTTCTCGACCAAGCCCATGCTGGCTCGAGTCGCAAAGTTAGCCAATGAGTTTTGGGCGTCCCCCAATTACCGTTATAGTCGATGACATTCAGTCTAATCGACAAATACCGTTATAGGCCGATGAGCGCACTCCAATCGGCATGCATACAATTCAATTATGAGTCGAGGAGATTCACTCCAACGACTTTGAAAACCAAGTTTAATGGGAGATAATTCGAGTAATCACATAACAAGTTGAGTAGCATGTTAAGTAAAGGAGAGCGAGTGCGATAAAGTACACACTCGTCTCATCAAGTGAGATTCACGTATATAAGCAAGATAAATTAAGTAGATAAGCAAATCATGCACTTGACACTTACCAATCAAAATAGGGAGTAAGTGCTTAAACAAGTGTTTAGGCGTCCGCTTCGAGATCCTCTTGAAGGTCCACTTGAGCGCCTGAGCAAATAACAATTGGCTATAAAACACTATTACTTATAAATCCCTTATTAACAAGGGAGATTGTACACTCGTACAATCTAAGAAAATATCATGAAAGAGAGCCTTAATTACTCGTAAATTGAGGCTCAAAAGTGGGGTTTAATCACACAAGGAAAACTGATTTTTTCCTCTTTGAAATCAAGTGTAAAACAGTCAATCAATATCGAAGGGTAGTGAAGAGTTTCTAAAACTCATTTCCCAACAAGTTCGAAAATTCAGCTTTAAGGGATAATCTTTGAAAAATCGTATCTTGCACTCAGTAGGTCCATAATTGGAAAACTTTATACCATTGGAAACTAGTTTGAAAGTACTAAAAGTTCCTAGAAGACACTTTTTCTAAATGGAAGACATTCAAATTTCAGCTTAAAGTGGCTGACTTATACTTACAAGACAGTTTCAGTCTTAGTTTTCGGTAAACTTTGGAAATTCGGAAAAATTCAAAGAACGTGAACTAGCCTCCGAAATTCGTAACACAATAAGAAATCCAATCAAGGTTTCAAAAATAACAAACAGAACAAGAATCAGAGTTTTGAGCGTTAAGATATAGTAGCTCAAAGTTGGTCAAAAATCAGGATTGTTCGGTCCATTTTCCATATTTGAAGAACAACTTTGGCACATCATTTGTATATTGAAATGGTCTTAGAATGACATAAAATTTTGTACAATTTAACTTCCATAAGAGGACTACTCCTCTATCAAATTTCATTTGAAAAATCACACGGGAAGGTAGTTAACAAAACTACCAAAGTTTAAGGAATTTCCAAGACAAATCTGTCTTCTTGCTTCCTTTCCCTTTTTCAAACATTTTACCCAATGAAATCAACTCCAATATGACTCATTTGTGAAACCAAGATCCAAGAAACATTTAATATACATTTTTTAGGTGATTGACGCTAAAATTTTCGAAACAACATGTCCCAAGTCAAGCTAGGCCATTCGGCTAGCAAAATTAGGGTTTTCCAGCTCTGGTACAGTTCGGGAATTGGGCTATATCTCACTCAATACAACTTGAAATTGAGAATGGTCAGTGGCGTTAGAAACTAGATTCAAAATTGTACATTTCATCAGAAGAAATAGTTTCGAAATTCAGTTTGAAAATGAGAGAAAATAGAGCCACAAGTTGCAGCTTCTACACTTCTCTCGGTTGAACACTCCAGCAGAACAGTCAACTTTGATCAATCCCTACAGATGACTCAGTTCGAATTAGAAGGTGCATTTTACACCGTTAGAAAACTACGGATGTCTAGTTTCAAATGCCACAAACAGAACTTGATTTTAACGTCTGAACAGAGAGTTATGTTCGTTCAAAGATGCTCTGTCCAGACCACCTGAACACATTTTTCCAGATTTCTACATTTTCGAAATTTCAACTTTTACTCAACCAAATCAAATGATTTTTGGTAGAAACTTTCCAAACATCACATACAACATATCTACATCAGTTTCAAAGTCATTTGAGCAACAAAAATTAGAACCAAAGGCCCGGCAAAACAGGACAGATTTCGGCCGGCCTTCCTATGCAATTTCCTTCGGTTTTCCTTTCATTTTTCTTACCAATATCATCTTGTTTACCACTTAATTAACACAAACAACCCTTATCATCATCATAACAGCCCATACAACCAAGGTGGGATTTCATAGAGCCCACATCAATCATTCCAATTCAAATAACAACCTCAATAATGAAGCTACAAGCTTCATAGCCAAGATTAAACTCACTAAAGCCGAGATTAAAAGATTGGATGATTACCTCTTAATCCTTGAGAGAAACCAAAAATTTTTGCACCTCTAAAGCCCCAAGAAAACCGTGAGATGATGTTTTTCTTCTAGTTTAAGTGAATCTCCAAGAAATTTTGAGGTTGGATGCAAAGTTTAAGGTGATTTGGAGTAGGATTTGGAGTGAAATGGTGAAGAGTTTTCTTCTTCTTCCTTGGAGAGCTTCAGCCGGCACTTGAGTTGAGGAGAAAAGGGTTTTGATGTTGTATGATGCTTCCTTGAGAAGCTTGTGGTTTTTGTGGTTAAAATTCCTTCAAAAGTCAACTCTTAATAGAGTCGCGCGCGCGCGTTCCGTATCTATTTTCTCTCGGGTTTGTTTCAATTGTGTACTAAACCTCTAATGTACTTCTTTTAACATCATAATTATTCACTCATAGTAGTCTAGAATAAATTTCTTAAATCTCGAATTAGCCGTACCAACTCGATATACGCGAACTTTCGATTTGCGCGCGAGAAGGCGAAATTTACGAAAACTTCTTGTAACGATAATATATTTAACTACTACTGAGCTAAATAATTATAAAAATAACTATTTTAGAAATAAAAACATGAGTCCTCACACGAGTCTATTATTAATTTCTCAAATCTCCAATTGGTCACGCGGTACGACTTTCGAGAAACTATCATGTGCGCACAATAAAAGTTTTATTTAACTTAATCACATCTAATCTCTCAATTAACTCTTCTTAGTCCACTATTGATCATCCTTAATTCTCCAAAATCATTGCACTCTCAGATCGACTATCATCTCGAAAATGTGTATTTGTTATTCCTTAATAAACGAGCCTTCGAAAAATTTAAATTTGTTAACGAGACGTTTTAAAAGTATAAATAAGACATGGTTCCATAAAAATGAATTTAAAATGGTTGAAATAAATTATCCGGAGAAAATGAGTGAATAAATATTTAAATACGCCAATAAATAAGAAAAATTTAGAAATTTTTTTTTAGGGTCCTCACAATAGTGCTAATTATTTTCATATGGAGCAAATTCATAATGTTAACAACTACAATCGACCACCTCAAAATAATCCTTTTTCAAACACGTACAACCTCGGTTGAAAGAATCATCCTAATTTAGCATGGAGAGACCAATCAATCACACAAAAACCTATCAATCTACTCGATTTTTAAACAAGGCCACTTGAGTCACGATTTTGAACTTTAAAGGCTAAATTTGAAAATCATGTTCATGAAACAAAAATAAACATGAACAATATGATAACTATGATTAGGGATATGCAAGATCAATTAGGTACTATTGCTAATTCCATTAATTTGAGGCAACCGGGTGAATTTTCAAATAAAACCAAGGTGAATCCTAGAGAACATGTGAATGCAATCACTCTTAGGAGTGGTAAACAATTAGAGGATAATCACCTTGGTAAAAATGAAAAAAATAATGGAAATGGGATTAAAAATGAACAAGAAGGTGAAAAAGTTCATGTTCAAAATGAGTTTGATATGCCTTCTTCTCATGTTTCTCACAAGAATGCTACTAACTCTATTCCTTTTCCCGATAGGTTGAAACAAAGCAATAAGGAGAAGGAATTTGAGAAATTTGCTCAAATGTTTAAGCAAATTAGAATTAATATTCCTTTTATTGATACTATT
Organism: Coffea humblotiana; assembly: GCA_023065735.1. Classification (NCBI taxonomy): domain Eukaryota; kingdom Viridiplantae; phylum Streptophyta; class Magnoliopsida; order Gentianales; family Rubiaceae; genus Coffea; species Coffea humblotiana. The sequence continues at coordinate 37,720 of JACYVW010000026.1, forward strand.
TTACAAATTCCCTCTTATGTTTGTTTCTTAAAGGACATTATGTCAAGAAAGAAGAAAATTGAAGATCATGAGACAATAGCATTAAACGGAAGAATAATCGGCATGTGTTCAAAACAAGCTTCCAACTAAGATTAAAGATTCGGAGAGTTTCGCTATACCTTGTATCATTGGACATTTTGAATTTCACTAATACTTTATGTGATTTAGGTGCAAGTGTATCATTGATGCCACTTTCCATTGCAAGGAAACTTGATTTGAGAGAGATTGATATGAAACCCGCCAACCTTGTGACGACACCCGTAACAAATCAAACCTAAGGATCTAGATTCAATATCAAAGTTTGACACGGACAAACAAAAATACAGTGGAAGACCTCAACCTGTTGTTCACGCAAACAATGAACCTTGGTATAGGTAGTAGACGCCACAATCAAGCGCAGTCCTTGATTGATAAGTCGAATTGAACTCTTATATCTTCACTCTAAGATATTCAAAATAGCCTCAAGAAGTCAAGAGAATTGCTCAAATTTGTAATCTACTTTTTTTAACAAAAGAACGCAAGCCTTTTTATAGGCAACTACTAATAAGAAATCTAACCCAATTTGGAAACTAGAACTAGACTTAACCCTCAGCCAACTAATAACAAATCTAATTGTGATTTTTAATCAAGCTAATGAAACTAACTACTTAACCAATTAACTACGAATCATAGTCCATCTCGACAAGAGATCATGGACATGATTTTTGTTGCATAACGACTACCAAACACATGAAGAATCTCAAGTAAACTAATGCGCACAAAACTGGTCCGTGCTACTCCATTTGCTTAGCAAACTCTAGGAATATGAAACATCATCAACCTTGATCAAATTAACCAGCTCTACATCATCCAAGCCATCAATCTTCTTAGGAACACCAACTTTCTCTTGAACAGCTTTCATTAACACTTGCAATGCTTTATTCAACCTTTTAGCTCGTGCACGTGTGATCGGATCCAATGGGACCTTCACTTGCTCGACTTGCAATGTTGGACCATCAACCTTCTCATTCCCCTTCTCTTGCAAGGGATTTGTCCCCAAAGCGACCTCATCTTCTACAAAACAAGGACTTAAATCAACAACGTTAAAGGTGGCACTCACATCATACTCACCAAGTAGCTCGAGCTTGTAAGCATTATCATTAATGCGCTCAAGAACTCTAAAAGGTCCATCTCTGTGACGACCCCACTTTTCCTTAGGGCGAACCCTAGGGTTTCGGCGAACCGCCTGCCTAACTTTTGCTAGGACTTACTACGAGCCAAATATATAACTTAGAACTACCCAACCAACCAGTTACTAATATATAGAAGAAGTCACTTCCTTCAAAATATCATTCATTAACTACACCATAATATTCCAAAATTACATCAAGCATCCCAAATTACAAGTATCAAAAGATCAATTAAATCATTTACATCCATAAGTAGACCAAAATATAGTCAAGGCCAGCGTCTTCAAAAATCTCTCAACTTCAAAATCCTATTAAGGAAATCAAACTTAAAGGAGTGAGCTAACGCTCAATGAGGCCAAGAAAGACAAGCAAACAAACAAGTACAACTAGCATTGATAAAGTGTAATCAAGAAAGGCAGCAATGATATTGACGCAAAAATTCACAAGAGAAACAAAAGCACTATCAATAAAGGATACAGAATCTCTCAGAAGCTAAATCCACAAATCATGCTACGCCGGTACCTTTGAACCACGATTTCCCAATATTGACACTTCGTCAACCAAGCAAGTAACAAGTCCATAGAATTCACTTGACACGAATCCCCATCCACCGTTTCACCCTCTACCGGGCCCGCATGTCCACAAGGGTTTTGGTGATACTCGAGTATATCCACGCAAGAACAAGTATGGTTGATGAGATAACTCTCCAATCGACTTAATCAAGATAAAGGTACTGAGACGGGATGAGAGGATGAAAGAATTCTATGTCTAGCTTCAAACGCTACAAATGGAACTCGATTGGATTTTTCTACACCAAGATATCGAGATTTTTCTAAAACTGGTCAGCAAGACCTGCGAAAATTTTTCAGAAAAATAGGGCAGCAAGAACTCCTCTCTTTCAACTTCTTAAGTCCAAAATTTTTGTTCAACCCACTCACACATTCATAGATTAACATCTAACAAAGATTATTGAGTTAGATTTCACCCAAAAAATTCAAAAAACAGGGCTGGAAACTAGCTGATCAGATCGGCCAGCACACAAGGAAAATTTTTAGAACTTTGTCCTCCAACAAATCACATCCAATATTCATCCAATGCATGAGATTTCCACAATAACACAAACCATCATATATCAAGTCTAATAGCATCAAAATCTATCATAACTTCCATCACAAAACATGAAAGATCTTCAAGTCATCTAGCCTAAAATTTTTGAGGGTTCAAGAGACACTTTCATAGCAACCAACATCTACTACTAATTCTTGCATGGAATCAAAGATCAAGTAGAGTGGAGTTAATTACCTCTTCCATGCTTCTTCAACCCTAGCTAAGTCCAAACTTTGCACCACCAAATCCACCAAGAACCACCACAAGACAAGGCCTTTCTTCAAACTTGAACAACTTCCAATGGTGAGTGAAGATTTGGTAGATTTTGGAGCAAGATTTTGTAGTTGAAAAAGGAGTTTTTTCTTCCCCTCTTTTACAGCCTCAAGATTCGGCCAAGGAGAGAGAGAAGAAGGGAAGATTAAGGCTTGGATGATGATTTGAAATGAAATGAAAGTTGGCACTTTAGTTGTTTAAGAAGTCAACTAGGAATAGTTGTAAATAGTGCCATGCACTCACTAGTTTTTTCTGTTGTTTTTTGCTCTTAAGTACTAATCTCCAAAGATAGTTTCTTTTACTCCACTAATACTCACTCTTCCTAGTCCGAGATTAACTCCCCAATTCACCAATTAATCGCGCCAGTGCGGCTTTTGCAAAAAAAAAAATTTTTTTACGCGTAAGCGATAAAGATATGAGTTAAGTAAAGTTCATGCTAAAATGATAAAATTTAAATGACATGCCAATGCAAATGATTTAAAATAAAATGAAATTAAGAATAAAAGTTCGAGTTCTCACATCCTCGCTCCCTTAAAAGGAATTTAGCCCACGAAATTCAAACGTTGATTCGAAAATAGGTCTGGATATTTCTTTCGAATCTCTTCTTCTACCTCCCAAGTTGCTTCCTCTATTCTGTGATTCTTCCATTGGACTTTTACCAAAGGGATTTGCTTATTTCTCAGTTCTTTCACTTTTCGGTACAGAAGCTCCACTAGTTTCTCCTCATAGGTTAATGTCTCATCAATCTCAATATTTTCTGATTGCAGTACATGGGATGGATCTGGATGGTATTTCTTGAGCATAGATACATGAAAACGTTATGGATTCGGGAAAAACTTGGTGGTAGTTCTAATCTATAGGCAACGTTCCCCACACGTTGGAGAATTTTATAGGGTCCTACAAATCTTGGTTTCAAATTCTTTTCTCTTCCAGCCATCAAACTTGCTTTTAAGGGAGTGATCTTAAGGAAAATTCGGTGTCCAACCGTAAACTCCAAATCTTTCCTTCGATTAGCTGTGAAACTCTTTTAGTGGCTCTGAGTCGTTTGAATCCTTTGGCGTATCAACTTAATCTTTTCGTACGCCTCTTCAATCCATGGTACTATAGTTGGGTCTAATACCTTTCTTTCTTCTATTTCATCCCAACAAATCGGAGATCGACACTTTCGGCCATAAAGAACCTCATAAGGAGCCATTTGAATAGATGAGTGAAAGCTATTATTATAAGCAAATTCCACTAATGTTAAGTACTGACTCCAACTTTCTCCAAAATTTAAAATACACGATCTTAGCATGTCCTCAAGAGTTTGAATTGTCCTCTCCGACTGTCTATCTATTTGTGGGTGGTAGGTAGTACTAAAACTCAACTTAGTTCCAAGCATCTCTCGCATCTTTTGCCAGAATCGAGAAACAAATCGAGAGTCTCGATCGAACACTATACTTACCGGTATCCCATGTAACCTTATAATTTCATCCAAATATAGTTTGACTAACTTCTCCAAGGAGTACTTCATCCTAATCGGCAGAAAATGATCAGACTTAGTCAGTCTATCCACTATCACCCAAATGACATCGTGACTTCTTTGTGTTCTTGGTAATTCAGATATAAAATCCATGGTGATATTTTCCCATTTCCACTCAGGTATCTCCAAAGATTGCAATAGACCAAAGAGTTTCTGATACTCGGTTTTAACTTGCTGGTAAATCAAACAAGTCCGAACAAGCGTTCAATTTCCTTCTTCATATTCTCCCACTAATAAAGACTCTTCAAATTCCGGTACATTTTATTTTCTCTGGGATGCACCGTGTATTTGGAACGGTGAGTTTCTTCTAAGATTTTCCTTTTTAGTCCTTCATCCTTTGGTATTACTATACGATTTCGGAACCTTAGTACTCCATTAGATCCCAAATTAAAATCCGACGTTTCCTCCTTTTGAACTTTCACTAACCACTTTTGTACCTCAAAATCCTTTTTCTGTGCCTCCTTAATATGATCTAATAAGGTTGATCTCACAACAATGTTCTCAAAGATCACTTTTCTTTATTCAAAACGAGAGTTCCGAACACTAAATTCTTCTAATAGGTGCAATGTTTTTATCATCAATCCAGCCACTTGCACTTTACGACTTAAGACATCAGCTACCACATTAGCTTTTTCTGGGTAGTAATTAATCGTACAGTCATAATCTTTTAAGAACTTTACCCATCTACGTTGTCGCAAGTTCAACTTTTTTGGGAAAACAAGTACTTAAAACTCTTGTGATCGGTAAATACCTCAAATGTCACCCCATATAGGTAATGTCTCCACTTCTTCAACGCAAACACTATTGCCGCCAACTCCAAATCGTGAGTCGGGTAATTTCTCTCATGAGGTTTTAACTTTAGAGAGGCATACGAAATCACCTTTTCATTTTGCATTAACACACACACCAAACCTTCTTTTGAAACATCTGTATAAACCACAAAACTATCTTTTTCACTAGATAAGGCTAAGACAGGTGCTCTTGTCAATCGTCTCTTTAGTTCTTGAAAACTTTCCTCACATTTAGAACTCCACATGAACTTTTCACTTTTCTTAGTTAAATCAATTAAGGGTCCTGCAATCTTAGAAAAATTCTTGATAAACCTACGATAATACCCTGCTAACCCTAAGAAATTTCGAATTTCAGTAGGGTTTTCCGGTTGCTTCCACTTAGAAACTGCTTCTACTTTGACCGAATCCACCTTAATTTCTTCCTTACAGATTATATGACCAAAAAAAGTTACTTCCTTCAATCAGAACCCATATTTGTTGAACTTAGGGTATAGTTGATGTTCTCTCAAGGTTTGCAGGACAATCTTCAAATGTTTCTCATGATCTTCCAAAGTTTTATAGTACACCAATAAATCATCAATGAACACCACCACAAATTGATCTAAATAAAACTTAAAGATTTGGTGCATCAAATCCATGAAGGCTGCAGGAGCATTAGTTAACCCAAACGGCATCACGGCAAATTTGAAGTGCCCCATATTTTGAATTAAAGGCAGTCTTAGGTATATCCTTTTCCAAAATGCTCAATTGATAATAACCCTGCATGAGATCCAATTTTGAAAATACTACCGCCCCTTACAATTGGTCGAACATTTCATCAATGTGGGGCAAAGGGTACTTGTTTTTAACAGTGACATCATTCAAGTCTCGGTAATCTATACATAATCTCAAGCTCCCATCCTTCTCTTAACAAATAACACTGGAGCTCCCCACGGAGAATCACTTTCTCTAATAAAATCTCGCTCTAGTAAATCCTACAATTGCAACTTCAACTCTTTCAATTCAGCTGGAACCATTCTATAAGGCGTTTTAGAGATAGGTGTTACCCCTGGAACCACGTCAATTTTAAATGCTATCTCTCTTTCAAGCCGAAATGACTCTGGTTCTTCGGAAAAAATGTCTGGGTATTCCTTTACCACTGGCATATTTTCCAACCTCACATTATCCCCAGGAGTGTTTATAAGAAAGGTTAAATATTCTTGAACTCCCTTACTCAACAAATTCCTAATTCGAATTCCTGAAATTTGAGTAGACAAGACTAGTCTACCTCTTACATCCAATTTTAGGGTTGCCTCTCCCGGAATACGTAACTCTATCGTTTTCATCTTACAATTCAACTGAACGTGATAGCGAGCTAACCAATCCATACTTAGGATAACATCATACCCCTTAATAGTTAGGCCTATCAAGTCGGCCAATAACTTTCTCTCTTCAACCCATACCTCACAATTTCTATACATCAAATTAGCAATCAAACTCTGATCTCTCGTAGGCGTTTTAACTTCCAAATCATAGGATAACTTAATCGGCCTCACATCTACCCCACTCATGAATTCAGGATTTACAAAAGAATGTGTCGCACCAGGGTCAATTAAAACCTTAGCTAGGCAATGATAAAATAGGAATCGCACCTTCAATGACCTCAGTTGAATCGAGAACATGCTGATGATCTAAAGCGTAAACCCTAGCCGGCACTCTCGGTCAACTTCTTACTGCACTAGATTGCTTAGATGCAGACTTGTCTGGCCGTTGAGTACTAGCTCCTTCTTTCGATATAATTGGACATTTCGAGATCTGATACTTAGCGCTGCCACAATGCAAGCACTTTCCCCGATTTTCTCCAGCACTCATTCTCTTTATCGTTTGGCTTACCACAATATCCACAAACAACTTGAGAAACTACAGTTTGACCACTTTGAGGTGTCCCTCTCGATTGACCTCGTCCACTATAGGCTCCCCTCGATAGAGCTCCTCTTGGTGTCCCGGATATCTTTATTCCTCCTGCTCCTCTTCCCATTTTAGGAGGTGGGGCACTTTTATCAAATTGTCCAGGAGGGTTACTAGGAGCACTTCTTTTCCTTGCACGAAAATTCCTAACTTACAGTTTTGCACTCTCAACCCGCTGTGCTTTCTCCATAACCTCAGTGAAAATAGAAATTTGGGTTGCCGCTAAACTCTCTTGAATCTTCACATTTAGCCCTTGCACAAATCGCCTTATCCTTTTTCTTTCAGTGGCCACCAACTCCGGAACAAACTTAGAAAACTTAGTGAATCGCTCCTCATAATCATCAATACTAGAAGTTCCCTGTCTTAACTTTATGAAATCATCCTCTCTCTTTTCTTGAATCATGGACAGGAGAAACTTCTCGTTAAATTCCCTCACAAAATTTTCCTTGGTCCAAGGAGTCTGTGCTCTTTCCCATTTCCCCCTAATCACGATCCACCGAGCACGCGCCGCTCTATCAAATTGGAAAGCAGTGAAATTCACTCATCTCTCCTCAGTATAGTCTAAAGCGACAAAAATATTAATTATTCTCTCCAACCAATTTTCCGCCATTTCTGGGTCAGGTTGTTCAAGAAATTTAGGTGGGGCAAATTTTAAGAATCGTTCTAAGGCTTTATCCTCCCTTCTCTCCTGAGCCCCAGGTTGGTTAACAGGTTCTGGATCCTGACGATCGACTAACCGCACTAAAATATCTGTCATACGATTAATAGCGGTAGCTATTTGATCTTCCCCTTCATTCCTCTGCCCCTGGTTTGGTCCGGCTGTCGATCCCTGATCATCTCCATGAGTTTGGGGTAGCCTAACCCCGCACTCTCGGCCCCTTCCACGTTTTCGACCATCCATAATTTTAGTATACTTCTAAAGGCATGAACGTAAGATAAATATGCATAAGTGAAATTTAAAGTAGCAAATTGAATATGCAAGACGAAAAATAAATATGTAAAATGTAAAAATAATTACAAATATGCACAACCCATAACGTAGATTAAAAGTCATAGAATAACAAGGTCAAGTACATCATACATAACATTCAAGTGCTTCAAAAGATAAATAGCATAACTAAACAAAATACAATGGCTTTAGAACAAGCACTACCCCAACTATTCTTGACAAAACTACGAAAGTAGAAAAACTACTAGTTTAGTGGTTGGCAGAGCTAGAAGTCTCGACTACTTCAATAGGTTCAACCTCGTTTTCAACACTAGGGGTTTGCGTTCTCTTGTCCCTCATCGAGTATTTTGCCATCAACTACTTGTTCAACCAAGGTCACACACTCAGCATCATTCCATCAGTTCGGTCCCTTACTTCTTGCACTACCATAGCAAGTCGTCGATTAGCCTCTTGAAACTGCTTACGAAGGGCCTCTACTCTATTTCGCTCTTCGAGTACATTCATCTCTAACTCATGAATCCTGATGGTCTGTGCGTCCACAGTCGCCCTCAACCCTCGATCATCCTCTTGAACCATCCTATTCACATTAGATAACTGCCTCCACTCATCGACTACCGCTAGCACCACATAGTTAGGGTATGCGTAAGTGCTCCAACATTCACATGAAAGTCTAGCTCGACGAACTGGATTCCACTACCAAAGAGGACCCCTAGACCTCTCTCGATAATGAATCATTGGACAAATGGTGGAGACAGTTTATTTTCACCATTTCCTTCCATGACCTACAATTACAATTAGAAGTTTAGACAAACCCAGATATATTTAATAAATTAGATCCTAATGCTTCATACTATCACATATACTTTTCACAAGATCAAGACTCCTAATTTGTCCAGACTAGTTCAAACTAGACTCTAATACCACTTGTGACGACCCCACTTCTTCCGTAAGACGAACCCTAGGGTTTCGGCGAGCTGCCCGCCTAACTCTCGTTAGAACTCACTACGAGCCAAATATATAACTTAGAACTACCCAACCAACCAGTTATTAATATATAGAAGAAGTCAGATCCTTCAAAATGTCATTCATTAACTACACCATAATATTTCAAAATTACATCAAGCGTCCCAAATTATAAGTATCAAAAGATCAATTAAATCATTTACATCCATAGTTAGACCAAAATATAGTCAAGGCCAGCATCTTCAAAAATCTCTCTACTTCAAAATCCTGTTAAGGAAATCAAACTTAAAGAGGAGTGAGCTAACGCTCAGTAAGGCCAAGAAAGACAGGCAAGCAAACAAGTACAACTAGCATTGATAAAGTGTAAATCAAGAAAGACAGCAATGATATTGTCGTAAAATTCATAAGAGAAACAAAATCACTATCAATAAAGGATACAGAAACTCTCAAGAGTTAAATCCACAATTCATGCTACGCCGGTACCTTTGAACCACAATTTTTCAATGTTGACACTCCATCAACCAAGCAAGTAACAAGTCCATAGAATTCACTTGACACGAATCCCCATCCACTGTTTCACCTTCTACCGGGCCCGCGCTTCCACAAGAGTTTTTGTGATACTCGAGTATACCCACACAAGAACAAGTATGGCCGATGAGATAACTCTCCAATCGACTTAATCAAGATAAAGGTATTGAGACGGGATGAGGGGCACCTCCCACTCGAATTGAATGTGGTGCATGCTGCCGCTTAGCATTTACAAGTCAAGCACAAGCACAAGTACAGTCAAGTTCGAGCAAGTATAAGATTATTCAAGAAAGAGAGAACGAGTGCGATAAAATACACTCTCGTCTCATCAAGTTCAATATTCAACACATAACAAGTGGTATCATTCAAATGAAGATATCAAAAAACATGCACTTGACACTCACCACAACCAAAAGCAAACGAGCAAGCAAGTCCTTTACGGTTTTGCATCGGAATTCCCTTCGAAATCCTCTTGGACACCTGAAACAATTTCAACCAACAATCACCAAATGTAAACCGTCTTTAACTAAATCCCCCCCCTTTTAAACCATCACTCACGTACACCCTAAGTTACTTAGCACACAAGAAGGAAAAATTCATTCGCTTAATCATCTAAGGCAATACATCGAGAGGGGTCTAAATCCTTCGAAAGCCACCATTCAAAATGAGAGGTCAAAGTCGCAAGAGACCCTGTATCCATCCATGAAATCAAACTTAAAACGGACTAACAATTTCAAAGGAAAGTTGGTTCTTAAAAGAACATTATTTGTTTTAAACCAGAAAATTTAGCTTTGCGCGACTCTAATTGAAAAATCATATCTTGAAGTTCCGTAAGTCCAAAAATCACAACCTTTATACCGTTGGAAACTAGATTCAAAGTACTACAATTGTCTCGAAGACACTTTTGTAAGATTCAATCCACAAGTAGGTCAAAGTTTGGCCTCAACTTACAGCTTTACCAAGTTTTAAGAGAAAATCAGGTTTGAATTTCGGTCATTTTTGTGAAATTTCTGGCGCTTGTAGAAATTGAGTTAAAATCTGAAACTTACAAGGATGAAAGAATTCTATGTCTAGTTTCAAACTCCACAAACAGAACTCGATTTCGATTTTTCTACACCAAGATATCGAGATTTTGCTAAACCTGGTCAACAAGACCTGCAAAAATTTTCTAGAAAAACAGGGCAGCAAGAACTCCTCTCTTTCGACTTCTTAAGTCCATAATTTTTGCCTCAATCCACTCACACATTCATAGATTAACATCTAACAAAGATTATTGAGCTAGATTTTACCCCAAAAATTCAAAAATCAGGGCTGGAAATCAGCTGATTAGATCAGTCAGCACACAGGGAAAATTTTCAGAACTTTGTCCTCCAACAAATCACATCTAATATTCATCCAATGCATGAGATTTCTACAATAATACAAACCAACATATATCAAGTCTTATAGCATCAAAATCTATCATAACTTCCATCACAAAACATGAAAGATCCTCAAGTCATCTAGCCTAAAATTTTTGAGGGTTCAAGAGACCCTTTCATAGCAACCAACATCTACTACTAATTCTTGCATGCAATCAGAGATCAAGTAGAGTGGAGTTAATTACCTCTTCCAAGTTTTTTCAACCCTAGCTAAGTCCTAGCATTACACCACCAAATCTGTGAGTCCCCAAAAATTTTCTTATTTTTATCTTATTTTTACTGGCCTACTTAAATATTTATTCACCCGTTTTCTCCGATTAATTTATTTCAGCTATTTTACATCCATTTGCATGGAACAATGCGTTACTTATATTTTTAAAACGTCCCGTTAGCAAATTTAATTTTTCGAAGGCTCGTTTAGCGAGAAATAGCAAGTATACGTTTTTCGAGACAATATTTGATTCGAGAGTGCAATAATCTTGGAGAATTAAGAATGATCAATAGTAGACTAAGAAAAGTTAATTGAGGGATTAGAGGTGAGTGAGTTCAAATTTCTGCCTTATCGCGCGCGAATCGGAAGTTCGCGTAAATCGAGCCGGAATGGCTAAGTGGAGATTTAAGAAAATTAAATTAGACTATTAAGAGTGAATAATTATCATATTAAAGGAAGTACCTTGGGGGATTAGTGCATGAGTGTATCAAACCCGAGAGAAAACGTTGGTACGAAACCCGCGCGCAACCACTAGTGAGAGTTGACTTTTGCACACAACTTAAAGTACCTTATCTTCATTCTTTCTCCCCAAGTTTCACTACACAACCACTCCCTCACCATCTCTCATTCTCGGCCAGCCAAGGGTAAAAGGGGGAAAGAAAAATTTCATTCTTTGGCTCCAAGTTTGCTAGCTATTCATCATTCAAGCTGTCCTCACAAGCTAAACACAACCAAACCCTCTCTCTCTTCTCTCCATAACTGGCCGAAACTTCAAAGGAAAAGAAAAGGAAGAGAGCTATTCTCATCTTGCTCCATTTTGCTTCCATTCACTTGAGAAATCTTCACTCAACTCACACACCTCTTGGAATTCGATTCTAGCTTGGAGGAAGACATCAACTTGTGGACTTTTCTTGGAGGTTTTTAGTGCAAAAATTTCTGGTTTCATCTAAAGCTAAGGAGGTAACCATCAACTCTTGCTTTCTTGCTCCATTTCTTGGCCTTGAAGTTTGTAGCTTCCTTCTTGTTGTGGTTGGTTGAAGTGGGTTCTATGAACTCCCACCTTGGTTAAATGAAAGCTGCCATGATGCTTATGTGTGTGTTAGTGTGTTTGTGATGAGTTTTACTAGAAGAAACTAGAAGAGGAAAAAGAAAGAGAGATACCGGTGAGAGGACAAGCTGGCCTAATCTGTCCTGTTTTTGTCTTGCTTGCATTTCAAATTTTTTATGGTTATTTTGTTGTGAAATTGGTTGATATATGTTGTATATTGTGTGTAGAAAGTTTCTACCAAAAATCATTTGATTTGGTTGAGCAAAACTTGAAATTTCGAAATTGGAAGAAATCTGGAAAACATGTTCAGGCAGTCTGAACAGCGCCCATTTGATCTAACATAACTCTTTGTACAAAAGTTGAAATCGAATGCCGTTTACGAAATTTGAAACTAGACATCCGTAAATTTCTAACGGTATAAAAATCACTTGCTAGTTCGATCTGAGTGAACTGCAGTGAATTGATAAATTCGGCTGTTCTGTTCTGTGCTGTCTGCTTGTTCCAGTCGAATGGACATGAGAAGCTGCAACTTGTGGCTTGAATTTGAACTACTTGTGAACTGATTTTGGAAATGTTTTCTTCTGATGAAATGAATAATTGTGAACATAGTTTTCAACGCCACCAACCATTCTCAATTTCAAGTTGTATTGAGTGAGATATGGTTCAATTTACAAACTGTGGCAAAGCTGGAAATCTGGAAATCTTCTCTTCTTGCTAGCCGAATGGTTAGGTTTGATTTGGGATGTTTTAATTCGAAAATTTTGATGTCAATCAACCATCAAGTGTTTATTAAAGGTTTCTAGGACCTTGGTTTCAAAAAATGGATTGAATTTGAACTGATTTCATTGTGCAAAATGTTTTGAAAGAAAGGAAAATAAGAAGACAGATTTGCTTTGAAATATTTTCCAAACTTTGGTTGTTTCGTTAACTGTCTTTCCATGGGCGTTTTTACGTGAAGTTTGATATTGGAGTAGTCCTCATATGGAGGTTGGATTGTACCCAATTTGGTGTTATTCTAAGATCATTTCGATACCCAAAATGATGTCCCAAAGTTTACTTTCAAATCTGGAAAATTCACTGTTTAGTAGTGGAAATTTACCAACTTTGAACTACAATATTTTGACACTCAAAACTCCAAATTTAATTCTTCTTGTTGTGTTTTAAACTTTGTATGGAACTCTTATCGTGTTACGAATTTCAAAGGCTAGTTCACTTTCTGTGAATTTTACCGAATTTCCAAAGATTGCCGAAAAACATGACTGAAACTATCTTGCTTGCTCAGATCAGCCACTTTGAGTTGAAAATTGAATGCCTTCCGTTTAGAATCTTGGAAAAGTTCTTCTAGGAAATTTTAGTAATTTGGATCTAGTTTCCAACGGTACAAAGTTTTCCATTTTTGGACCTACTGAGTGCAAGTTCTGATTTTTCTAAATTTGATGTGCAAAACTGAAATTTTCCGACTCGATGGGAAATGAGTTTTTGGAAACTCTTCCCTATCCTTTGATATTGATTGACCGTTTTAAACTTGATTTCATGGAGGAAATCAGTTTTTCTTGTGTTATTAAACACCACTTTTGAGCCTCACTTTTCGAGTAATTAAGGCTCTCTTTCATGACATTTTCTTAGTATTGTACAAGTGTACAATCTTCCTTGTTAGCAAGGGGTTTGTAAGTAATGGTGTGTGATAGTCAATTATTATTTACTCAGGCGCTTAAGGGGACCTTTAAGAGGATCTCGAAGTGGACGCGTAAACGCTTGTTTGAACACTTACGCCCTATTTTGATTGGTGAGTGTCAAGTGCATGAATTTTTTGCTAAGTGCTTGACTTGCTTCTTATCCGTTATGTGAATCTGGAATTTTAGAGACGAGTGTGTACTTTACCGCATTCGTTCTCTTTCAAATGAAATTATATTCGAATTTTACTATGTGAATCCATATTTGTCTTGTGTGAACTGATGTGGATGTGATTCGTATTTGGAATCGTCGATTTAGCATTGCCCATCGACTTATATTCGTATTTGTATTCGTCCAAACTCGTTGGCTAACTTTGCGAATTGAGCCAGCCTTGGTCGATAAGTTTAGCAAACCATGAGATATTCGTAAAGTTTGATCTATTGGAGAGATCTTGCTTGGCATACTCGCGTAGTATTGCCATGATATACTCGAGTAATATCAAAACTTTCATAAGCGGGCCCGATAGGGTGGGTAAAGGTGACGGCATTCGAAAAAAGTGGTGTATCTACAGGATTTGATACTTATGTGGTTGATGGAGTGTCAACATGGAATTTGATCAAGACCTTGACTCGACTACGTGGAATTTAGCTCCTGAGAGCTACAGTATCCTTGAATTGTTTCTGTTTACATTTTCCTACTTGAAATGTTAAATACTCGAACTTTACACTTTTTACTTATTGTGTAAATATGGTTGCTACTTGGACTACGTGCTTGCATGTGTGTTTCTTAGCCTCACGAGTGTTCGCTCACCCCCATTAGATTTGTTTTCCTTAACAGGACTGAATGGGAAGATTTTTGGAGAAAAGCCGACTAGATTACTCTTTTGATTAGTACCTTGGTTGTAATTGTTTAGTCGACTTATAATGGATGTATTTTTGGGATTTGATGTATCTTTTGAGAACTCATGATGTAAGATTTGAACGTTTACGTAAGGAAGTTACTTTGATGTACTTCGACTTTTATTATTAGTTATTATCCCTTAAGTTTGAATTGAATTGTTTCGAGTCCTGGCGAAAGTTGGGCAGGCGTTGCGCGAATACCCTTGGGAGAAGTGGGGGCGTCACAGTTGGTATCAGAGCTTAGCCTTCAGATCTTTGTAGTGTATCTTAGGCTAAAAGTTTAGGATACCGGACCGTGGGATTTACTTGAACATTAACCTATTGTATTCCAGCGGTTAAAGAGAATTGGTACTCGAGAGTTTCTTAAACGACATTGGTGGAAAAGAGACTAGGTTTAGAGATCTATTTGGGAGATGTATTAGAGACCTTACTCTTGAGAATGGGGATTAAATAACTTAGTTATACTTTAAGTGATATTTGAGCGAATTAGTGACTTTAAGTTTCTAACCTAGAATTTGTGGTTGTTTTGTAGAGATGGAAATTGGTAACGGAGGTCACGCTATTAATGGTAATGGGCAAGCTAATGGACATGTGGTGCCTCTTAGGCCTATTTACTATCGAGCCCTTGGTGGAGGAGCTCGTGTGCATTACTCGCCTTCTTCGAGGATTCCCCGTTGTCCTTGTAGGACGACGTACACCTACCCTAATGAACTGGTATTGTCCCTTGACGATGAGCGTCGGCAATTGATGAATACTAACAGAGCCTTATTTCAAGAGGTCGAGGAGCTGAGCGCTATGGTGGACGCTCAGGGTGCTAGGATCATTGAACTCGAGGGAACAGTGGTAGAAGAGAGGACTAGAGCTGAGGCCACTAGTGTTGAGTTTCGGAGGACAAGGGCTCGACTGGTTAGGGTAGTCGGGGAGGTCCGAGATTGGGCCGTCGGGATTTTTGCCGACATCACCATATTGATAGAGGAGGCGATAGAGGCTGTCGATAGCCCGTCACGTGAGGGCACTCTTGAGGAGAAACCTTTCGAGGAGGATCCAGAGGAGAATGTTCAGGCTAGTGGCTCGGATGCGAACTAGACTAGGATGTTGACTTTTGACTTTTGTGACTAGAATTAGCTGGGGTAACGCTTGTAAAGCTCTTGGCATCTATTGCATGACTAATTGCACTTTTGTGACACATGTGTACTATATTTTGTAAATGCCCCATGACTTGCTAATTGTACGAATCTTGAATTGTTAATATATGCTAATTATCGTTATTTCGAATGTTTTCCGCATTGACTTGTATTTTAAGTATTTTCTCTTGTGATTAATTTTATTCTTGCATTTAGGCATAACTAAGATCATGGATGGACGAAGGAGAGATAGAGGGTCGTGGGCGTGGGTTTAGGCAACCCCGTACTCCTGAGAAAGATGAGGGATCACGGAAGGAAAGATTGATGGATGGTCTTATGCAATTCAATGGGATCCTAGTGTTAGATATGAGTTGGAAATGAACAAGAAGATTAGACCTACCAGTGTTATAATGGATCAACCTAGTTGGGTACCTAGTGAGTTTTTCCCCTCTTGTGGGATTTTAATAATTATTCTTGTGTAAACCCTAGTTTCATGAATGGTATAAGTAAAGTATGATCGCTTGCCCTATGACTTGGAGGTTGGACTCCTACGGGGGATCAGTATTTAATTGTTGGTGCAAATTATAGAAAGTGTGAATTTTGGAAGTTCTAGTCGACCAAGCAAATAAGGGGTATGATATTATTCTAAGTATGAATTTCGAGGGCGAAATTCTTTTTAAGGAGGGAAGGATGTGAGGCTCCGAAAATTTTCTTATTTTTATCTTATTTTATTGGCCTACTTAAATATTTATTCACCCGTTTTCTCCGAATAATTTATTTCAGCCATTTTACATCCATTTACATGGAACAATGCCTTACTTATATTTTTAAAACGTCCCGTTAGGAAATTTAATTTTTCGGAGGCTCGTTTAGCAAGAAATAGCAAGTACACCTTTTCGAGGTAATATTCGATTCGAGAGTGCAATAATCTTGGAGAATTAAGAATGATCAATAGTAGACTAAGAAAAGTTAATTGAGGGATTAGATGTGAGTGAGTTCAAATTTCCGCCTTATCACGCGCGAATCGGAAGTTCGCATAAATCGAGCGGAACGGCTAAGTGGAGATTTAAGAAAATTATATTAGACTATTAAGAGTGAATAATTATCATATTAAAGGAAGTATCTTGGGGGATGAGTGCATGAGTGTATCAAACCCGAGGGAAAACGTTGGTACGAAACCCGCGCGCGACCACTAGTGAGAGTTGACTTTTGCACACAACTTAAAGTAGCTTTTCTTCATTCTTTCTCCCCGAGTTTTCACTACACAACCACTCCCTCACCATCTCTCATTCTCGGCCAGCCAAGGGTAAAAGGGGGAAAGAAAAATTTCATTCTTTGGCTCCAAGTTTGCTAGCTATTCATCATTCAAGCTTTCCTCCCAAGCTAAACACAACCAAACCCTCTCTCTCTTCTCTCCATAGCTGGCCAAAACTTCAAAGGAAAAGAAAAGGAAGAGAGCTATTCTCATCTTGCTCCATTTTGCTTCCATTCACTTGAGAAATCTTCACTCAACTCACACACCCCTTGGAATTCGATTCTAGCTTGGAGGAAGACATCAACTTGTGGACTTTTCTTGGAGGTTTTTAGTGCAAAAATTTCTGGTTTCATCTAAAGCTAAGGAGGTAACCATCAACTCTTGCTTTCTTGTTCCATTTCTTGGCCTTGAAGCTTGTAGCTTCCTTCTTGTTGTGGTTGGTTGGATTTGGTTGGTTGAAGTGGGCTCTATGAACTCCCACCTTGGTTAAATGAGGGCTTCCATGATGCTTATGTGTGTGTTAGTGTGCTTGTGATGAGTTTTACCAGAAGAAACTAGAAGAGGAAAAAGAAAGAGAGATACCGTGAGAGGACAAGCTGGCCGAATCTGTCCTGTTTTTGTCTTGCTTGCATTTTGAATTTTTGATGGTTATTTTGTTGTGAAATTGGTTGATATATGTTGTATATTGTGTGTAGAAAGTTTCTACCAAAAATCATTTGATTTGGTTGAGCAAAACTTGAAATTTCGAAATTGGAAGAAATCTGGAGGGTCCTGGAGCGGTACAGCCTTGTATCAGGGCAGCGGATAAATTCCCAAAAAAGTTGCTTCTTGACTCACCCACGGTTTCCGCCACAGAAGGCTGCTACTATTGGGCAGATACTTGGGTTTCAAAAACGCACCTTTCCGGTATGATACCTTGGGTGTCCATTGTACGTAGGCCGGCGGAAGAAGATTTACTTTGCAGATTTATATAATGCGGTGGCGGCTCGGATTCTGTCTTGGAAGAATCAGCTTTTATCGCCTGGAGGCAGAGTGGTTTTGATTAAGAGCGTTTTATATTCAATGCCGATACACTTGCTCGCAGCGTCCTCTCCTCCACAAGGGATTCTCGGGGCCTTAGAAAAGTTATTTGTTGACTTCTTATGGGGTGCTTCCGAGGTTGGGATGAAATTCCACTGGATACGATGGGCGGATTTGTGTAGACCGCAGGATGAGGGCGGTATTGGGTTGCGGGGTTTAAAGGGAGTTTATGATGCATTCTCAGTTAAGCTCTGGTGGAAGTTTCGGCAACAACAGTCGCTATGGGCAGAGTTCATGTCAAGGAAGTATTGTGCGGGTTGCATCCATGCCTGGCTGAGGAGAGTCTGTGGAGTTCTCATACATGGCGGAGGATGGTGGCTGTACAGCAGGTAGGGGAGGACAATATCAGCTGGGTTGTACAACAGGGGTTGATGGACTTTTGGCATGATAACTGGTTGCAGTCAGGGGCACTATGTAGCAAGGTGGAAATCTTTCACGACCATTTGGTTGTTGATTTTGTAGAGCGGGGGGCTTGGAACGTTGCAATGCTTAATCAATATTTGGATGCAGGGCTGGTTGGGCGGGCCTGGCAGTGCCCCCCCTTCCTTTCTAGGTACTGATAGAATAGTTTGGGCTGTGACAAACTCTGTCAACTTCTCCACGGCTTCAGCATATTCCCTTGTTCGACGGGTTTCCAACAGGTCTTGGTTTTCGGCCTCGGTCTGGCAACCCGGTCTTCCAATTAAAATTTCTTTCTTTATGCTGCGGTTGTTGCAGGGAAGGCTTCCTATCATGGACCAACTGAAAAAGTTTGGGTTCAGTGGTCCTTCTAGGTGTTGCTGTTGCCAGAATCCTCGAGAGGAGGACTTGAATCACATATTTTGCTCAGGGAAAGGGCAAGGTCGGTTTGGCGTCATTTCAAAATTACTGCTGGGGATTAGGGGGGCAGACAGTGCGTCATATGGTATGGTCTTAGTGGCTGAGGGGAGGAAATAATGTTTTCTTGAAATTTTTGGGTTTGGTTCTCCCGTCAGTGGTTTGCTGGGAATTGTGGAAGGCAAGGAATAGGGGGTTTTTGAGGGACGGAAGATGATAATCCAGGAGACTGTTAGTCGGATTTTTCAACTACTGTGTTATGTGCCTTCAGGCACGGTTCCCGAGGATGTGGTGGACGGGATCTTCGTGGGAAGGTTTGCTTCGGGAGGCGGTCAGTCGCCAGAAGAGATTGATCATTCAACTGGTTAGCTGGATATCGCCGCGTGAAGGGTGGAAGCTTAATTCGGATGGGTGCTCTAGGGGGAACCCAGGAGTGAGTGGTGGGGGTGGGCTAGTGCGGGATTGCCGCGGGAACTTTGTTTTTGGCTATTCGGAGCACTTTGGAACTTTGACCAGTCTGCATGCTGAGCTGCGAACGCTCCTGTTAGGCATAAAGCACTACATTGCTCGAGGGTTCTTGGAGCTACATGTCGAGGCGGATTCGCTTACACTCATTCGGATTATTCAATGGGCGAGTGCTTGTCCCTGGCGGCTGCAGAGGGAGCTGGATGAATTGCTTAGCTTTCGTCAGCATTTTAAAACGATTTCACATTGTTTTTAGGGAAGCGAACTCTCCGGTTGATCGCCTAGCAAATTTCGGCGCCGATTCCAATGCTGGACAGGTTTTCAATGGGTTTTCCGATCTTCCACGGTTAGTCAGGGGGGACATTAGAATGGATAAGTTGGGCCTCCCGACATTTCGCAGACGAATGGTTGGGTACTTGTAATGCTTCTTCTCTATCGTGTACGATTGATTTTGCTTTAATAAATAAAAGAATCTTTTTATAAAAAAAAAAAAAATTTATAGTGCTTTGGCTAAGAAAGCCCACATCAACTGCCTAAGGTCTTTTCTCCCTTTAAAACTTTTAAACCAACTCGACTAATCAGATTGAACCTTTTTCTTCATCAAGGCAAAGTATCTATCACCCTTGTATTATTTGTGTTTTATTTCTTTGTAGTGGCTAAAGCATAAACACTTTTTATAACAATATTTTTATATTTACAGTGACAATCTCACTTCACTACATGCCTTTTTTTCATACATATTATGGATGGAGGACCTTGTGTTTCACTCACAAGGGAAAAAACCTTTTTTTTATTATAATTCGACTAGTTTGCTCAACACTTAACAAAATTGGCAAGATTCTATTGCAATCGGATATCTTTCTATAATTTTGACATCTTACCCCTTTTAAAGGGAACTCTTTCTAGACAATTTTGTAAGAGAAAACAAACACAAAGAACATCTCAAAAAAACCTCAATAATTCTTCAAATTCTTTTAAGTTTCAACTTGAAAAAGTTAATCTTTTGAAGACGAAAGTTTAGCTTTCAATTAAAGAATAACTTTGGAGAACATGGCAAGTATTAGCTAGCTAAAATTATAGTAAGAAGTTGTTGTTTTGAAATTAAAATGTATGTGGACTTTAAGAAATGCTAAGGGAAGATCTTTGAAATTAGACACAACTTAAATTAAGAATCTTGTCAAAAAGGACAATTTCAAAAATCTCCTGTAAGGTTTCCTGTAGTAACACTTAGTACCCTTGAACTGTGAAACATATCATTGACTCCCATGTTTTAACTTTTGTAACATTGTTGACACATTTCAAAAGATAATATTAAAAAAACCCATTTTGAGAGAGACGATAGTTTCATTCTAACATTGCGTTCTTATGTCCCTACTGTTTTTGTCCAAAATTCCATGTCTATTAAGAAAACATGGAAAACAAAGACAAAAGGTGTAAAGCCATAAATTGATAGGATAAGATATAATAGTAGTAACCATAAGCAATGAGTGTTTTCAAGGAATAAACAATTTATTTGAGGTGCTCTTAACCTACAGAAGAAAATAATTTATTTTTTATTATTTAGTGCTTTGTGTGAACTTAATTAAAGATGTTCATAAATCCTTCAATTTTTTAATTTTTCATCTTCGTTCAAATTGATGGCTTGAAAACTAGAAAAAGACAAATTGCTTAAAATTTATTATATTCAGAAATTCATGTGAGGTGTTTTCAAGGTGCAAAGAGTTATTCTTGTAATAGAAATGTTATCTAGGTAATTTTAACAAGTTTGTGAATCATTTAAGATATTTAAATTGTTTAATATTTCTTCTCCAAATCGATGATAGAAAAATTGCCCTATTAACATCCTTTGTTTTCCATTTAAGAACCAATTATCAAAAAAAAAGAACCATACTGTCTATACTTTTAAATTTAATGGATTAAATGTGTTTACTATGACAATTAAACAGTCACAATGAAAGGGCAATTTTAAAATGAAATTAGCTTCTTCCACTCAAAATAAGATTAACAATGTTATAAAAATTGAAAAAAAGGGTCAATGATATTGTTCAAAATTTAGAGTACGAAGTGATAATATCAGAAAACTAAGGGTAAAATTCTAAAACTATTCCCATAATGCTACTAATCATGGGACATAAATACAAAAAGAAATTTAAAAGAAAAGTTGATTCTCTTTATCTGAAATTCAATTTTTGAGATAAAAATAATTAAAGAATCATTTAGAAAACTCAACGAATTTTCAAAAGATATTGTCACTTGAATTTTGGAAAGACAAACTATTGGAGAAAAAAAAACTGTAATGTATTACTGAGAGGATGACCAAAAGAACTTAAACAGAATAATCATCTATTTTATAAGTTTAAAGCGTATAAAAATATTACCCTAAACGCTTCAACTTGGCTTGCTTAAATGTCAATTCAAACCAACCAAGCTTGTCTTCCACACTTCTTTCCATAAGACATTCAAAAGATCAATTTTTCACCAAAAGCAATCTATTAAAACCATAAATGTGCTAATACTATTAGTTTTCATATCAAATTAAAGTTGGTTGAGATAATAATAAGAATTTAGAATATCGTAATGTGACTTGACTGCCACATTACTCAAATATGTAGTTTTGAACAATGAGGTTGCATGTGATGTCTATGCAAAGTATTTGTATACTTATATTTATATCAAAAAATTATATGGTTGTTAAAAAGGTTTATTAACCTTATTTGCTCATGTGCAAGAGCTTAGATCAGATGCTAGTACTGAGTATTTAGGTATTGATCTGACAAATAAAGAAAATTAACTAAAAGATGTTCAAATTGCCTTATTATTTAGACAACAATTCACCGTAAAAGATTACTAAAACAAGGAACAAAAATTCACAAAATATCATTAATTAACGAGTTTCTAGGGTTTGATTTCCTCTATTGTCCTACCCACAACTTATCTTGATTAATTGATTAACTTTTCATGCAATGTCATGGTATAGAACCAGAATTGTAAAAAAATAGTGGAAAATTGTAGAAACAATGGAAATCAGATTATAGCAATAATCAAGTGGGACAATGAATCTGGAAATTAAAGGAGAAACTCCATGTCCATGAATGACCCTTTAGTAACAATTACAAGAATAGAGAATACGGATTTAGATAAGAAGGGGAAAGAAAAATGAAGGAAACTTGGGGAGTGGGAAATAAGTTTGGCAGAGACAAATCTGTTACGACCAAATATGGAATAATGACAAAAGTTGTTGATTACAAAAGTATCCTATTGCTTATATCACTTCCTACTTTAACTAACTTTCAACTTGATCAATAAACTCCTAACACATGTCTCTCTAGAATCATTAGCTGCAATGGTCCTCAGCTCAGGTGAATTCTATGAATTTCCAGTAGAAGCGTGCTTCTCGAATCATGCCTTCTAGCAACCTTCCTTTGGCCATATTTTGTGCTTTCTCTTCTTTCTTTTCGCCTTCTCCATTCTTCATCCTTCCTTGATCTGTTGCTGAAGATTAATCCTCCTGCTCCATCATAGAGCTTCCCCCTTCAAAAAATCTTGTCCTAAAATTGGAACTGTGGCAATTTCCTTAGCATCCTCCTATGTTGCTTCAGCTAGATCCGTTCCCCACCAATGAATCAACCATTGCACTGCTGCAGCATTCCTTTTCTTAACTATCCTCCTATACAATACTGCCACTAGTTCAACTCTCAAACGCCCATTTTCATCCACCTCAAGTAGTTTCAGAATAGGAGTAATTTTGTCTCCTATCTTCTTCTTCAGTAATGAGACATGGAAGACTGGATAGATCTTAGAATCTGCTGGCAATCTCAAATTGTAGGCTACCTTGCCAACCTTCTCCTCTACCATGTAAGGCCCATAGTATTTAGCTGATAACTTGGTGCTGCTCCTGATTGCCACTGAGCTCTGCCTGTGGAATTGTAACCTCAAATATACCCAGTTTCCCACATCAAATTCCCTCTCACTCCTCTTTTCATCAGCATACCTCTTCATTCTCTCCTATGCTTGTTTCAAGTTCTATTTCAATGTAGCATCAATCTTTTATCTTTCTTGTATATAGTCTCCAACTGTAGCAACTCTAGCTTGGATGTAGGGTCCTAGAGCTAGTTATGGAGGTTGCATGCCATACAGTGCTTCAAAAGGAGTCATTTGTATGGTTGTGTGATAAGTGTTATTGTACCACCATTCAGCCAAAGATAACTGTTGATCTTGGTCCCTGTCTTTTGATGTTTACAAAACAATTGGATGATACTAATATCTTTTCAATAAGAAATCCTTTCAGCTATGAAGCAACTTGATTTAAAGAACAAGAGCAATTGAAAGAGATAAAGGAAGTTAAAAGCTATCGGACGCTCGTGAAAACAATACCGGACGTCCGATAATCAATGCAGATCTTATCGGACGCAGAACATCTTCACCGGACGTCCGAAAGAGTTGAAATAATCTTTCAAACTCTCTGCTTGCTTTCGGATGCACGAAGAACTCCATCACCGAACGTCCGAAAGAATTAAGATATTCCTTCAAGCTCTCTGTTTGCTTTCGGACGCAAACATCAGAGGTACCGAACGTCCAAAAGAATTAAAAAAGATTTTTCAAACTCTCTACCAGCTTTCGGACGCAAGTATCGGAAGTACCGGACGTCCGACACGCCCAACGGCTAGTTGACTCTTCAACTGCCTTCTATCTGTTGGAAGAATTAATGAAGCACTTTTTGATCTCATATAAATAGTGCATAGTCAGAAACTTAAAAAGAACTTTTGCACATTGAGAATACAAGAAATCAAGAGTAGTTTTAGTAAGAAAATACTCTCCAAGGAATAATTTGTACTCTTTGTGATGTAAGATTTGTGTAAACTTTTCATTTGTGAGGAAATACTTCAATAGTGTAGTTTTGTGAGGGTTATCCTAAGAGATTGTAAAAACTTCCTAACCTGACTGAGTGTAGCTTGAGGTAAGGAGGAAGTGAGCCTTCCTTTGTATACAAGATTGGTTGTATTTCATCAATTTGAAGAAACTTGTCTAGTGAATTGGTCTTCAAGCTCAAGAGAACCTTGGTAGTCAATTGGTCTGCAATTCTTCCTGTAGACACCAAAATTTAAATTTTATTTAATTTAAATTTTAGCTTTATTTCTTATTATTTATTCTTGTTTTCATTCTATTTTTATTTTATTTTATTTTATTTTAATTAATTAAGTTTGCAAAATGATAGTTAGTGTATTTTTGCTTATTTTTATAAATTAGGTTCGTCATTTTTATTTTTAAGATATTTTTGCATTAAATTTCTGAAAAGGGAAAATTCTCACAAAAAATTCAAAAATTTGTTTTAGGTTCAATTTCTTTAAAATAAATGAAAATTTTGCAATTAGGAATTAACATTTTTGGTTACCTAAATTGATTTTGAAAAAAAAATATAATAAATAAATAAAAATAAGAAGATAGGTGAAGGGCATGCATGTTAGAGAAGTGTGTTAGGGGAGCATTAGACAAGTGTCTTGGATTTTAGCACAACACATGTAAGGGGGGTAAGTGACAAGACAAGTGTTGAGCCTAGGAAAATTGGAAGAAAAAACAAACAAAAGAAAATGGAAAAAAGGAGAGCTGGCGGTGGATAGCAAGGAAAAGAAAACGAAAAGAAGGAACTGGAGAAAAAAGCTTGAAAAGGCTGGAGAAAGAAAAACTGGAAGGAGGGTTTCGGGCTGGAGAAGAGAAAACTGAAAAAGAATGAGGTGACGGGAAGCAAGAGGGGAGAAAGGGAGGAAAAGAAAGGGTTTCGGGGGAAGAAAAAAGAGAGGAATCGAGAGTGAGAGATAGAGAGAGGGTGGCTGAGCAAGCAAGGGAGAGAAAAAACAAGAGCAAGAAAGAGAGGATCTGGGGAGATGTGAGGGAAAAGGGGAGCTTCAGGCAAGAAAAGAAACAGCAAAAGAGGGTTTTCTGGGATAGGAAAGGAAGAGAGAAACGGGAGAAGGAATAGAAGAGAGAAAGGGAGAGGAGAAACCAGAAAAGGGAGGAGAGAGTCTGAAAGAGAGAGGGTGTGGTGGAGAGAGCAAAACGGGAGAGAAATCAGAGAGGAAAAAGAGAGAAAAGGACAGAAAATTTTTTGTCAAAAAATTTGATCCAGGGTTGGAGATTCAGGGGCCTTCCCGGTCATTTCCTGAACTGTTCAAGACTTATTTTATGAAAATTATTCTTTCTGGGTAATCTACATTTCTTGGGGAGGGAATTTTGTGTTGAACATTGTCGGAAAAAAATAACTGCAACACCCTCAAATTTGGGCTTCAACTTTGCTGATTGTCAGCCCTTAAACGTTCTTCATCAGAAATTTGCAGCTTCGAAGTCTGCATCCGGACGCAATCTTTTCAACCACTCTTTGTTCAGTAGACTCCACAAGACATCAAAGGTAATCCCTTTTGCCTTCAACTTCTCACACAAGCCAAGATCCTCCCTAAATATGCCAGAGATCTTGCTGCATTTTGTTCGTTATCCTACTTTGCTGTTTTTCTTCTTAGAACAGCCCACTGGTTGGGTTTTGCTGCATGATTTGTTACTTGATGTTTGTATTTGGGAGACAAAATTTGATGTTTGATGTTTGGGTTGAGAAATCTTGTTCGAATCTGTATTATATGTTCAAATGTTTGCTGGGTAGATGAACTTCCGTAGCTTCAGAAAGCTTCGACCAAGCTGCCTGAATTTTTTGAAAATTCATATCTTTAGCCCCACTCTACCCTAGATTTCCTTTGTTTGTATGTTAAATCTTGTGTTTGATGATGGTTTTATGGAATCTGGCTAGTGTTTGGGTTCGACGCTTTGTTTAAAATCATCGCAAGCTTCCTGGGTTGCTAAATTGCTCAGAGTTGCAGAAGAAAGAACAAGAAAGCCCGTGGGTTTGCATGAACATTTCAAAAAATTGCACTTTTAACACCTCAAGTTTTCTCTTATTCTACTATGGCCCAAAAAATTGGAAAATTTAATCAATTTGTCCTTTTAAAATGTTATTTGTCTTTGGTATGTCTTAATGTGATTTTTGGATAGATTATTGGTGAATTTTAGAATGAAATTTGAAGGTTTAATAATTTTTGATAGATTTATAGCCTTGATTTGGATTTTAGTAAAGTTTTGGGAAATTTTGTTGTTTAATTATAGCAAATAGATTTTCATTTATTTTTTGTGAATTTCATCATTTGGTTTTGGTAAGTGTCATATTAAGCCCTTAATTTCATTTTATTTTTAGACCCTTAATATTTGTAATAATAATAAATTGACCCCTCAAACTTCCGTGATTGTTGCAATTAGGTCCTTACTTGTTTTAATTTCTTGAATATGGATTGTTTACTTTCATTTAAATGTTTTAATTGTTCAATTTCATATTTATTTTCATATCTTGTGATTATTTGTTAATTAAAGTGATACCTTGATCTTTTTCTTCGTTTTGGAGGGTAAACAAGAAAAATTTCATTTCATTAGATCACCAATTCAAGGGAGGTACACTCTACTCCTTTATTTTGATTTTACTTGATCCTATGTGCTACTATGTGATTTTATGTGTGTAATTGTATGCTTTTTTGGAATATTTTTTTGTTATCATTTATTTCTTTATTCACTTTATTTATTTTAATTTTGTATATTTATTTTAATTTAGTTTTGGTTATTTGAGAGGCATTTAAATGCCAAGTTGTAATAGTTAGGTTATTATTTTATTTTATTTCATTTTCCCCTTAGATTGCAGTTAGGGCCCCCTAATGTAATAGTTAGGTTTCTATTTGCTTTATTTGCTTGTGTGTGCTTGCATGCTTGTGTGATTTATGTGTTTACTTGCTTTTTTAGGGTTTTTGCATCTAGATATCATGCTTATGTGCTATGTGTTTTATGTGATATTATCTGTTTACTTGGTTTTATTATATTTTACATGATTTATTTGATTATCATGAGTGCATGACTTCACCACACTAGTCCAACGCTAGTTGTGACCCCTTTCCCGACTCCACACTAGTCCAGCGCTAGTTGTAACCTTTTTTGATTTCTCACTAGTCCAACGCTAGTGAGAACTTATAGACATGGGTTAGTCCAACGCAAGACCCTTAGGGACCATTCACGCGCTAGATCATGTTTGTATGACAATCACTACATTTTCATGTATATTTTCTACTTTTTTTAGGATTTTTATCATTTTGCATGACATTTCCCTTATATGTATATCCCTTATCCCATATTTCCCTTATATGTATATCCCTTATCCCATATTTCCCTTATATGGATACCTCTTATCCCATATTTCCCTTATATGTATACCCCTTATCCCATATTCCCCTATATGTATATTCCTTATCCCTATATGTGAGACATGACATTAGACTTGCATTTCATTTGAAAAAATTAGAACTAGGTAGATCATTTGCTTGACTAGATAGAAAATAACCCCTCGAATATGGGATATGGACGAGTATGACTTTTTAGCCTTAACAAGCTCGTATTCCCTCTATAAAAGGGAAAATTGAGTCACGAATTTTAACCTCCCCGCACCCGTTATGATACATTCCTTTAGGTCATGTATATTTGTATAATTATTATTTTCTTTTCTTTTCTTCGAGTCTCAGATTTTTGCATATTCGTGACCTCTTCAAAGAGTCAACTTGGGCATCACAATTAATGCAATTTGCACCAATTAAACTTTGAAGAGATATTCCGACCCCCCGATATCCTCCTAGATTTAAGTTTTGCATCCACATAATGACATCCAAATGTGATAAATTCTTAGGTTAAAATAAGAAAATTTTTGACTAAATCACGCAACTAGCCTTGGCTAGGTTGAAAGGGTGTCTTGGATTTTATTCTTGGCTTTCCTTTCTTCAAATGTGACTCCCGACCCCTTATCTCTTGATTTTCGCAGATTTGGAGTCGTTTAAAAAGGGTTTTTCTCTACTTTTTCTTTAAAAAATTCATTTTAGGTGACTTGGTACACCTTAATTCAATACCAAGTGGTGACTCCTATTTTTCATTAAAAACCCTTTTTAAACTATTATTTTTGGGTCAAAATCGTCGCACTTCCTAGTCCCATTCTAGGCCCATTTTCTTTATTTATTTTCTAAAAATCATAAATCATTTTCAATCAAAATTAAATCAAAAAATTCATTTTTATAAACACTTTATTTTTCATTCAAAAATAGGGCGCGACAGTTTGGCGATTCCACTGGGGACTTAGAGAGTCCGAGTATTTGATTTAATCAAACCTTTTCTTCTTTTAACCTTTTTATATATCACATTCGGAGGATTTAGGTTGCATTTTTCCTTTTTTAGGGTTTCTTGCATCTAACACACAATCGTCTCGATATCCGTTTATGTGATAATGTATGTGATTTTCTTTCATTCGCTTATGTTTATTGCGCTTGCATCTTGGGGGGGAGGGATAGCCACCCTAGAACCTTCACCCACATTTGATGGTATTTAATCTCTCCCCTAAAAAAGGAGCACTTCATACGTGCATACGCTTTTACTTAATAACCCCTCATTTTTTTTACTTTTAGTGGTTGGCACACCACTCCACCCGATTAGGATTAGGATCGATTCACTTGGACATGTGGCTGTGGCACGACGTGCACGTAGCAATGTCCGAGAAATCACTCAAACCACCGACTCTTAGCCCTTGGGATTGATGACCCTTCGCCTTTGGTCGGAAGGTTTGGGAGCCTGAAAACCTTATCGAGTCTAGATGCATTAGTGAGCCCAGCCTCATGCATCCATATTAGAAATTGCCTAGGATAGAGTCGACCGTACCCAACTAGGAACACTAGGCACGAAGGGAGGGATTCCACCCCTCTTTCCTTATTTTTCTTTCTTTTCGCCTTTTGTATCATCTAATTGCCTAACGTGTTATGTGTTATTTGTTGAACTAACATTTCCTTATTTCCTCGTCTTTTGCATTCATAAACACTAGAAGATAAGAGATCTGGCATGATACTCTTTTAGAACCTACCCTCTTAGATAGGTTATTGCACGTTTAAATTCCGATGTATTGCATTTGTAGGTTAATTAGTGCACATCATTTTAGGCCCACCCTGGCATATGAAGGGTCCCTTAAGTCATGTTTTCATCTCAAATCGCATATTTAATCGGTTTGATAAATTGGCATCATGCATAAACCTTAGAAGGGAATGCCGTATAGGGAATCCCACGTTAAGAATAAGCCACCTTATGTTTCAGATATGTAATCCAATGAGACTTGCACGTTTATATTTCTTGTACCATCCAAAGCGGTAGTGCACGAGGTAAGGTAGGATCTGATCTTTTCCATGATAATCGAGCAACTTTTGCACATTAGAATATGAGCATCTAACAATCATCTTTTGGCCATTTTATCAAAAATGGTAAAAATCCCTTGCATAAAGGACATTAAGTTGAAGAAATTCACGAATAATTCCTCATTGTTGAGACGATGAATATGTTGAGACCAAATCTTGATTTTAGAAGGCTCATAGACTAATGCATCGCAATAAATTTTTTGAAACTACCAATGGGCAGATAATTCAATCGATTTTTGAATAAACCATCAATTTCATTCAATCCATTTTATCAATTTATTCATTTTTGGGGACAATCCAGTTATTTTTGAACAATTTAGCTATTTTTGAATAAATCATTAACTCAATCCATTCACTCACTTTTAGGGCAATCTAGTCAATTTTCAAATAAACCATCAATTCCATCCATTCCATTTTTACAAGTTTATTCGCTTCTAGGATGATCGAGTCAATTTTTTGGATAAACCGTCCACTCCATACAATTTATTTGATCAATTCATGTTTAGGGTAATTCAGTCATTTTTTGAATAAGTCATCAATTCCATCCAATCCATTTTACCAGTTTATTCATTTTTAGAACAATCTAGTCAATTTGTGAATAAATTATCACTCCGTCCCGATCTATTTGATGAATTTATTTCATTCAATTCATTTGACCAGTTTAGGACAATCCAATCAATTTTTGAATAAATTATCAATTTCATTTGACCAGTTTACTCATTTTTGGGACAATCCGGTCAATTTTTGAATAAATAATCAATTCCATCCAATCCATTTGACCATTTTACCCATTTTTAGGGTGACCCAGTCAATTTTTGAATAAATCATCAATTCCATCCAATCCATTTGACCAGTTTACCATTTTTAGGGTGACCCAGTCAATTTTTGAATAAATCATCAATTTCATCCAATCCATTTGACCTGTTTATTCTCTTTTATGGTTTCGATCTAGGGTTCACTGAATAAACTAGTCAAGATATTGCAATCCTTTCAAGAGTAGGCTCTTTCACACATCATTTTATGTGTTAATCAAAGCAATCAATTCATTTGGACTTTGTCCTCATTTTATTAGGACAAAAGTTTCTTCTCACTCCAATTGACCAAATTTTTCAAATTGCTTTTCACTCGAATATCAATAAGTTGATCGGATTCATCAGGTATTGTATGTGCCTACCCTAGAGGATTGCATTCTCATATTAGGCCTACCTTTGGCACAAAAAGGGCTTCCGCAATAGGACATGCATCCAAATTACTTTAATTTTTACTAACTCCCGTCTTTTTCTTTTTTTCAGCAGTTAATCAAGAAGAGAGTCTAAATAGGGTTTTTCTTAAATTTTTAGGTAATTATAAATATAACTATATGGAAAAGCCCCATCATTACACGATCACATAGTTGAGTTTTGAGAAATAGTGTAAACATGAGTACACATCCTGAATCATCTGATAGGTCTGGAACGACGCCAACGGCCGATCTTGCAAATCTGGCAGCTCAACTGAGCGAAATGTTAAACAAATTCAATGAGTTAAGTATGGAGGTTGTGAGGACCCGAAAAATTTCTTATTTTATCGTATATTACTAGCTTATTTAAATATTTATTCACCCTTTTCTCCGAATAATTTATTTCAACCATTTTAAATCCATTTATACGAAACAATGTCTCACTTACGTTTTTAAAACGTTTCGTTAGAAATTTTATTTTTCGGAGGCTCGTTTAGTTAGGAATAACGAGTTCACATTTTTTTTCGAGGTAATAATTGAATCGAGAGTGTAATAATAATTTTGGAGAATTAAGAATGATCAATAGTAGACCAAGAAAATTTAATTGAGAGATTAGATGTGAGTGAGTTAAAATTAAGTTTATACCGCTCGCGCATTGATAGATTTCCGAAAGACGCGCTGGTACAAATTAATTGGTGATTTGAGGAATTAATACTAGACTTAGGTGAGGACTCATGTTTTTATTTCTAAAGTAGTTATTTTCATGATTATTTACCCTAGTATTAGTTAGTTATATCATCGTTACAATAATTTCCTTGAAATTGCGCTTTATCGCGCACGGGTCGGAAGTTCGCGTTTTCACGCGCGCGACTAATTGATGGACTTTAGAAATTTATTTTAGACTACTAAGAATGAATAATTATAGTACTAAAGGAATTACATTTGGAGATTTAGTGCACAACTGAAACGAACCCGAGAGAAAACAGACACGAAACGCGCGTCTGCGCGCACTATTCAAGTTGACTTTTGCTCAAATTTGAACCACCAACCACCAAGCTTCTCCTAGAAGCTTTAGTTATCAGCAACCGTCTCTCTCTCTTCTCATTCTTGCTGGCCAAAAGCTTCCAAGGGAAGAAGAAGAGAAGCTCTCTTCATTTTACTTCACTTTGAGCTTCCATTTCACTCCAAATTTCTCACACAAACTCACAAACACTTGGAGATTCACTTACCCTTGGTGGAGGACCTCATTCTTGCCGGTTTTTCTTAGGAGTTTTGGGACAAAATTTCTGATTTTTCACCAAGGAGTAGAAGGTAATCAACCGGTCACTTAATCTTAGTTCTAGTTGGTTAAATTTTGCTAGAAAGCTTGTAGCTTCATGGTTATTGTTGTGGGTTGAGTTGAAATGGTTGGAGTGGGCTGTGACAGCCCCACCTTCCCCTAAGGCGAACCACCTGCCCAGCTCTCGCCAGGACTACGGAGTCGAATCATACAAACCCTAAATTACGCGAGATAGAACCCAAAGAAAACAAACAATCGGAGACTACTAAGTTGGAAACATAATTTCTAAACCACACGGGGACCTGGTACTTCGATTAAACACCTCAACGAAAATGAAAATGAAACGAAAACACAATCGGAAAACAGCCACGTCACAATCGGGCCAAGATCTGGCCGGATTCCAGGCCTGATTCGAGGCAGAGAGCAACCCAAAATTTTCCAACCTGCCCTGCCAATCCGGCCAAGTATCCGGCCAAGAACTGGCCGGATATACGGCCGGATTCTCTACAAGGGTTTCCTGCCAGGAGTTTTCTTTCCACGTTCAAACTCTACACTCGTCCGAATCCCAAGCAAGTCCAAGCAAACTATATATATAGCACTAGAGAATGTACATTCCTGAACAAATGAGCCACATAGACAAGATCCACCACTTTTATATACACACGTGGGTAAATGAACAATTCAAAAGGAAAACATTTGATTAAGATACAATTAGGGTTTTCCAATTTCAGAGGAGTTACACGAAAGAATATTTAAACTAGCTCTACTCTTATCTTCAAAGTCACAGTTCCAAAATTTGAACCCTGTAAGAAAAACAAAGGTAACGGGAAAGAGGGTGAGCTTAAGCTCCATGAGATACCAAAAGTACAAGTAGTCACGAAACATGGCATTTCACTTTTAAATCATGCAATCATACACACCAGATTGGGAAATGAATAAATACTTCAAATGGAAAGGATACAGGTGGCTCTCAGGAGCCAAAAGGGATGGTAAAACTCGAGTATACCAGAACTTCAGAATATAACTTAGCCCTAAGTCGAGAATTTCGTCCCTGGCGGTGCTGGACAACACAACAGGCTAGCACGACGGCTAAGCCCCACCAGAGGGTCTAGATTTCAGGATTTCGTCCTGGCGATGCTAGACAACACAACAGGCTAGCACAACGGCTAAGCCCCACCAGAGGGTCTAGATTTCAGGATTTCGTCCTTGGCGATGCTAGACAACACAACAGGCTAGCACAACGGCTAAGCCCCACCAGAGGGTCTAGATTTCAGGATTTCATCCCTGGCGGTGCTGGACAACACAACAGGCTAGCACAACGGCTAAGCCCCACCAGAGGATCTAGATTTCAGATGCACATAACCATACAAGTCCGCATACAGGAACAACTAATTCAAGTTCATACAATAACCCAGTCACACAGGGCAAAGAACGAGTAACAGGTTCAAGTAACAGGTACAAGCCCATACAGTGATTTGACCATAAGCGAGGGAGACGAGTGTGATAAAGTACACCCTCGACTCGTCCAGAATTAAGCAGGTATTACAGTCAAGCAAGTCACATTATGCAGGTATAGGTAAAACAGTTAAACAACAAGTCATGCGAGTGGTACACTCACCAGTTCAAACAAGGATAACTTCAAACGTTTTCTCCCCAAAGGATGCCTTTGAACACCAACACATCCTAGGAGTAACCAGGGTAAACAATTACAGTTCTCACATTCACAAACCCAGTAAATGGAATGCATAAGTGAGGCTCGACCACGAGTCATATACTTCTCTAAATTGATTACTAGGACAAAAGAATAAAATGCCTCTTTGAGCAAAAGATAACAGTTGGTCCTAGGGATACGAATCAACCCCAAAACCCTTCACTTCTACCAAAAACCATACCCACAATGATTTACTAACTCCAAACTTAAGGTGCAAAATGAAGGTAAGAGTAATTCTAGGAAAACAGAATTTTCCAGATTTACGCACCATCATTTGAAAAATCATATCTCACGATTCTTAAGTCAAAAATTGATAAAAATTATACCGTTGGAAAATAGACTCAAAGGGGTACAATTTCTTAGAAGACACATTTATAAGATTCAGATCAAAAGTCAGTCAAATCCGAGCCTCAAGTCGCTGCTTCATCCAGTAAAAGACAGAACAGGTATGTAATTTCAGTCAACTTTGGAAAATCACCATAAATCATACAGACAGAACTAGGGTCTGAAATTTTCACGGTTTATAACTCTATGAATCTAGTTTAAAACGCAACAAACAGAATTAATTCCGATATTTCTACATCAGGTTATAACAGATTTCCCGAGACTGCTCACGAGTCCTACGAAATTTCAGCAACACTTCCCTTGTTTCTCTTTACTTTTCCAACCTAACATCCACCCCAATCTCACCTCAATTCAGCCACACTTTCACATACAAATCATAAACCATTTAACACACTTAATTAGGGTCACAATACCCTTCAATTACAACCAATTGGTAGCTCTAAAACTAACCCTAATCATGCTCAAATTAAAAACCCTAATCTGAAATTTAAGTACACAAGCTGAAAATTTCCTTTGGCAAGTGAAACTAGCACATACAAGCTCAATATTACACATAACAAATCTATCAATCCATGGCTAACCATCAATCATCACATGAGGGCAGAAATTTCACTCTAAAATCTGAAATTTACCATAAACCCACTTCAACCCATGAACTTTCTCACAAAACCACATATTTAACAACTTTACTCCACCAATTAACAATCAATTGAAGTAGAGAGGAAGTTCTAGGCAAGATACCTTAAAACCCCAAGAAAATTGGTAGCTTAGTGCTTGCCCTTCCAAAACCACTCCACCAACCTCTTGAAATCTCCTTAGAAGACAACTTTTATGGAGTAATTTGCAACTCTATCGGTTAAAACTCAAGATTGGAGCAAGAAATTGAAGAACAAGATGAAGACTTTCTCTCTTTTCTCCTCTCTTTAATTTCGGCCAAGAAGGGTATGAAAGTGAGGAAAGTTTGGGTCAAAATATGATTTTAGTAAAGGTGAGAAACTTAGTCAAGTCCAACATCCAATCGGGTCGCGACACTTGGCACCATTAGGGTTTAATCTTATCTTCTTTCTCCCAATGGTTTATCTATCTAACTAACCTCTAATTGTCTCCTAGCACCTTGTAAAATAATATCACTTAACACAAAACTCCAACTAGTGGTTAAAATATATCGCACCTACCGTACTAGCGGGTCCCACATCCATACTGCACTTCAAACTTAACATGAACTAACTCATACTGGGAAAATGAGTTAAAAACTATACTCGCCCAGTCAAATGTACAGAAGATTAATATTTTAAAGGAAAGTATAAAAATGTAAGCAAGGAAATAAAATAATGCCTAGAAAATATGAAAATTTCCGGGTTCTCACATGGGCTCTATGATTTCCCACCTTAGATATATGGACTGATATGATGATATAATAGTTGGTTTGAGTTGTTTTATTGTTGTTTAAGTTAATTATGGGTAGAGAATTGAAGGAAACCGAATGAAATTTTACTTGGGCTGTTGACCGAAAATCCGCCCTGTTTTTCTTGAAGCCTTGGTTCGAATGTTTGATGCTCAAATGACCTTGAATCTGATGTATATATGTTTTGTGTGGTGTGTATAAAGTTTCTACCAAAAAACATTTGATTTGGTTGGGTAAAATTTGGAATTTCGAAAATCTTCAAATCTGGAAAACGCTGTCCAGGTGTGCTAGACAGAGCAACGTTGAACAATCATAACTCTCTGTTTAGACGTCGAAATCAAGTGCCGTTTGCGGAATTGGAAACTAGACATCCGTAGTTTTCTAACAGTGTATCATGCACCTTCTAATTCGAAGTGAGTCATCTGTAGTGACTGATCAAATTCGGCTGCCCTGTTCTGTCAGGGCAACCGAGAAAATTGTAGAAGCTGCAACTTGTGGCTCCATTTTCTCTTACTTGCAAACTAAATTTCAAAATGATTTCTTCTGATGAATTGTATCCTGTTGAATTTACTTTCCAAATCCACCAACCATGTTTAATTTCAAGTTGAATTGAGTGAGATATAGTCCAATTCCCGAACTGTACCGAATCTGGAAAACCCTAATTTTGGCTAGTCGAATGGCCTAGCTTGACTTGGGACTTGCTGTTTTGCAAATTTCGATATCAATCACCTACCAAATGTATATTAGATGTTTCTTAGACCTTTGTTTCACAAATAGGACAGATTTGAGTTGATTTCATTGGGTAAAATGTTTGAAAAAGATAAAGGAAGCAAGAAGACAGATTTGTCTTGGGATTTCCTTAAACTTTGGTAGTTTAGTTAACTACCTTTCCGTGTGAACTTTAAAATGAAATTTGATAGAGAAGTAGTCCTCATATGGAAGTTGAAGTGTACCAATTTTGGTGTCATTCTAAGACTGTTTTGATATACAAATAGGATCCCAAAGTTACCTTTCAAATCAGGGAAAAAAAAATGGACCGAGTAGTCCTTGTTTTTAACCAACTTTGAACTGCTATATCCTGACGCTCGAAACTCCAATTTTAGTTCTGCTTGTTGTGTTTTAAACCTTGACTAGAATTCTAATTGAGGTACAAATTTCAGAGGCTAGTTCACTTTCTATGAATTTTACGGAATTTCCAAAAATCTACCGAAACTAAGATTGGAACTGCCTTGGGAGTCCAAGTCAGCCCCTTTAAGTCAAATTTTGAGTGTCTTACATTTAAAATCTTAGAAAAGTTTCTTCTAGGAACTTTTAGTACTTTGGAACTAGTTTTCAACGGTACTAAGTTTTCCAATTTTGGACCTACGGAGTGTAAGATATGATTTTTCAAAGATTGTTCCTTAAAACTGAAAATTTTGAACTTGATGGGGATTGAGTTTTTAGAAACTCTTCACTACCCTTTGATAATGATTGATCGTTTTAAACTTGATTTCATGACAGAAATCAGTTTTTCTTCTGTTAATAAATCCTCACTTTTGAACCTTTATTTTGAGTGGTTAAGGTTCGTGTTTGAGGTATTAACTAGTCAAATTAAGTGTGCCTTCTTTCTTGATTAATACGTGATTATGAGTGAGAAATATTTGTTAATTGTCCAGGCGCTCAAGGAGATTTCGAAGGGAATCTCGGTGCAGACACCTAAAGCTTTGTTTGCTCACTTATTTTGAATCGGTGAGTGTCAAGTGCATGACTTGTTGTGTTTACTTGATTTATCTGCTTATATACGTGAATATCACTTGGTGAGACGAGTATGTACTTTATCGCACTCGCTCTCCTTTACTCAAACTTTACTTACATTAAACTTGATTTTCAAAGTCGATTGGAGTGAATCTCGTCGGCAAAATATACTTGTTTACGTGTGCATGTCGTGTTGTCGTGTGTGTCGTGTTGTCGAGTGGAGTGAACCTCCTCGACTTATGGGGACGCCCAATTCTCTTAGCCAATCTTGCAACTCGAGCCAACATGGGCTTGGTCGAGAAGCTTGATAAACCAAGAGAATAACAAAACAAAACTTGATTTTTTGAGATCTTGTTCGGCACACTCGTCGAGTATTGCCTTTTTCGTGCGTGTTTGGTTACGGATTCGAGAGGGTGGAATGTTGGCTGGAGGTAGTAAGTGGAGCTTCTACGGATTTCAAAACCTACCCGATTGACGGAGTGTCAACTCGTGGAGGTAGTGGATCGAGCATTGGCAAAGCATGTGAAAATTAGCTCCTGAGAGCTCTTGTATCCTTAAATTGTTAATTGTGAATTACTTGACTTTATCGTTTTATTTATGGCATAAATGTTATTGATACTTGAACTACGTGCTTGCAAGACTTTCTTGGCCTCACTGAGTATTGGCTCATCCCATTAGTTTGTTTTTCTTAACAGGAACCGGAATGGAAGAAGTTAAGGAAATGCCGACTTGAGGCACTTTTGTATTAATGTTTTGATTGTAATCGACTAGACACTTTTGGATGTTGTATATTTTGGGGAAGGTGATTATAAGTTTTGAAATTGTGATGTAAGATTGAATATTTATGTATGGAAATGACTTCGTACCTTTATTCCGACTTTCATTGTTAGTACTAGACTTTAAGTTTGAATTGGAATTGTCTCGAATTCTGGCGAGAGTTGGGCAGGCGTCCCACGGATACCCTTGGGTTCGCCCTTGGGAGAAGTGGGGACGTCACAGAGGTGACCGCACAACGGCGCATGGTTGATCAGTTGGTTGCTAGTAGCAGCAATGGTGTTCAGCATGATCCCTTATCTGCTAGCCAACCTACCTACTCAGACCCTTATCCATATCACCCAAACCCACGCCCTCAACCTGTTTACCATACAACTATCAATCACTCTCGACCTCAGCCAAACTATGCAAACCCGCCTATACTACCCGTTCTAATTTTTCAACTCAATCTTCAAACTCGATCTCGTCCTCCTTATAATCCAAGACCTGTTCAACCAAACAACCAAGCTTATCCTCTAAATAGTAAAATCCGAAAACCAACCCCATATCGAACCTTCACCAACTTGGGCCAACCCATCGATCAATTGTACGAACAACTCAAAACTGTCGGAAAAATTGGTGTTATTCCTCCCAAGATCTATACTAAGGGTGTTCCCTCTAGCTATGACCCTCAAGCCATCTGCGCTTATCATTCTGAAGCTCCTAGACATCCCACCAATAATTGTCGGGCGTTGAAACATAAAATTCAGGATATGATCGAAACAGGAGATATAGTGCTAAGGAAAAGGGGAGAACAAGGACCGAGTATAAGTACGAATCCCTTTTCCGAACACAAGGGCACATTTGAGGCATTTACCCCCAATGAGAAAATTTGAAAATCCCGAACTAGTGAGATCCCTCCCTCTTGAAGGGAGTTTCGATAAATTTGGGGAGTTTTCTTTGGTTAAAATCCATGAAAATCATTCATGCGTGTGTCTTTTGTTTAACTATGTTTTTGTAAATAGTTTTAAATCAAGTGGCTTTTGAAGACACGTCTTGTTTAACAAGTAACATGCTATTAAGTTTGATCTTTATCTTGAAATTCAATAAAATGTACTGTTTTATATATATTGTGTTACTTACGCATTCTTTTCAGATGACCAAGAATAAAATCTTCTAACCATTTGGATATCACTGTTCCGAAATTTAATGGCAGCCATTTCGATATCTCACGAACGTGAATTTGAATTTCAAAATGAGAGGAATAGCAAAGAGACATCTGAAAATGTTTCAAAGAGACCCGAATGGTATAAAGAGAAATTCAAACCGAATTGGGATCAAGATTAAGGAAATAGAAATCAGTGGTCACTTGATGAGAAGCAACTAAATGCAGTCTGTCATGGTCAATATTATCAAAAGAATTGGCTCGTGCTTACCATAAAATAGTCAAATCATGACTATTCAGACAAGGAGACAAAGCGTTGAGGTAGCTTTTGTCAATGCAAGATGAGGCCAAAAGAAGAGTTTGCCCCAAATTAGTAAGGTTCTTTTATTGTCAAAAAGGTATTGTCTGGCGGAGCACTTATTTTCATAAATATGGATTGCCGGGAGTTTCCCTCAACCGATTAATTCAGATATAGGCAAAATTTTGCATTAATGAAAGTTTTCTTTCAGAGTTAATGTAAGGAACAGAATAAAAGTCGGGCCCTCTTCCTTTCCCATTGAGACATTTTATCCCTAGTAGTTCCTTTAGAACTTGCAGAATGGATCATTTCGCTTGTCAACCTCTGAGAATCGCTAACCCCACATTGGGGCAAATCTAGTTTTGAAAAGGAAAAGAGAAAACCCCACACTGGGGCAAATTTAATTTTTTAAGGAAGGCCGAAAGAAAAGAAAATGAAAAAAAGAAAATCTCAGTTAAAAATAAATTAAGGCAAATTTTGAAAATTTCAAAAGATGAATGGAATGACAGAAAGAAAAAAGGAAAAGAAGGGAAAATGAAAGAAAAGAGAACCTTATTTGAGAATAAATTGGGGCAAGTATTGATAGGGTTGGCGCAATAATGCAATTTTAGATCATTTAAACTACTTTTAAAATCCGCCTTCAAGCCTTAACTTTTCTAAGCAACCTACCAGACCCCATTATAAAAGTCGAAAGTCCTGACTTCTATTTTTTGCAATATCTCTGTCAAGAAATTTTCTAATTAACTGGCACGTGATGCTCATATACTGATGCAAAAAAAGAAAAATTTTAGCTGTATTTCTGAATTGATTAGCATTGAGGTTGACACTGCTCATCAGGTGAAAATTCACAAGGACACCTTCAAAAAGGAAGAGTGATCATTATCAGAAAAAAGAGAAAAAAGAAAAAAAAACAACAACAAGATGGGGAAAAAGAAGAAAGAAAGAAGAAGGAAAAAAAATAAAAATGGTGGGGGGTAGCTTTAGTGAAAACCCGAAAGGGCGCTAAGGTAGGATTTTATGTTGAAAAGTGAGTTTGGATTAGCTAGTGACTCAGTTTGTTGGAATTTCTTTTTACATTGTGGATCTGTTGCCAAGTATTGAACGCCGAAGGAATGATATCCAAAGGGTCAAAAGGAACAATTTGTTAGAAGCTAAAGTATTTTGATCATCAAACATATATTGTTGAGTTTGTGATTCATCTCTCTAAGATTATTTTTCCTTCAATAAAAGTTGATGGTTATTTTTGGCATTACATTGATTTTTATCATTTTGTATAAAAGAAAATTTTTAGGTGTTGCATGGTTTCATTTGTCTCATTGGATTTTATCGAATAACAATCTCCACGCTTTTATCAAAAAATGCGTATGTATAAATTTTCATGTTGAATTTAGTATTGGAAGCTAAGACAACCTGGATGTGAGTTGCGGAGCAAAGTTGAGTTTCGCATCATCGAGAGTAAAACATCAAAATACTCATATTTACACGTTTTTTGAAAGATAGACGGGTCGAATAGTGGTGGCATTACTTATTTTTTCTCTTACAGGTCTATACATGTTTCAAGTAACAAAACTGGGGCAAATTTTTGAAAAGATTCTCCAGATAACAAAAAAAAAATCAAAAATCAAATTTAATTCCTTGTTGGCACCCTTCTACCCCCTTTCTTGGTAATTTAATTTCTTGTTGGCGAGTCTCAGTGTCCACCGCGCACCCTACTACCCCTTTTTTTGGTAATTTAATTTTCCTGTTGGTAAAGTCTCAGCGTCCGCTGCGCACCCTTCTACCCCCTTTCTTGGTAATTTAATTTTCCTGTTGGTTAAGTCTCTGCGTTCGCCGCACATCTTTCTACCTCCCTTCTTGACAATCAATTTAATTTCTTGTTGGTGAAGTCTCAGCGTCCACCGCGCACCCTTCTACCTCCTTTCTTGACAATCAATTTAATTTCTTGTTGGTCAGTCTCAGTGTCCACCGCGCCTACCTCCCTTCTTGACAAATCATTTAATTTCCTATTGGTAAAGTTTCAGCGTCTACCGCGCACCCTTATACCCCACTTCTTGACAAAATCATTTAATATTCTGTTGGTGAGTCTCAGCGTCCACCGCACACCCTTCTACCCCCTTTTTGACAAATCAAATTTAATTTATTGTTGAAGAATCATCATGGTATGATCGGGTTTTATCCCACTGACCAATCATCATGGCAGGATCGGGTATAAGACCAATCATCATGGCAGGATCGGGTATTATACCACTGACCAATCATCATGACAGGATCGAATTTTATCCCACTAACCAATTATCATAGCAGGATCGGGTTTTATCCCACTGACAGATGTTATGGCAGGTTCGGGTTTTATCCCACTGACCTTTTAATGTTTGTTTATTTCAGCTCACGGCAAAATAAATACAGGTAAGTATTTGGTGTCTACGTCTTTGTCTCGAGTTTCTTCGAAACTCAGACAAAGAAGGCAAGTTGTAGACACCAAAATTTAAATTTTATTTAATTTAAATTTTAGCTTTATTTCTTATTATTTATTCTTGTTTTCATTCTATTTTTATTTTATTTTATTTTAATTAATTAAGTTTGCAAAATGATAGTTAATGTATTTTTGCTTATTTTTATAAATTAGGTTCATCATTTTTATTTTAAAGATATTTTTGCATTAAATTTCTGAAAAGGGAAAAATTCTTACAAAAATTTCAAAAATTTGTTTTAGGTTCAATTTCTTTAAAATAAATAAAAATTTTGCAATTAGGAATTAACATTTTTGTTTACCTAAATTGATTTTGAAAAAAAAATATAATAAATAAATAAAAATAAGAAGATAGGTGAAGGGCATGCATGTTAGACAAGTGTGTTAGGGGAGCATTAAACAAATGTGTTAGGGGAGCATTAGGCTAGTGTGTTAGGGGATCATTAGACAAGTGTCTTGGATTTTAGCACAACACATGTAAGGGGGGGTAGGTGGCAAGACAAGTGTTGAG
Source organism: Coffea humblotiana (assembly GCA_023065735.1). Lineage (NCBI taxonomy): Eukaryota > Viridiplantae > Streptophyta > Magnoliopsida > Gentianales > Rubiaceae > Coffea > Coffea humblotiana. The sequence goes on from JACYVW010000026.1 coordinate 80,189, forward strand.
TCTAGAAAAATTGGAAGAAAAAACAAACAAAAGAAAATGAAAAAAGGGAGAGCTGGCGGTGGAGAACAACGAAAAGAAAAAGAAAAGAAGGAACTCGAGCAAAAGCTTGAAAAGGCTGGAGAAAGAAAAACTGGATGGAGGGTTTCGGGCTGGAGAAGAGAAAACTGAAAAAAGAAAGAGGTGACGGGAAGCAAGAGGGGAGAAAGGGAGGAAAAGAAAGGGTTTTGGGGGAAGAAAAGAGAGAGGAACCGAGAGTGAGAGATAGAGAGAGGGTAGCTGAGCAAGCAAGGGAGAGAAAAAACAAGAGCAAGAAAAAGAGGATCTGGGGAGATGTGAGGGAGAAGGGGAGCTTCAGGCAAGAAACAAAGGGAAGGCATGAAAAGAAACAGTAAAAGAAGGTTTTCTGGGATAGGGAAGGAAAAGAGAAACGGGAGAAGGAATAGAAAAGAGAAAGGGAGAAGAGAAACCAGAAAATGGAGGAGAGAGTTTGAAAGAGAGAGGGTGTGAGGACCCGAATTTTACTTACATTTATTTTATTTTACTGGCGTATTTAATTATTTATTCAACCGTTTACTCCGAATAATTTATTTGAACCATTTTAAATCTATTTACATGGAACAAGGTCTCACTTATATTTTTAAAATGTCCCGCTAGCAAATTTAATTTTTCTGCGGCTCGACTAGTAAGGAATAGCGAATACACATTTTTCGAGATGATATTCGGTCTGAGAGTACAATAATCTTGGAGAATTAAGAATGATTAATAGTAGATTAAGAAAATTTAATTGAGGGATTAGACGTGAGTGAGTGAAATTTAGTTTTTACCCCGCGCGCGTCGAAAGTTTCTCGAAAGTCGCACTGCGCGACTAATTGGAATTGGAGGATTTAATACTAGACTAGTAAGTGTGAATAATTACTATGTTAGAGGAATTATCTTGGAGGATTAGTGTATAAGTATAACAAACAAGAGAGAAAGTGGTAGTACGAAACCCTATTGATTCATTATTAAGATTTGACTTTTGCACAAAACTTAAGGGCTACTTTTCTACATTCTTTCTCTCCAAGTTTCATCACTCAAACTCCCTCATCTCTCTCTCCTCTCTCAGCCGAACCTCAAGGAAGAACAAGGGGAAGAGAAACTCCATTATTTAGCTCCAAGTTTGGTTGCGAATCAACATCCAACCATCAAATCTCTTGGAAATTTATTCTAACTTGAAGAAAGAAGCAATCTTGTGGAGTTCCTTGGAGAAATTTTGGTGGAAAAATCTGGTTTTTGATCTAGGTTTAAAGGATAATCATTTCATCTCTTTAATCTTCCCATTTATACAAAGATTAATGGTTAGATTTCATGGGTTTGAAACCCTAATCGCGTTTAGGCTAGCGGACTTGAAGAAACATTTATCTCGCTTTAAATCCTAAACTAGATGTCTTGAGGAGACCTTTAGGTAGCTGACTTGAGGCTATATTACTTGATTATTGTTGTTTATGTTATGGATGAGATGATTATGGTAAGAAAGTGGAGAGAAAGTTGGGAAAACTTGTGAAAAGAAAGCTGGCCGAAATTCTGTTCATGTTGTTTTGCTTTTAATTCAAAATTTTGATGCTTGGTTGGCTATTAAATTGATGGATATATGTTCTATTATGTGTGTAGAAAGTGTCTTTCAAAAATCATTTCAAATGGTTGCATAAAACTTGAGTTTTGGTAAAGTTTGAAATATGGAAATTCGCTAGCAGGGTAGCCGGACAGTGGTTCTTTGTTTGAACATAACTCTTTGTATAAAAGTCGAAATTGAGTGCCATTTGTGGCATTCAAAACTAGACATTCAAGGATTTAAAACAGTATAAAAATACCCTGCTAGTTCATTTTGAGTAAATCATAACGAATCAGCAAAGTAGACTGTCCTGTTATGCCAGTCTGTCCAAGAGAAACTGGGAAGCTGCATCTTGTGGCTCAATTTTGTTCCACTTGTGAAAAGATTTTCAGAATGATGCCTTCTGATGAATTGTAGAATTTTGAACCTAGTTTTCAACGCCATAAACGATTCTCAATTTGGATTTGTATAGAGTTAGATATGGTTTGATTTCAAAACTGCAATAAAACTAGAAATTGGAAAATTTTCCCTTCCCCGCTGACCGAATGGTCAATTCTGTTTTGGAGTGTTTTATTTTGAAAATTTTAGTGTCATTTACCCATAAATTTCTCATTAAATGTTTCTGGAATCTTCGTTTAAAAAACAGAGCGAATTGGGGCTAATTTTGTTGGACAAAATTTTTGAAAAAGAAAGAGAGATAGGGTTGACAGATTAGCTTTGAAGAATTTTACAAACTTTGGTCGTTTCGTTAACTGCCTTCCCGTATGATTTTTTGCCTAAAATTTTGTAGAGAGGTATTCCATATATGGAAGTTTAAGTGTACCAAATTTGGCATAATTTCAATACCATTTCAATACCCAAATAATGCCCCAAAGATTGCTCTTCAAAACTGGAAAACCACTGATCAGGTCGCGAAAATCAACTGACTTCAAACTGTTATATCTTGTTTCTCAAAAATTACGAATTTAGTTCTGCTTGTTGTGTTTGAAACTTTATTTGGAACTCTTATTATATTATAAATTTCAGAGACTGATTCACTTCCTGTGAATGTTTCCAAATTTCCAAACATTGCTGAAAAACCAAGACTGGTTTTGTCCTGTCTTCTTGAAACTGCAACTTTGAGCTGAAATTTGAATGCTTTCTGGTTGGAATCTTGGAAAAGTGTCTTCAGGGAAGTTTTAGTACTTTTAATCTAGTTTCCAATGGTATATAGCTTTCCATTTTTGGATGTACCAAACTCAAGATCTAAGTTTCCAAGTTTTGTCGTGTAAAGCGGAAAATTTCCGATTTCATAGGAAATGAGTTTTTAAGAACTCTTTATTTCCTTTCGATATTGATAGACCGTTTTAAACTTGATTTCATGGGATGATTCAAGTCTCACTTTTAAACTTGATTTCGATATTGATAGACCGTTTTAAATTCTCATTTTTGAATCTCGATTTTTGAGAGACTAAAGTTCTCTTTTAAGACATTGTCCTATGTCTAAGCAAATGCACTTTCTTCTGTGAATATTTAAGTGATTGTAAGTATATGTGAGTGATAGTTGATCACTATTTCTTCAGGTGCTCAAGAGGGGTTTGAAGGAAATCCCAGAGCGGACCATTAAAGACTTTACTTGCTCACTTACTTTTGATTTGGTGAGTGTCAAGTGTATGAATTGTTGCTATATACTTGAATTGTTCCTTATTAATTGAGTATTTTGAAATTGTCGAGACGAGTGTGTACTTTATCACACTCGTTCTCTTTTAAGTGAATTTATAATTGAATTGTGTGAAGTGAAAATTATATTTGTGTTGAATCGATATCGATTGGAGTGAATCTCATCGACTTATATTTATAATAGTGGGGGGCGCCCATACTCATCAGCCGACCTTACGACTCGAGCCGGCATGGGTTTGGTCGTGAAGCTTGGTGAGCGATTGAGAAAATCATAAGCTTGATCTATTTGAGAGATCTCGCTCGGCATACTCGAGTAGTATCGCCTTATATAAAAGAAGTGTGGGCCCGGAACAGAGGGTGTAACGGTGAACGGGAGTGTGAAGTAAGTGGAGTTCTACGGACTTAATACCTACCCGGTTGAGGGAGGTTCAATCACGTGGAGGTATGGGATTGAGCCTCAGCAAAGCAAAGGCGGAATCTAGCTCCTGAGAGCTCCCGTATCCTTATTGAGTGTGTTTATTGTTAATTGTGAATTACTTGAACTTTATAGCTATATTTCTAATATAAATGTTATTGTTACTTGAACTATGTGTTTGCATGCTTTTCTTGCCTCACTAAGTGTTCGCTCACCCCATTAGTTTGTTTTCCTTAACAGGAGTTCGGGATGGAAAGATTTTTAGGAAGTCGATTTGATTACTTTTGATTAGAATTTCGGATGTAATTGATTAATCGACTTTTCGGTGGTTGTAAATTTAAAATAAGCTAGTAATATACGATAAAATAAGAAAATTTTCCAGGTCCTCACATCCTCCCTTCCTTAAAAGAATTTCGTCCTCGAAATTCATATCTTGGATTTTTGAATAACCCTAAATACCTCTTTCGGTCTCCTCTTTAACTTCTCAAATTGCTTCCTCGATTCCATAATCTCTCGATAAAACCTTCATTAGAGTGATTTGCTTGTGTTTTTAATTTCTTCACTTTTCGATCAAAATCTTTACCGGTCCTCTTCTCACGTGACCAATTTTCGTCACTTTTAATTTTTTCCCATTCAAAACTCACACTTATTGAACTTAACTATTCTCAAGTGTCATTCTCTCTAACCAATTCTCCGCTGCCTCAGGGTCGGGCTCACTAGTGAATTTAGGCGGGTTAAACTTTAAAAATCTCTCTAAGCTCTATTCTTCCCCTCTATCCTGTCCCCCAAATTGATTAAGTGGTCCTGGCACTTGTCTCTCGGCTAACCGCTCAAGGATATCAGTCATCCTATTAATGGCAGTAGCCACTTGATTACCCTCAAAGTTTCCTTGTCCCTGGGTCGGTCCAGTTGCCGATCCCTGGTCATCCCCTTGAGGTTGGCTGGTCTAGTCCCTCGCCACGACCTCGACCACTCCTTCGTCCATCCATTATCCTAGTTATGCCTAATGCAAGAAATAAAAGTGATTACGCGAGGAAAATACTTAAAACAAGAGCCAATCAAGAAACATTGGAAATAACAATAATTTACATTCATTAACACTTCAAAGTTTATACAATTAGCAAGTCATGGGGGAATTTACAAAAATATAGCACACAGGTGCCACAAAAGTACTTGCAGTCACATACGACTAAAGTAAAAGTCAAGTGCCTCAAAAGTAGGGCCACACAGTCATGCAAAAATATAATGGCCTTGGCACTAGCATCACCCCAGCTAATCCTAACTATATCAGTCAAAAGAGTCTACTACTCCGGATCTAGTCCACAGTAGGGCTATCAGGTGGAATCTCCTCCACAGGATCCTCCTCCTGAGCTGGACTCTGGATAATGTCCATCACCTCATCCACTAACCTACCAGTATCTGCTAGGATCCCAGAAGCCCGATCTCGGATTGTCTCACTCAACCTAGTAAGTGGATCCCTAGTCCTCTGGAGCTCATCGCGAGTGACCTCAGCAGTAGCCACCTCGCCAGCTATAACTTCCTTAAAAGAAACTTTCAAGTGTTACAACTCAAGTTCATCAAAAGTAACTCACTTTCCTTAAAATAACAGACTCCCAAAAGTAGTCTAATCAGTTACATTAATATTCTAATCAAAGGGCCCATCAAGTCGACCTCTCCATAATTCCTTCCATTTCGGCCCCAGTTAAGGGAAAACAAATCTACGGGTGAGCGAATGCTCGTGAGGCCAAGAAAACATGCAAAACACGTAATATTAAAATAACAAATATCATTTAAGCGAGAACAAAGCTGTAACATTCAAGAAATTCACAATTTGCCATTGAACACATTCACTGAGGATACAGGAGCTCCCAAGAGCTAATTCCTACTTGCTTTGCCAAAGTTCAATCCAATACTTTCTCATGATGACATTCCGTCACCCAGGTAGGTGATCAAGTCCATAGAATTTCACTTTTCCAATTATGGTTTTGAGTCGACAAGAGAGGTACCTCCCACCCGAATCGGTGCGGTACATGCTATCGCGCTCAGGGAATCCATTATACGTTTATGGTTCTGAGTCGACATGAGAGTTACCTCCCACTCGAATCGGTGTGGTACATACTATCGCTCAGTGATCGATGGGGTATCGTTCCAATCGACTTATACTTTGTATATAGTTTTGAGTCGACATGAGAGGTACCTCCCACCGGAATCGGTGTGGTACATGCTATCGCTCCGAGAACCAATTACAGCACTGAGACGGTACGAGAGGTACCTCCCACCCAAATTGGCATGGTACATGCTATCCGTTCAGAGCTCACGAGTTAAACCTATTCATGTACAATTACCCAATCATTGTTTATGGTTCTGAGTTGATATGAGAGGTACCTCCCACCCGAATCGGTGTGGTACATACTATCGCTCAGGGAACCGATAATAGCACTGAGACGGTATGAGAGGCACCTCCCACCCAGATTGGTGTGGTACATGCATCCGCTCAGGGCTTACGAGTTAGACATGTTTATGAACAATTACCGATCATATGTATTTAAGTAACAAGTATCGCATAATTAAAAGAAAGAGAGGACGAGGGCGTCTCCACAAGTATACACATAAGTCGAGGCGGTTCACTCCACTCGACATCCCAACACAAATATGGTTTACAATAGCAACACTTCACTTAATTCATATAACAATTTCACTTCACACAATTCGAATATCAATTCACATAGGCACAATTTAATTGTTGTATCACTTAAGGGAGAACGAGTGAGGTAAAGTACACACTCGTCTCAACAATTCCATAGTACTCAATTAACAATTAAAGGCATTTATCAACAATTCATGCACTTGACACTCACCTAGTCAAAAAGGAGATTAAGAAGCACGATTCAAGCACTTAGGGCGTCCGTTGTGAGGTCCTCTCGAAGGTCCCCTTGAATGCCTGAGCAAACAATAGGTATCTATTACACACTATCATTTACAATCCCCCAATTATCAAGGAAGATTGCACACTTGTACAATCTAAAGAAATCTCGTGAAAATGAGTCTTAACTTGCTCAAAAATTTAAGATTCGAAGGTGGTGTTTAAAAGCACAAGGAAAAACTAATTTCCTTCGTGAAAACAGGTCCAAAATGGTCTATTAGTACTGAAGGATAGGGAAGAGTCTCCAAAAACTCAATTCCCGTCAATTTTGAAAATTCCGATTTGAGGTACATTCTTGGAAAAATCATAACTCACTCTCGGTAAGTCCAAAATTGGAAAACGTGCGTACCATTGGAAACTAATTCCCAAAGTACTAAAAGTTCCTAGAAGGCAATATTTCATGATTTAAAAACGGAAGTCACTCAAATTTAGGCTTCAAGTGGCTGTTTGGACTCCTAAGGACAGTTTCAAGGTTGGTTTTTGGCGAACTTTGGAAATTCGGAAAAAATCATAGAATGCGAACTAGCCGCTCAAATTGGAACTCAGTTAGAGTTACAATCAAAGTTTAAAACACCAAAACGGAATAAGAATCAGAGTTTTAAGCGCCAAGATATAGCGGCTCAAAGTTGACACAAAAATGAAGTCCACTGGGCAAAATTCTAGATTGAGTCACAAACTTTAGTATTCTAGTTGGGCATCAAATAGACTTGGAATGGCGCAAAATTTGGTATGATTACACTACATATAAGGCTATTCTCTGTCAAATTCAACCAAAATTCATACGGGAAGTCAGTTAACAAGACCACTAAAGTTTCAAGAATTTCCAAGGCAATTCTGCCTTAGGCTTTCATTTTCCTTTTTCAAACCTTTGGCCAATGAAATCATCACAAACATGGTTCATTTATGAAGCAAAGGTCCAAGAAACATTCAAGATACATTTAGTAGGTGATTAACACCAAGAGTTTCAAAATAACAAGTCCCAATTCGAATTAAGCTATTGACTAGCCCAAAACTAGGGTTTTCTATCACTGACGCAGGTCTGAATTAGGCCATAACTCACTCATTTCAACTTGAAATGCATGGTTGGTGGCCTTGGAAACTACACTCATAGGGCTACATTTTCTTAGAAGGAGTCATTTTAAAATTCTGTCCATAGCTAGCTCAAATATAAGCCACAAGCTCCAGCATCTCATTGACCCTCTAACAGAGCAACGAAACAGGACAGCCAACTTTGAACAATTGGTCGGTTCACTCAGACCGAATCTGTGATTACATTTTATACCGTTGGAAAACGAAAGTGTCTAGTTTCAATGCCACAAACGGCACTCGATTTCGACATCGGAGCAAAGAGTTATGGTGGATTAAAATTTACTGCCAGAGCAATTCGGGACACAATTTCCAGTTTTGAAACTCGTTCGAAATCTAAACATTTACCCATCCAAATCAAGTGATTTTTGATGGAACTTTCCACACAACCTATACAACATATTTACATCAAAATCAAGTCAATTGGACCACAAAAATTGCACCAAGAGGCGTGGCCAAGGCAGGGGCAGAACCGGCAATTATTTCCTTTTGTTTCCTTTGAGTTTTTTTTCCACCATTCAACTTATAATCACTAGTTTAAGCACTAAATCATCATAAATAACACCCAAATCATCACATCAATTCATCAAGTCCATTGTGGGATTTCATAGAGCCCACTCACATGATTTCCAACAATATAAAGGTACCCATATGAATCTATAAGCTCCCAAGTGCAATATAACTTACATAAACTAAGATTCAAGGGTTTGATCGTTAATTACCTCTTTAGATGATTAAACCAGAAATTTTTGGTCCTTTGAAGCTCAAGAAAACCGTGCAAAAGAAGCTCCTTTCCTAGCTTAAGTTGATCTCCAAGTGGTTTGCAAGGTAGTGAAATTTTGAAGTGATTTGAGCAAGAAATGAAGCAAGAAAACGAAGAGCTTTGGGTTGTCTTCTTCCTCTTGCTGGTCAGCTTTCTTGAGGAGAGAAAGAAAGTGTGTTTGCTGATGAGAAAGCTTCTTGAGGAAGCTTAAGTGTATGGCTAAAAATGCTTCAAAAGTCAACCCTTCAATAGTGCGCGTTCGAGCGCGTTTTGTGCTCGATTCCTCTCGAGTTTGTTTCACTTGTGTACTATACCTCGAATGCACTTACTTTAACGCTGTTATTATTCACTCTTAGTAGTCTAACAATAATTTATAAAGTTCTCCAATCAGTCGCGCGCCGAAAACGCCAACTCCCAACTTGTGCACGATAGAGCGAAATTTCTAAGAAATTCTTATGACGATAGTATAACTAACTAATACTTGAGTACTTATTCATAAAAATAGTCATTTTAGAAATAAAACTAGAGTCCTCACACGTATTGATTCCTCAAGCCTCAAATTTTGTCGCGAGGTGATTTTCGAAAACTTTCGGCGCAAACACGATATAAGCTTAATTAGAACTCATTCACCTCTAATTCCTCAATTAACTTTTCTTAATCTACTATTGATCATTCTTAACTTTCTAAAATTATTGCACTCTCGAATCGAATTTCGCCTCGAAACACGTATACTCGTTATTTCTTACCAAACGAGCCTCCGAAAAATTAATTTTTCTAACGAAACGTTTTAAAAACGTAAAGGAGGCGTTGTTCCATATAAATGGATTTAAAATGGTCGAAATAAATAATTCGGAGAAAATGAGTGAATAACTGTTTAAATAAGCTAGTAATATACGATAAAATAAGAAAATTTTCGGGTCCTCATATCCTCCCCTCAAAAAGAATTTCGTCCTCGAAATTCATATCTTGATTTTTGAATAACCCCTAAATACCTCTTTCGATCTTCTCTTTAACTTCTCAAATTGCTTCCTCGATTCCATAATCTCTCTATAAAACCTTCATTAGAGGGATTTGCTTGCGTTTTTAACTTCTTCACTTTTTGATCAAAATCTTTACCGGTTCTCTCCTCACGTGTCCAATTTTCGTCACTTTTAATTTTTCCCATTCAAAACTCACACTTATTGAATTTAACTATTCTCAGGTGCCATTCTCTCTAACCAATTCTCCGCTGCCTCAGGGTCGGGCTCACCAGTGAATTTAGGCGGTTAAACTTTAAAAATCTCTCTAAAGATCTATCTTCCCCTCTATCCTGTCCCCCAGGTTGATTAAGTTGTCCTGGTCCTTGTCTCTCGGCTAACCGCTCAAGGATATCAGTCATCCTATTAATGACAGTAGCCACTTGATTACCCTCTAAGTTTCCTTGTCCCTGGGTCGGTCCAGTTGCCGAATCCCTGGTCATCCCCTTGAGGTTGGGCTGGTCTAGTCCCTCGCCCACGACCTCGACCACTCCTTCGTCCTCCCATTATCCTAGTTATGCCTAATGCAAGAAATAAAAGTGATTACGCGAGAAATACTTAAAACAAGAGCCAATCAAGAAACATTGGAAATAACAATAATTTACATTCATTAACACTTCAAAGTTCATACAATTAGCAAGTCATGGGGGAATTTACAAAAATATAGCACACAGGTGCCACAAAAGTACTTTCAGTCACATACGACTAAAGTAAAGTCAAGTACCTCAAAAGTAGGCCACACAGTCATGCAAAAATATAATGGCCTTGGCACTAGCATCACCCCAGCTAATCCTAACTATATCAGTCAAAAGAGTCTACTACTCGGATCTAGTCCACAGTAGGGCTACCAGGTGGAATCTCCTCCACAGGATCCTCCTCCTGAGCTGGACTCTGGATAATGTCCATCACCTCATTCACTAACCTACCAGTATCTGCTAGGATCCCAGAAGCCCGATCTCGGACTGTCTCACTCAACCTAGTAAGTTGAGCCCTAGTCCTCTGGAGCTCATCGCGAATGATCTTAGCAGTAGCCACCTCGCCAGCTATAACCTCCTCAAGCTCAGCAATCCTCTCACCCTGAGCACTGACCATCTGCCTCAACTCCTCCATCTCCTGGAGTAGGTCTTGGTTTAGGTTCACTAACTGACGACGCTCGTCGTCCAAAGCTAACACAAGGTGGTTTGGGTAGGCAAACATCAACCTACACGAACATCGTGGATACCTATTAGAGGGTGAGTAGTGCACTCGAGCCCCTCCACCAAGAGCTCGGTAGTAAATAGGCCTAGGAGGCTCTACATGGCCATTTCCATTAGCTGCCGGGGTCCCATTTCCATTTTCCATCCCTGCAAAACAATTACACTTTTCGGGTTAGAAACTTAGTCACTAGCTTGCTCAGATATCACTTAAGGTATGACTAAGTTATCCTATCTCAAGTCTTAAGGGTAAGGTTTCTAATATATCCCCAAATAAATCTTTAACCTAAACTCGGATTTTTATACCTACAAGCGATCACTTAATTTTCGAACTGGTCCCACAGTCCGACATCCTAAACTTCATGCCTAGGATACACTACAGAGATCTAAAGCCTAAGCTATGATACCAATTGTGACGCCCCCATTTCTCCTAAGGGCGAACCCAAGGGTATCCGCGGAATGCCTGCTCAGCTCTCGCCAAGACTCCATACAATTTCAATTCAAACTTAAGATAATCAACTAAAGAATGACAGTCGAAGTAAGAAAAGACACTTCCTTAAAAGAAACTTTCAAGTGTTACAACTCAAGTACTCAAAAGTACATCACTTTCCCCAAAATACAGACTCCCAAAAGTTGTTTAATCAATTACATTAATATTCTAATCAAAAGGGCCATCAAGTCGACCTCTCCATAATTCCTTCCATTTCGGCTTCTGTTAAGGAAAACAAATCTACTGGGTGAGCGAATGCTCGTGAGGCAAAGAAAACATGCAAAACACCTAATTTAAATAACAATATCATTTAAGCGAGAAACAAAGCTGTAACATTCAAGAAATTAACAATTTGCCATTGAACACATTCACTGAGGATACAGGAGCTCTCAAGAGCTAATTCCTACTTGCTTTGCCAAAGTTCAATCCAATACTTTCTCATGATGACATTTCGTCACCCGGGTAGATGATCAAGTCCATAGAATTTCACTTTTCCAATTATGGTTTTGAGTCGACATGACAGGTACCTCCCACCCGAATCGGTGTGGTACATGCTATCGCGCTCAGGGAATCGATTATACGTTTATGGTTCTGAATCGACATGAGAGGTACCTCCCACCCGAATCGGTGTGGTACATGCTATCGCTCCGAGAACCAATTACAGCACTGAGACGGTATGAGAGGTACCTCCCACCCAAATTGGCGTGATACATGCTATCCGTTCAGAGCTCAGGAGTTAAACCTATTCATGTACAATTACCAATCATTGTTTATGGTTCTGAGTTGATATGAGAGGTACCTCCCACCTGAATCGGTGTGGTACATACTATCGCTCAGGGAACCGATTATACCACTGAGACAGTATGAGAGGCACCTCCCACCCAGATTGGTGTGGTACATGCATCCGCTCAGGTTTTACGAGTTAGACATGTTTATGAACAATTACCGATCATATGTATTTAAGTAACAAGTATCGCATAATTAAAAGAAAGAGAGGACGAGGGCGTCTCCACAAGTATACACATAAGTCGAGGCGGTTCACTCCACTCGACATCCCAACACAAATATGGTTTACAATAACAACACTTCACTTAATTCATATAACAATTCACTTCACACAATTCGAATGCTAATTCACATAGCACAATTTAATTGTAGTATCACTTAAGGGAGAACGAGTGAGGTAAAGTACACACTCGTCTCAACAATTCCATAGTACTCAATTAACAATTAAAGCATTTATCAACAATTCATGCACTTGACACTCACCTAGTCAAAAAGGAGAGTAGGAAGCACGATTCAAGCACTTAGGCGTCCGTTGTGAGATCCTCTCGAAGGTCCCCTTGAATACCTGAGAAAACAATAGGTATCTATTACACACTATCATTTACAATCCCCAATTATCAAGGAAGATTGCACACTTGTACAATCTAAAGAAATCTCGTGAAAATGAGCCTTAATTTGCTGAAAATTCAAGATTCGAAGGTGGTGTTTAAAAGCACAAGGAAAAACTAATTTCCTTCGTGAAAACAGGTCCAAAATGGTCTATTAGTATTGAAAGATAGGGAAGAGTCTCAAAAAATCAATTCCGTCAAGTTTGAAAATTTCCGATTCGAGGTACATTCTTTGAAAAATCATAACTCACTCTCGGTAAGTCCAAAATTGGAAAACTTGGTACCATTGGAAACTACTTCCAAAGTAATAAAAGTTCCTAGAAGGAAATTTTCCATGATTCAAAACGGAAGTCACTCAAATTTAGGCTTCAAGTGGCTGTTTGGACTCCTCAGACAGTTTCAAGGTTGGTTTTTGGCGAACTTTGGAAATTCGGAAAAATTCATAGAATGCAAACTAGCCTCTCAAATTTGGAACTCAATTAGAGTTACAATCAAAGTTTAAAACACCAAAAACAGAACAAGAATCATAGTTTTGAGCGCCAAGATATAGTGGCTCAAAGTTGAAACAAAAATGAAGTCCACTGGGCAAAATTCCAGATTTGAGTCACAAACTTTAGGATTCTAGTTGGGCATCGAAATAGACTTGGAATGATGTAAAATTTGGTATGATTACACTATCATATAAGGGTTATTCCTCTGTCAAATTTCAACCAAATTTCAACCAATTTGAGTCGACATGACAGGTACCTCCCACCCGAATCGGTGTGGTACATGCTATCGCGCTCAGGGAATCGATTATACGTTTATGGTTCTGAATCGACATGAGAGGTACCTCCCATCCGAATCGGTGTGGTACATGCTATCGCTCCGAGAACCAATTACAGCACTGAGACGGTATGAGAGGTACCTCCCACCCAAATTGGCGTGATACATGCTATCCGTTCAGAGCTCAGGAGTTAAACCTATTCATGTACAATTACCAATCATTGTTTATGGTTCTGAGTTGATATGAGAGGTACCTCCCACCCGAATCGGTGTGGTACATACTATCGCTCAGGGAACCGATTATACCACTGAGACAGTATGAGAGGCACCTCCCACCCAGATTGGTGTGGTACATGCATCCGCTCAGGTTTTACGAGTTAGACATGTTTATGAACAATTACCGATCATATGTATTTAAGTAACAAGTATCGCATAATTAAAAGAAAGAGAGGACGAGGGCGTCTCCACAAGTATACACATAAGTCGAGGCGGTTCACTCCACTCGACATCCCAACACAAATATGGTTTACAATAACAACACTTCACTTAATTCATATAACAATTCACTTCACACAATTCGAATGCTAATTCACATAGCACAATTTAATTGTAGTATCACTTAAGGGAGAACGAGTGAGGTAAAGTACACACTCGTCTCAACAATTCCATAGTACTCAATTAACAATTAAAGCATTTATCAACAATTCATGCACTTGACACTCACCTAGTCAAAAAGGAGAGTAGGAAGCACGATTCAAGCACTTAGGCGTCCGTTGTGAGATCCTCTCGAAGGTCCCCTTGAATACCTGAGAAAACAATAGGTATCTATTACACACTATCATTTGCAATCCCCAATTATCAAGGAAGATTGCACACTTGTACAATCTAAAGAAATCTCGTGAAAATGAGCCTTAATTTGCTGAAAATTCAAGATTCGAAGGTGGTGTTTAAAAGCACAAGGAAAAACTAATTTCCTTCGTGAAAACAGGTCCAAAATGGTCTATTAGTATTGAAAGATAGGGAAGAGTCTCAAAAAATCAATTCCTGTCAAGTTTGAAAATTTCCGATTCGAGGTACATTCTTTGAAAAATCATAACTCACTCTCGGTAAGTCCAAAATTGGAAAACTTGGTACCATTGGAAACTACTTCCAAAGTAATAAAAGTTCCTAGAAGGAAATTTTCCATGATTCAAAACGGAAGTCACTCAAATTTAGGCTTCAAGTGGCTGTTTGGACTCCTCAGACAGTTTCAAGGTTGGTTTTTGCGAACTTTGGAAATTCGGAAAAATTCATAGAATGCAAACTAGCCTCTCAAATTTGGAACTCAATTAGAGTTACAATCAAAGTTTAAAACACCAAAAACAGAACAAGAATCATAGTTTTGAGCGCCAAGATATAGTGGCTCAAAGTTGAAACAAAAATGAAGTCCACTGGGCAAAATTCCAGATTTGAGTCACAAACTTTAGGATTCTAGTTGGGCATCGAAATAGACTTGGAATGATGTAAAATTTGGTATGATTACACTATCATATAAGGGTTATTCCTCTGTCAAATTTCAACCAAAAATTCGTACGGGAAGTCAGTTAACAAGACCACTAAAGTTCAAGAATTTCCAAGGCAATTCTGCCTTGGGCTTTCATTTTCCTTTTTCAAACCTTTGGCCAATGAAATCATCACAAACATGGTTCATTTATGAAGAAAAGGTCCAAGAAACATTCAAGATACATTTAGTAGGTGATTAACACCAAGAGTTTCAAAATAACAAGTCCCAATTCGAATTAAGCTATTGACTAGCCCAAAACTAGGGTTTTCTATCACTGACGCAGGTCTGCAATTAGGCCATAACTCACTCATTTAAACTTGCAATTATGCATGGTTAGTGGCCTTGGAAACTACACTCATAGGGCTACATTTTCTCAGAAGGAGTCGTTTTAAAATTCTGTCCATAGCTAGCTCAAATATAAGCGACAAACTCCAGCATCTCATTGACCCTCTAACAGAGCAACGAAACAGGACATCCAACTTTGAACAATTGGTCCAGTTCACTCAGGCCGAATCTGTGATTACATTTTATACCGTTGGAAAACCAAACGTGTCTAGTTTCTAATGCCACAAACGGCACTCGATTTGACATCGGAGCAAAGAGTTATGGTGGATTAAAATTTGCTGCCAGAGCAATTCGGGACACAATTTCCAGTTTTGAAACTCGTTCGAAATCTAAACATTTACCCATCCAAATCAAGTGAGTTTTGGTGGAAACTTTCCACACAACCTATACAACATGTTTACATCAAAATCAAGTCAATTGGACCACAAAATTTGCACCAAGAGGCGCGGCCAAGGCAGGGGCAGAACCGGCAATTATTTCCTTTTGTTTCCTTTGAGTTGTTTTTCCACCATTCAACTTATAATCACTTGTTTAAGCACTAAATCATCATAAATAACACCCAACATCATCACATCAGTTCATCAAGTCCATTGTGGGATTTCATAGAGTCCACTCACATGATTTCCAACAATATAAAGGTACCCATATGAATCTATAAGCTCCCAAGTGCAATATAACTTACATAAACTAAGATTCAAGGGTTTGATCGTTAATTACCTCTTTAGATGATTAAACCAGAAATTTTTGGTCCTTTGAAGTGACGGGATTTTTTTTTTTTTATCAATACAAGTTTACAATCCGATTTTATACCCGTTATCTGCAAGTATACAGGTCAATCCAATAATATAGGGCATGTATCGGGTCGATCCCACGAGGAGCAAAGTTTACAAGTACTAGGTCCTTATTTTTCTCTATTATTTAGACTTATAATGAATTTGAACAGAGAAATAATATTGTTGCTTTATACAATTCTGAATTGATAACTTGAAAGATACAATTGGAGACTTTTTACTAAAAACTTAAATCTAGGGATATAGATTCCACTTATGGCATAAACAACACAAATTAATAAATTTACCTCTTGTTATTGTTCTTGTTAAACCAGAGATTCATTTCCAATTTTACCAAATCTCATTTTCATGATAAAATGGCTCAGAGCAGGCTAATTTTCCCTATTTTCATGGTGAAATACTAGAGCTACCCTGTTTTCCTTCATGAAATGATAAATAATCCACTTAAGTGTACCTCTATTTTCATGAGCATACAACTTAAGCTCTACTTATGTGTTTCCATTGTTAAAACCAATCCTCGTTGAGTAAGAACAACTATAACATGTTATTGGTGATCAAACAATAACAAGTAAGTTCAGCTGCACAAGTAGACAAGTTAATACAAGAAATAACAAGAGTGAATCACATTCAATTCATATCATTTAGCCATAAGTTTCATCTACTCCCTAGATAAAGAAGTTTAGCTATTCATGATTGATATAACAATCATACTCACAAGTTTATTAATGCAAAACATCATTAAGTACAAGTACAAGAAAGATAAAAGAGAGCTTAGCCAATTAAGGATGAATCCCTCAAATTTCTGCTATGTCTTGCACCAAAGAAAATTACAAGTGAAGTCTCCAAGTTTTCCTCAAGAAGTTCTAGCTGAGAGAAAACTCTTACCAGAGCAAAACTAACTACGTATCCTCTCCTAGCTTCCTCATAACTCATTTTGTCTTCCCTTTTGTTACAGAGGCATGTGCCACCGTTTTCTCTCACCAATTTAGCTGGAAAGTTGTGTGAAAAGTGAGAAAATTCGGCTCCACACTTTCAGAAGAGAGAGGCCGATCCGAGCCTCGGATCCTAGGGGTAAAGATGGATCCGAGCTCGGATCGTCGATGATCCGAGGGGTTTCTTAAATAGATCCGAGCTCGGATCGTCTGACCTCGGATCCATTGCTCCAGAAGTACAGACGAGGGTTCGGATCACTTTTGTTGAGTACGGATCCGAGCTCGGATCTGTCTGGTCAATTTCCAGATTTTCGATTCCTTCCTTTTTCTTCATTCTTTCGCTCCTAGTTTCTTTTGTTCTTATCCTCCAAATGATTCTTGCTCTTTCTTTATGAAGTTCACATGTCAATTACCTTCAAAACATCACAGGTTAAAGCATTAATCCACTCATTTATCACGTTTTGAATACTTGAACAATATTTAAGCAATTATCACTAAAAGTGTTCAATTATGGCTTTAATCTTCTCAAAACATACCAAAAATTCATGCCAAACTTGTGCAAAATATACGTTAAATATTCTCTTATCAAATTCCCCCACACTTGAGTCATTGCTTGTCCTCAAGCAATTCACACATATTCACTTTCAATGATTCAAGAAGTGAAACAATACATATACTTTTTCAAATTTAATTCCTCATAACTTGGAAGTCAATCCTTATGCCATTGTTCAGATTGCACTAAATACTCATAATATCAAGTAAAAAAGGTAATTATGTCCTAATTTTAACAAGTTAAACTTAATCTCTCACCCTAACCTAATTTCACAAATAAGCAATTCACATAATCAATTTATAGCCTTCCTCCTCCTATGATCATCTTTCGAAAACTTTGAAACTAAAAGGGATTTATTCACACTAATTTTACTTAAATAGTGAAAATGCCTTTTGACGCGAAAATCAACACTTTTAGGTGAAGATTCCCGGTTACTCAACATTTCACTTATTTAAATTGCTATGCATACTCTTAATTCAAGTACCTTTTTACGCGAATGTCGACATTTGTAAATGCCAACCCCCGGTTACTTAGTACAAGAATCATTGGAGTAGAATTTTTTAATTCTTTTTTTTTTTTTTGAATACAAAGGACAATAAATACATATTCCCTCTTAGAAAATGTATAAGAATAATCAAAGGAGGAGTATAACCTTTATTGACTATATCCATCACTTACTTGAAATTAAGTAAAGATGAGAAATCTTATAAAACATGTAAAATTATAGACATAATTTTCCTTACTTAACCGAATATACTTTCTAAAATGCAAAAATCCTAATTGCATAATAACCAATTCCAAGTTAAATGAGGGTTAAATCTTTCCAAAATACATATAACATTACAACAATTGGAAGAATTAGATACTTAAAGTTGGGACAATTTGGCTCATAAAAATGCAAATATTTGAGGTATTTTGGCTATTTGGAAAAATTTTGGAGAAATTTTGAAGAAATTTTGACAGAGTTTCCCCTTATAAATGGACAAAACTCCCTGTTAACATTCCCAATTTCAAGAAAATTCTCCACATATCAATATTTCAACATATAATTCCAAAATTTCCAAGCCATAATGAACTAAGAACATGCACTTTAGGACACAATCAAGGCATAAGGTAATCGAAACACAAAATACCCTCCCCCACACTTAAAGTTCACAATGTCCTCATTGTGAAAGAAGGTAAAAGGAACTAGTACTCCCCTTATAAAGAAGTGGTGATGCAATTTGAAGCTACGAACCCCACGAACATCCAGATTCTGTTCAAAATAAAGCAAGGGGTACGAGGAAACATAAGTAGCACAAGAGTAGTCAAATAAAAAGAAGACTTCAAGGTTAAGATTCGAGATAAAAGAAGAATAAAGAAACAAAAGATTTCAAAAGCTCCTTATGGCTGCTCAGAGTTAGGATCCATGGTCTCTTCAGCTCCTTGAGGACCATGAGATGTCCCAATATGTCCCTCTTCATGATGAGGAGTCGGAGTAGGTGAACGACGGATATTGAAGTGATCCTCCATCGCCCGTAGACGGCGATCATGCCTGTCTAGACGTTCTGTCATCCTTCGCTTCGTTTGATCAATTCGCTCCATGACCCGTGTCTCCATACAGCAGATGGCATTGAGTACCTCTTGCCACTTGGATCGCGGAGGAGGTGGTGGTCGTGGAATGGGAGGAGGAAGAGTTTGCTGAGCCTCCATCTCTGGAGTTTCCTGCTGTGGTTCAGGTTGATGCGGAGGCTGAGTGGAAGTCGATGCTTCTCCAACATCCGCACCAAAGAAGCTCCAAAGTCAGTAGGGATACCTAAAGATTTAAGTATCGTGGTATTGACCTCCTCGGTAACCCTAGTGACAATAGCTCGTTCGGTTCCAAGAGGAACCTTAAGTTTCTCAAAAATGAGAGAAAGAAGGCGAGGGAATCCAAAACAGGTTTCGCCGGCTCTCATGCGAGCTGTGGTCCTCATGTAGCTGATGATGATGCTAGGTAGAGGGACACCAGTGAGCTGCCTACCCACACCATGCATTATTTTATCCAGGAAGTACAGATCACTGTTACGGAGCTCCCTTTTTCCACTCCTTTTTGGTACCACATTAAAAGCGAACAGATAGAAAATTAGGTGGTACCTAGGCTCAAAGGAGTCAGCATATACGGTGAGCTTTTTCGAACTTCCTCGCTCACGGTATTGACCCTTAAGACGTGAAACGGCTTCTCCCACTTGCCATGGATCACGTGCCTTAAACTCCTTGGTCAACTTTACATCGACTCCTTCGTCCTTGAGCTTGATAAATCGGGCTATTGTATCTCGGGTGAGGGCCACTCTTGTACCGCGAACCCAGGAGACAATGAGATTGCCACTGTGGCTCTGCCTATTCTCCACGTTAGCATAAAACTCCCGGACTAGATTGGGTAATAATGCTTCGGCAATTGGAAAATACTCTCCCATCCCAGTCGCTTGAATGCCGTAGAGATTTTGTAATGGTTATCTACCTCCGGTGCCAAGTGTTTTTCAATGATTATCTCCTTATCGAGGCCTGCTTCGTACCATTGTTGATTTTCTAGTGAAGTGAATCGCGTGATATCATGGTCCGGAGTAGGCTCCTCTTGACTCGTGGATGCCCTCTTTCGGCGTGATCGAGGAGGTGACTCAGGCGAAGGGGAATCTTCCACTGGTGACTCCTCAGGTGATGGAGTGTGTTCCTCGCTCGAAGACGGCGAAGGTGTGCGGATAATAGCCCTTCTTGTGCGAACCATAGTACCTATACCCAAGAACAAGAATAATTACTCTTAGAAGAAATCTACACTCTTTGAAACTATACTTCAAAAGTATTGGAATATAATTTTAGGAAATTTCGGCAGAGTTTCCCCTTGAAAAAGGTTAAACTCCCTGTCAACATATACCCAAATATAGTCAAAGATCCTACTTAAATCATTTCCAACACAGTTGCATATTTAGAAGGCATTTAGATATCCCAAGTCTCATCAAATGGTGTATGTAAGAATCTAATCACTACATCAGAATATTAATGCATATAATGCACTATCGAAGCATAATGGACTTGCAAAGATAATGTGCAATAAAGTTTTAGCTTCTAAAAACACTTTAAAACCATATCCCAATACTCATTCATATAGCATCCTCAATCTCAATAATTCTCAATTTATTAGCACTTTATTCCAAGAATTTCAATACCACTTTGTGCAAATGATCATATATTGTCCTCTAAGTGGTATAAACATAATCTCTACTCTCTTAAACAAGTCTAAAGTAACCAAAGAGAGCGAGAAACTACAAATAAGGAGTCATAATTTGGCATTAATCCATTAGGCTAGAGAAAATATGACAAATTTCATAATAACCACAAATATTTCATTAACACACATCAAAATAGGTTTAATGGTATTTATTAACACAATGTAGCACAATTTCAACAATAAATTTCAACAATTTTACAATTCCTAAAATGTAAAAATAACAATGAAAATTGAAAATTTGAAATGGCAAGAAATCAAAGAAAGTTAAGAATTGTTACCTCAAATATGTAGAGTGATGGTGGAGGAAGATAATGATGCAAAAATGGCAAAGAAACAACCTCAAATTCAACTCAAAATGAGAAGAATTCAGTTCGGCCCTAATTTCAGTGGTGAAGATCAAACCCTTCAAATTGATGTTTTCGATCTGAAATTGTTGAGGGTTTATGATCACAAGAGGCTTGGAGATGTTTTTGGGGTGAAAGATTGGAAAATGAACGGATGAAATGGAAGATTTGATGAAGGGATTAGGGTTTCGGTGAGAAAAGGGAAGAAAAAACTGGAAAAATGCAGAACGGAAGGCTCGGTTCTGCTCTTATTTCGAAACGATCGAGCTCGGATCGTTTCCAACAGTCCTCGGATCCGACTGGGTTTTGTCAGATCCGAGCTCGGATCGTCTGTTTTCTGCATTAATTGCAGAAACTGCAATTTTTCAATTTTTACCCCCTAATTCCGACCAAAACCAAATTACACCTTGGACGTACTTTTTATCAATTCCAACCTCCCACGCAAGTGTAATATACCATAAACACCATATCCAATCTCTCAAAACACATCAAACACATCTACATTGCAAATCGAGGGATGAGGTTCTTTGATCATTTTTGCACTTTTATACCAAAGTCGCACTTTTAGGCGTGAAATGCACATCAAATGAGTCAATGAGCATATATAAACATGTTACCACCGAAACTCACTTGAATAAAACGCTTGTGCAATATTGGATATATAAACTAGAGATTTAAACACTTAAAACAAAATCCAATAGGAAAACCTCCCTTTTTACGATCATTCTCCAGGTGCACCTCCAGAATGGACATTCTTCATCCGGTAGCCCCCCTACAAATACTTAAAACATTAAAAATCATACCGATGAATGAAAAAAAACATTAAACACATATTAAACTAATTAAATCGTTGGGTTGCCTCCCAACTAGCGCTTTGTTTAAAGTCGTTAGCTCGACTCACACTTTAGGTTTCTTAAATTGAAGAAGATTCACCCAAAAGACATATAAGCACTTTGGGAACGATTTCACCTGCCAAGTAGGGTTTTAATTGTTGTCCATTGACCTTAAACCTTTCATTTCTTGAATTTGCCACTTCAACAGCTCCATAAGGAAATATTTGAGTAACTTCAAATGGTCCCGACCACCTTGACTTCAATTTCCCTGGAAATAATCTCAGGCGTGAGTTGAATAAAAGCACTTTTTGCCCTACCTGGAATTGTTTAGGGACAATATGCTTATCATGCCAATATTTGAGCTTTTCTTTATAAATTTTGGCATTTTCATAAGCATGCAGTCGGTGTTCCTCCAGTTCACTTAGCTCAAGTAATCTCCTTCCTCCTGCAAGATTAAAATCCATATTAATTTCTTTAATAGCCCAATAAGCTTTATGTTCAATCTCTACAGGTAAATGACAAGCTTTTCCATAGACTAAACGATACGGCGACATCCCTAAGGGTGTCTTGAATGCTGTTCGGTAAGCCCATAGTGCATCATCTAGCCTTGTAGCCCAATCTTTGCGTGATTTCTTCACAGTTTTTTCCAAAATGAGCTTTATCTCTCTATTAGCTAGCTCTGCTTGTCCATTGGCTTGAGGATGGTATGGAAGTGATGTCTTGTGCCTGCAGCCATATTTAAACAATAAGGAATCCAATTGTTTGTTACAAAAATGTTTTCCTTCATCACTTACTATGGCTTTAGGTATACCAAATCTACTGAAAATATTCTTTTTAAGAATTTAAGTACAATCTTAGAGTCATTAGTAGGTGAAGCGATTGCTTCTACCCATTTAGAAACATAATCCACTGCTACTAAGATGTACTTATTATTAAAAGAACTAGGGAATGGTCCCATAAAATCAATACCCCATACATCAAATAACTCAACTTCTAAGAAAATAGTTAGGGGCATTTCATTTTTTTGAGATATATTTCCAGTTCTTTGGCATGCATCACAACTTTTAACATATTCCCTAGCATCTCGGTACATAGTTGGCCAATAGAACCCTGATTGCCATACCTTTGCCACCGTTTTTGAAGTGCTAAAATGACCTCCTGTTTCAAGGTTATGACAATGATATAAAATATTCTGTACCTCATTTTCGGGAATACATCTGCGTACCATACCATCGGCACAATGTCTATATAGCAATGGTTCCTCCCAAAAGTAACTTTTGACATCATGCAAAAATTTCTTCTTTTGATGATAATTAAATCCCTTTGGAATCTCTCCACTTACCAAATAATTAGCAAAATCTGCATACCATGGAGAGTTGTTAAGTGCTAGGACAAACTCATCCGGAAAATTCTCTTGAATCGGAATTTGATCTTTGACTGGGATATATTCCAAACGTGATAGATGATCTGCAACTAGATTTTCTGATCCCTTTTTGTCTTTTATCTCCACATCAAATTCCTGTAATAAAAGAATCCACCGAATTAGTCTAGGTTTTGCGTCTTTCTTATGTAGCAAATATTTAAGAGCTGAATGGTCCGTATATATGATAACTTTGGATCCTACTAAATAGGATCTAAATTTATCTAAAGCAAATATCACCGCCAATAGCTCCTTTTCCGTTGTTGCATTTAGTTGTGCTTCATTTAACAATTTGCTAGCATAATAAATGACGTGCACCCTTCCTTCTTTCTTTTGCCCCAAAACTGCTCCAACCGCATAGTCACTTGCATCACACATCAATTCAAATGGTAGTGACCAATCGGGCGAGGTTATAATTGGAGCAGAAATCAATTCCTTCTTCAACCTTTCAAAAGCAATTAAACAATTATCATTAAATTGAAAAGGGGTATCCTTACATAATAAATCACATAACGGCTTTGATATTTTAGAAAAATCCTTAATAAAACGTCTATAAAAGCCGGCATGTCCTAAAAAACTCCTTATCCCCTTAACATTGCTCGGAGGTGGCAATTTCTCAATAACTTCAATTTTTGCCTTATCCACCTCAATTCCCTTGGAGGAAATCTTGTGTCCCAAAACAATTCCTTCTTTACCATAAAATGGCATTTCTCCCAATTTAGAACGAGATTTGTCTCCTCACATCTCTGCAAAATCAATTCCAAATTGTGAAGACAATGGTCAAAAGATGAACCATAAACAGAAAAATCATCCATAAATATCTCCATAATTTTCTCAATATAATCAGAAAATATAGCCATCATGCAACGTTGAAAAGTTGCAGGAGCATTGCATAAACCAAATGGCATCCTTCTAAAGGCAAAAGTGCCATAAGGACATGTAAATGTAGTCTTCTCTTGATCCTCCGGAGCTATAGCTATTTGATTGTATCCTGAAAAACCATCAAGAAAACAATAAAATTCATAACCGGCTATACGCTCCAATAATTGATCAAGAAATGGTAAAGGAAAATGGTCCTTTCTTGTTACCGTATTTAACTTACGGTAATCAATACACACTCTCCACCCTACTACAAGTCTAGATGGAATCATTTCATCATTTTTACCCACAATTGTAGTTATTCCACCTTTCTTTGGTACAACATGAATTGGACTAATCCAAACACTATCGGAGATAGGAAAACTATACCTGCATCAAGCCACTTAAGAATTTCATTTCTTACCACCTCCTTCATGTTTGGATTGAGTCTTCTTTGTGTTTCCACCACTGGTTTGCAATTTTCTTCCAATAAAATGCGGTGCATGCATATGGAAGGACTTATACCTTTAATGTCTGCAATTGTCCATCCTATTGCCTTCTTATGCCTCCTTAGAACTCTTAGCAACTTTGTACACTGCTCATCATCAAGGTCAGCATTCACAATTACAGGTAAAGTACTATTTTCTCCAAGAAATTCATACCTTAGATGAGTTGGAAGTGGTTTGAGCTCTAATTTTGGAGGCTCGACTTCCGAAGGCTGTAAAAACCCTTTTCCTTGGCCTAAACTTTCATACACATTACCTCTTTTATAAGGTGCTTGAAAATCCAAATACTTGGCCAATTCTTCAATTTCTTCACAATCTCCATTTTGCATACCTAAACTCATTAAACAATACTCGAGAGGATCGTAGTCAAAATTGACTCGGCTCATCTCTTGAGTTAGTTTTTCAATTGTACCAATAGAATATGCATGATCGGTAAAAGAAGGGTATTTTTCCATTTCATGCAAATTAAATTCTACCTCTTCTTCACCTACTTGAAATTTAAGTTTGCCATTTTTAACATCAATAATAGTACCTGCAGTAGCTAAAAATGGTCTACCAAGAATAATTGGCATAGATACATCTTCTTCCATATCTAATACCACAAAATCCACTGGAATGATAAATTTTTGAACTTTTATCAATACATTCTCTAACACTCCTAATGGATATCTAATAGACCTGTCCGCTAGTTGCAAAGTAATATTAGTACGTTTAAGTTCATGCAAACCTAATTGTCTAGCCACAGTTAGAGGAATCAATGATACACTAGCACCAAGATCACACAATGCTTTAGAAAAATCAATGTTACCTATAGTGCATGGTATGGAGAAACTTCCTGGATCCTTCAATTTTGGTGGCAATTTATTTTGTATAATTGCACTACACTCCTCAGTTAATGCTATTGTTTCGCAGTCTTCCAACTTCCTCTTTCTAGTCTTCCTTGAGAAATTTCGCATAAGAAGGAATCTGCAAAATAGCATCGGCAAAAGGAATATTAATGTGCAATTGTTTGAAAAGTTTAACAAATTTTTCAAAATCTTTATCAAACTTATTCTGTTTTAATCTTTGTGGAAATGGAACCGCCGGAGGTATTGGAATGGTTGTTGAGGATGATGTTTGATTCTCTCTTGCATTCTCCCGACTATTCTCCTCCATAATCACCTCTTGGTTCCTCTGTTTTCCAGTTTCCTTCACTCTCTTCTTCCTTACCTTCTCCAACTAGAGGATCTCCTAATTGCTTCCCACTACGGAGAGTAATGGCTTTAACATGTTCTTTAGGATTGATCTCAGTTTTGCTAGGTAATTCTCCTTGATTTCGATTATTCAAGGAACTAGCAATTTGGCCAATTTGCACCTCTACATTCCTGTACATCGTAGTAAGTTGATCCAATCTCCCTTCACTCGCTCAAATCTGTCCGAGGTAACTTTAGCAAGTTTTTCTACTGCAATCTCCCAACCAGGTTTAGTTTCAGCTTGTGGTTGCCTTGGCTGAAATCCTGGTGGATTGATTGGTCTTGGTTGATTGCCTTGCTCCTTCCATCCAAAATTTGGATGATTTCTCCATCCCGGATTATAGTTTCGAGTAGGGATTATTCTGAACATTACGATTGTAATTGTTGACAAATTGTACCTGTTCAGAATCAACACACTCATTAGCATCATGTTCACCTCCACATATAGAACAACAAGCTACATGTGCATTAGATGAACTTGGACCAACTCCACCTTGTCTACTTAATATCTTCATCACATTGTTCATTTGAGCACTTAGCATATTAAGAGTGTCCATTTCCATCATACCTGCATGACGCCTTGTATTACCTCTCTCATTTGCCCATTGGTAGTTATTTGCGGCCATTTCTTCTATCAAATTATGAGCTTCTTGGGGTGATTTTCCCATTAAAGCTCCACCTGCAGCTGCATCAATCATATTTTAGTGGAGAAAGATAAGCCATTATAGAAGGTTTGTATGATTAGCCAATCGGGTAATCCATGATGTGGACATCTCCGAAGCAAATCTCTAAACCTTTCCCATGCTTCATATAATGATTCACTTTCTAATTGACTAAAACTAGTAATATCCATTCTTAATTTAGCAGTTTTACCCGGTGGAAAATATTTGTTAAGAAATGCTCTTGACAAATCATCCCAAGTGGAAAAAGTATTAGGTGCATGAGAGTGCAACCAGATTTTTGCTTTATCTCTTAAAGAAAATGGGAACAATCTCAACCTTATAGCATCATCGCTAACTCCATTCATCTTAATGGTATCACAAATTTCTAAAAATGTAGCTAAGTGAGAATTTGGATCTTCTACAGCATTACCTCCAAATTGAGATTGTTGAACCATTTGGATAAGAGATGGTTTAATCTCAAAATTGTTAGCATTTACCGTAGGCCTTGCTATACTTGTTTGAGACCCTTGTGTTCCCGGTAAAGCAAAATCTCGTAGAGCTCGCCGATTTGGTTCGTTTTCCGCCATTTCTTCCTCAAACAGTAGCTCTATCAAAATTTCCTCTAACGGTTGCCAACCCTCTTGTTCTTCTTGCTGTTGTGTACGCCTCCTTTGTCTACGTAGTGTCCTCTCAATTTCTGGATCAAAAGGTGCTACTTCTCGAGATGATCGGTGCATACACTACAATTAGAAATCAGAGAAATTATGCAGTTTTAATTGTCAACAACCAAATTAATGCCAAATCAACTATAAACAACTTAAATAAATACACTGGAAATATCTAAATTAATAGAGATGATTAGGCCCTAATATTGCCGCTCCCCGGCAACGGCGCCAAAAACTTGACGGGGATTTTTTTTTTTTATCAATACAAGTTTACCAATCCGATTTTATACCCGTTATCTACAAGTATACAGTCAATCAAATAATATAGGCATGTATCGGGTCGATCCCAAGAGGAGCAAAGTTTACAAGTACTAGGTCCTTATTTTTCTCTATTATTTAGACTTATAATGAATTTGAACAGAGAAATAATATTGTTGCTTTATACAATTCTGAATTGATAACTTGAAAGATACAATTGGAGACTTTTTACTAAAAACTTAAATCTAGGGATATAGATTCCACTTATGGCATAAACAACACAAATTAATAAATTTACCTCTTGTTATTGTTCTTGTTAAACCAGAGATTCATTTCCAATATTACCAAATCTCATTTTCATGATAAAATGGCTCAGAGCAGGCTAATTTTCCCTATTTTCATGGTGAAATACTAGAGCTACCCTGTTTTCCTTCATGAAATGATAAATAATCCACTTAAGTGTACCTCTATTTTCATGAGCATACAACTTAAGCTCTACTTATGTGTTTCCATTGTTAAAACCAATCCTCGTTGAGTAAGAACAACTATAACATGTTATTGGTGATCAAACAATAACAAGTAAGTTCAGCTGCACAAGTAGACAAGTTAATACAAGAAATAACAAGATGTGAATCACATTCAATTCATATCATTTAGCCATAATGTTTCATCTACTCCCTAATAAAGAAGTTTAGCTATTCATGATTGATATAACAATCATACTCACAAGTTTATTAATGCAAAACATCATTAAGTACAAGTACAAGAAAGAATAAAAGAGAGCTTAGCCAATTAAGGATGAATCCCTCAAATTTCTGCTATGTCTTGCACCAAAGAAAATTACAAGTGAAGTCTCCAGTTTTTCCTCAAGAAGTTCTAGCTAGAGAGGAAAACTCTGACCAGAGCAAAACTAACTACGTATCCTCTCCTAGCTTCCTCATACTTCTCTCCTAAAAGGTGGTAGAAAGGCACTTTCTACCCCTCATAATTCCAACCCATCAGCTTTTGTAAAGGAAGTCAAAAGATAAGTTGTTTTTGACTTGTCAATAACTCATTTTGTCTTCCTTTTGTTACAGAGGCATGTGCACCGTTTTCTCTCACCAATTTAGCTAGAAAGTTGTGTGAAAGTGAGAAAATTCGCTCCACACTTCAGAAGAAGAGAGGGCCGATCTGAGCCTCGGATCCTAGGGGTAAAGATGGATCGAGCTCGAATTGTCGATTGATCCGAGCTCGGATCGTCTGACCTCGGATCCATTGCTCCAGAAGTACAGACGAGGGTTCGGATCACTTTTGTTGAGTACGGATCCGAGCTCGGATCTGTCTGGGTCAATTTCCAGATTTCGATTCCTTCCTTTTTCTTCATTCTTTCGCTCCTAGTTCTTTTTCTTATCCTCCAAATGATTCTTGCTCTTTCTTTATGAAGTTCACATGTCAATTACCTTCAAAAATCACAGGTTAAAGTCATTAATCCACTCATTTATCACGTTTGAATACTGAACAATATTTAAGCAATTATCACTAAAAGTGTTCAATTATGGCTTTTAAATCTTCTCAAAACATACAAAAATTCATGCCAAAACTTGTGCAAAATATACGTTAAATATTCTCTTATCATGAAGCTCAAGAAAACCGTGCAAAAGAAGCTCCTTTCCTAGCTTAAGTTGATCTCCAAGTGGTTTGCAAGGTGTAGTGAAATTTTGAAGTGATTTGAGCAAGAAATGAAGCAAGAAAATGAAGAGCTTTGGGTTGTCTTCTTCCTCTTGCTGGTCGGCTGTCTTGAGGAGAGAAAGAAAGTGTGTTTGCTGATGAGAAAGCTTCTTGAGGAAGCTTAAGTGTATGGCTAAAATTGCTCTAAAAGTCAACCCTTCAATAGTGCGCGTTCGCGCGCGTTTCGTTCTCGATTTCTCTCGGGTTTGTTTCACTTGTGCACTATACCTCTAATGCACTTACTTTAACACTATTATTATTCACTCTTAGTAGTTTAACAATAATTTCTAAAGTTCTCCAATTAGTCACGCGCGCAAAAACGCGAACTCCCAACTTGTGCGCGATAGAGCGAAATTTCTAAGAAATTCTTATAACGATAGTATAACTAAGTAATACTTGAGTACTTATTCATAAAAATAGTCATTGTTAGAAATAAAACTATGAGTACTCTCACATATTGATTCCTCCAGCCTCAAATTTTGTCGCGCGGTGTGATTTTTGAAAAACTTTCGGCGCGAACACGGTATAAGCTTAATTAGAACTCATTCACTCTAATTTCTCATTAACTTTTCTTAATCTACTATTGATCATTCTTAACTTTCTTAAAATTATTGCACTCTCGAATCGAATTTCACTCGAAACACGTATACTCCTTATTTCATACCAAACGAGCCTCCGAAAATTAATTTTCTAAACGAAACGTTTTAAAAATGTAAAAGAGGCGTTGTTCCATATAAATAGATTTAAAATGGTCGAAATAAATAATTCGGAGAAAATGAGTGAATAACTATTTAAATAAGCTAGTAATATACGATAAAATAAGAAAATTTTCGGGTCCTCACATAAAGATCTCCTGCGGGTTCATTTTGAGTGAACCGTAGTGAGTCGACAAAGTTGGCTGTTCTGTTTTGACTGTTCATAACGAATGAAACTGGAAGCTGCATATTGTGGCTCGATTTTGTTCCATTCTGTGGAAAGATTTTCGGAATAATGTCTTCTGATAAATTGTAGAATTTTGAACCTAGTTTTCAACGCCACAACCATTCTCGATTTGGAGTTGTATAGAGCTAGATATAGCTTGATTTCGAAAACGCAACAAAGCTGGAAACTGGAAACTTTTCCCTTTCTTGCTGACCGAATGGTCAAATCTGTTTTGGGATGTTATATTTCGAACATTTTAGTGTCATTTAACCATCAGTTGCTTATTAAATGTTTCTGGAATCTTGGTTTCAAAAATGGAGCAAATTGGGGCTGATTTTTGTCCGACAAAACGTTTTGGAAAAGAAAAAGGAATAGGATGGCAGATTCACTTTTGAAAGATTTCACGAACTTTGGTCATTTTGTTAACTGCCTTCCCATGTGAATTTTTATCTAAAGTTTGATAGAGAGGTAGTACATAGATGGAGGTTTAATTGTACAAAATTGGCATAATTTGAATACCTTTTCAATATCCAAATAATGCCCCAAAGATTGCTCTTTCAAATCTGGAAATTCACTGTTCAAGTAATGAAAAATCAACCGACTTTAAACTGTTATATCCTGATGCTCAAAACTCCGAATTTAGTTCCGTTTATTGTGTTTGGAACTTTTTTTTGGAACTCTTATTTCAAGGGCTGATTCACTTTCTGTGAATTATGCCAAAATTTCCAAAGATTACTGGAAACCAAGACTTGTTCAAACCTGTCTTCTTGGAACTGAAACTTTGGAGCTGAAAAATGGATATTTTCCGTTTAGAATCTGGCAACGTATCTTCTAGGAAATTTAGTACTTCGAACCTAGTTTCTGACGGTATAATTTTTTCCATTTTTGGACATGCCGAATCAAGATTTGATTTTCCAAAATTGTCGCGCATAACAGAAATTTTCCAATTTCTTAGGAATGAGTTTTTGAGAACTTTTCGCTCTCTCTCGATATTGATAGACCATTTTAAAACCCGATTTCATGGAAGAGGTATGTCTCTCTTGGGACTTTAAAATCCTCACTTTTGAACCTCAATTTTCGAGAGATTTAAAAGTTCTCTTTCAAGACATTGTCTCAGTTCGAAACAAGTGTACAATCTTCCTTGGTTGATGCAATGGTTGTGAGTGATAGTTACTCGTTATTTCTTCAGGCGCTCTGTGGAGAACCCGTAAAATTTTCTTTATTTCTAGGCCTTTAATTTATTTATTTGCACCCGTTTTCCACATTTTCTTTATTTTAATAACTTTTCTAGACATTTTTATGAGTAAATAAGGTTTTAAAAATATTTTTCTAGTATAAGTCAATTTACGAGATTTTTGGAGTAAATAGTGGACGTGGGACCCGCTAGTGCGTTAAGTGAGAGAAATTCGGCCGATTAGGTCAAGTTTTGCGTACAGGGATTTAATTACTAGGTGTTGGTAGGTGATTAGAGGTTACCTAGATGAAGTAACCCTAGTGAGTAAGAAGATAAGAATGAAACTTAAAAGGTGCCACGTGTCGCGATTTCATTGGATGGAGCTTGCCTAACTTTGACCACCTTTACCAAAAGGTTAAAATTGACCAAAAATCATCTTCATTCTTCATCATCTTGGCCGAATTTCCTAGAGAGAAAAGAAGAGAGAAAAGCTTCACTTGTTCTTCCATTTCTTGCTCAATCTTGAAATCCAACCATTTGATTCTCAATTACTCCATAAAATCAACTTGCTAAGGTAGTTTGAAGTGAGTGGTGGAGCTACTTTGGTGGTGGAACTCCTAAGCTACTATCTTTCTTGGGGAATTAAGGTACCTTGCTTGGAAACTTCACTTTTGTTCCTATTAATGGTAAATTAGTGACTTAGAGTGGCTATATAACTTGTTTAATGGATGCTTTGATGGTTTAATTGGAAGTTTAGTGAATTTCTGATTTTATTGGGAATTTTTCTGTTTTTATATGATAAATACTAGTTAGTCTTGGATTGGTGGTTTAGTATTGAGCCAATTGGAGCTCTTGTATGTGAATTGCGGTTATTTGCGAAAAATTTCAGCTTTGAATGAAAATTTCAGTTTTAGGGTTTTGAATTTGGGGCTTTTCTATAATTGATGATTGGAATGGCAATTGGCTTGGAATGAAGGTTATTGAGTAGCCTATGAGTGAATTGTAGTAATTGTGGTTGAATTGGATGGGATTTGATGTTTGTTTGTAGGATGGAAAAGCTGGAATTTAAGGGAAGTGCTGTCAAAATTTCCGCAGGAATTCCTGAGCAGTCTCGGGAAATCTGTTATAACTCGATGTAGGAATATCGGAATTAAGTTCCGTTTGTTGTGTTTTAAACTAGACTCCTAGGGCTACAAACCGTGAAAATTTCAGACCCTAGTTCTGTCTGTGTGATTTATGGTGATTTTCCAAAAGTTGACTGAAATTACATACCTGTTCTGTCTTTCCCTGGACGATGCTGCGACTTGAGGCTAGAATTTAACTAACTTGTGATTCGAATCTTGTAAACATTTCTTCTAAGTAATTGTACCCCTTTGAATGTATTTTCCGGCGATACAAATTTTATCAATTTTGGACTTAAGATTTGTGAGATATGATTTTTCCAATGAGGGTGCGCAAAACTGGAAAGTACTGTTTTCCTAGAATTATTCTTACTTTCCTTTTACCTCTTAGGTTTGAGAGTTTGTTACACCTTTAGCCTTAAAAATCGAAGTATTTTCCATTTTTAAGCTATAATTGAACTTTACTTGCGTGAATCATGAAAGAGACGTTTGACTCGTATCCGAGTATCAATGGTAGTTTCTTGTTTCTTGTAGGTCGGGTTGGTGATTCCGGACAACCGTCGGGCGAGAAATTTTGATTTGCTTGCTTAAGTGGTGAGTGTACTATGCATGGCTTGTGTTTACTTGGTTGTGTACTTGGATCCTTGAATTGGCTAACTGTGATTATGTACTTGAGGCGAGAGTGTACTTTATCGCTCTCGTTCTCTTATGTGTATAATTGATTACTGGATATGTGTGAATTGAACTGAATACTTGT
This sequence comes from Coffea humblotiana, assembly GCA_023065735.1. Classification (NCBI taxonomy): domain Eukaryota; kingdom Viridiplantae; phylum Streptophyta; class Magnoliopsida; order Gentianales; family Rubiaceae; genus Coffea; species Coffea humblotiana. The sequence continues at coordinate 113,350 of JACYVW010000026.1, forward strand.
GAATTGGATTCATGTCTGGCTTCATGTCGTTTTGGGTATGAGCCCTACGACTTTACTGTGATAACTGAGCTCAAGCCTTAATGGCCGTTTATCGAGTCGAGCCGGTAAGGGCCGGTCGATTAGGTAACGTGCCGTGAGGTCACTGTGTGTCGAGTGGAGCGTTTGCTCCTCGACTTGTGGTATACTCGAGTATTACCCCTGATTACTGTGAGGTGTTCGGGCCCGGTAGGGGAATGTATGGTGGAAGGTATTGGGAGTAAAGTGGTGATCTACGGTCGTACGTGTCCGTTGGACGTTGACGGAGTGTCAACGGGAAGTGATCAAGTGTCGCAAAAGGAAATTGGCTCCCGAGAGCCACCCGTATCCTTTCACTTGTGAAACTAGTTTGGTATTCTTCCTATGTGTGTTATTTGAGTATGATCGAGCATGGCTATTTGTGCGCTTTGAATGCATGAATTTTAGTACCTCATTGGGCGAAAGCTCACACTCGTACTTTTGTTTTCCTTACAGGGCATGTTATTGGGAACCATGAGTTTTGGTGAAATGAGTAGAGCTTATTAGGCATTCTTTTGCATCTTGTATAGCTCCTCGACTTTTAGGAACCCTAATGTGGGACTTGAACATTTCATTTTGAATTGGAAAACCCTAGAGCGGGTTATGTGTATATATTTTCTCATGTATATTGATGTACTTTCTTGGAAATGTACTTGTCTATGCTTAATTAAAGTTTAGCCGTGTTTGGGACGCGTTCGTTCCGTTTTTTTTTTTTTTTCGTTTTTGTTTTGCGCGCTTGTTGTCAAACTTACTTGTTGGTATACCTCCCGAAATGTTTATATTTGCGTGTATGTGACCGTTAGCAGTCCTGGCGAGAGCTGGGCAGGTAGTTCGCTAACCCTTAGGGTACGCCCTAGGGGGAGGTGGGGCTGTCACACGCTCAAGAGGATCTTCAAGAGAATCTCGGAGCGGACGCTTAAAAGCTTATTTACTCATTTACTCACTTTTGACTTGGCGAGTGTCAAGTGCATGATTTGTTGTTAAGTACGTGAATTGCTTCTTGTCAATTATGTGAATTCGAATTGTCAAGACGAGTGTATGCTTTATCGTACTCGTTCTCTTTTAAATGAAATTATGATCGAATTTCGCTATGTGAATCGATAATCGACTTGTGTGAAGTGATGCTGTTGTGAATCGTATTTGTGATCGTCGATTGGAGCGTTGTCTCATCGACTTATATTTGTATTCGGGGGACGCCCGAACTCATAGGCTAACCTTGTGACTCGAGCCGACATGGGCTTGGTCGAGAAGCTTGGTGAACCATGAGATATTCGTAAAGCTTGATCTATTTGAGAGATCTCGCTTGGCATACTCGAGTAGTATCGCCTTTCTAAATGATGAGCGGGCCCGGAACAGGGGGTGTAACGGTGAACGGGATTCGTTAAGTAAAGCGGTGTTCTACGGACTGAATATACCTACCCGGCTGACGGAGTGTCATCACGCGGAGGTATATGATCGAGACTCGGCAAAACAAGTGGAATCTAGCTCCTGAGAGCTCTCGTATCCTTATTGAGTGTGTTTTGTTGTTAATTGTGAATTATTTGAACGTTATAGCTTTATTTCTCGTACAAGTGCTATTGTTAATTGAACTGTGTGTTTGCATGCCTTTCTGGGCCTCACTAAGCGTTAGCTCTTCCCATTAGTTTTGTTTTCCTTAACAGGAGCCGAATTGGAAAGAATCATGGAGAAGCCGACTTGATGGCCTTTTGACTAGAATTTTGAATGTAATTGGTTAGACGACTTTTGGAGGTTGTATTTTTGGGGAATGTTGATGTACTTTTGGTAACTTGTGATGTATGATTTGAAGGTTTATTAAGGAAGCGACCCTTTCTTTGTATCTTCGACTTTTATTATTGATTGTTTATCCATAAGTTTGAATTCGTCTCGTAGTGAGTCCTGACGAGAGCTAGACAGGTGTCCCGCCGATACCCTTGGGTTCGCCTAGGGAGAAGTGGGGGTGTCACAAATCTAGCACGTTGGTCACACACTGAGCATTCTTTTGTTATTGCTATTGTCTCATGATCTTCAATTTTCCTCTTTCTTGACGTAATATCATTCAAAAATTTGGCATAAGAGGGAATTCGTAAGATAGCATCAACAAAAGAAATATTAATTCTAATTTTCTTAAACATTTGAGCAAATTTCTCAAATTCCTTCTCCTTATTGCTTTGTTTCAACCTATCGAGAAAAGAAATGGAGTTAGTAGCATTTTTATAAGAAATAGAAGAAGAAGGCATATCAAACTTATTTGAAACATGATCCTTTTTATCTTCTTGTTCATTTTTACCCTCATTTTCACATTTTCACTTTTACCAAGGCGATTATCTTCTAATTGTTTACCACTCCTAAGAGTGAGTGAATTCACATGTTCTCTAGGATTCACCTCGATTTTACTTGAAAATTCATCCGGTTGCCTCAAATTATTGGAATTAGCAATATTGTCTAATTGGCATTGCATATCCCTAATCATGATCATCATATTGTTCATGTTTGTTTTTGTTTCATGAACATGATTTTCAAATTTAACCTCCAAAGTTGAAAAACCTGACTCAAGTGTGCTTGTTTGAACATCAGGTGGATTGATAGGTTTTTGCATTTGATTGGTCCCTCCACCCTAAATTAGGGTGATTCTTCTAACCAGGGTTGTGAGTGTATGAAAAGGGTTATTTTGAAGTGGTCGATTGTAGTTGTTAACATTATGAACTTGCTCCATTTGGAAACAATTAGCGCTATCATGATTACCACCACATGTTCAACAATAAGCAACAGTTACATGAGAATTTGAACTACTTCCCCCTTTTTTACTTAGCAATCTCTCAACATTATTAATTCGAGAATTAAACATGTTTTCTAATTTAGCACTTAAAAAGTTGAGATTGCCAATTTCATACATACCGGCCGCTCTTTGTGAATTATCTCTTTCATTTGCCCATTGATTGTTGTTAGAGGCCATTTCCTCTATCAAAATTTGAGCATAATCAGTTGATTTTTCCATTAAAGCTCTATCAGCGGCGGCATCTATGTTGATTTGGTTCGGTAGTTGAGGCCATTATAGAAGGTTTGAATGACCAATCAATCGAGGAGACCATGGTGGGAACATCTTCTTTGAAAATCTTTAAATGTCTCTCAAGTTTCATACAACAACTCGCCTTCATATTGAGTGAAACCTGTAATATCCATGCAAAATTTAGTCATTTTTTCGGGAGAAAAATATTTATTTAAGAATGCTTTTGTCAACTCACCCCAAGAAGTGAAAGTATTAGATGGATAAAAATTAAGTCATACCTTTGTTTTATCACAAAGTGAAAAAAAAATAACCTTAACTTAATTGCATCATCATTTACTCCATTTATTTTTACTGTACCACATAAATCCATGAACTTAAACTAGATGAGTGTTAGGATCCTCTGTTGCATTTCTTTCTAATTGACTTTGTTGAACCATTTGGATGAGCGAAGGCTTGATTTCAAAGTTATTTCCATTAATTACTGGCCTTGCAATACTAGTTTGTACTCCCGATTTATTTGGCAATGCATAATCCTTCAAAGGTCTTGGCCTTTGCTCCTCCATTCTTCACCTATACTTTCCACCTCAATTTGGTCTTGTTGGGCGCATCTTCTTCCTCTTCTCATCATGTTTAATTCTTGAAGGCAAAATTGTGTCTTTGGTGAAGAATTTAGTACTTAGAAATAACCAAAATGAAGAACTAGAAGATGGAGAATATAAGATTAGCAAAAATAAAGATAAATTAACAAAGTCTAGATTAATAAAACTTGTTTTGACTCTAGTATTGCACCTAAGTTTAAATCCCCGACAACGGTGCCAAAAACTTGATAGGATTTTTTACTACACTACAAATTTTAAAACCTTATTACCCTATTTCTGCAAGTGCACGGTTCATTTATTGAGTATAGGGATAATAGGTGTCGATCCCATTGGGACTTAGAAATGTGGCAATCACTTGAGTTTAATCACTTACTTTATTATCTAGACAATCAAAGTTTAAGTAAGAAAAAGTAAAGAAAGTTAATTAGGCGGTACAACTTGTGACAGCCCCACCTTCCCCTAAGGCGAACCAAAGGGTTCGGCGGACCGCCTGCCCAGCTCTCGCCAGGACTCGTTCACTCACATCAAAGAAAGTAAGATAAAGCCTCGAGAATAAGCGGAAACGAAACCCAGACTTGAAACATATACTTACATTTATCCCAAGCTCAACCAAATATACAGTCCCAAATGTATACATAAACTTTAAATTCTTAGTACATTCCAACCCTAATCAAGCACTAGAACGAGATCAAAAGCCAAAACAATACAAAAGGCTAAACTATACTATACAGGTCTCTCGCCCTTGCTCGCAACCCCTGTTAAGGAAAACAAAAGACGTGGAATGAGCTAAAAGCCCAGCGAGGTTCTATATACTCAACTAAGCAATTAAACAAGGACATTAGCACGTAATAACAAGTAATCCAAATAACATTTACGATATAAAGCAAGAGTAACACATTCATTAAAAGGATACATGAAGCCATTCGTTCGTTCGTTCATCGACCATCCATTCCTTCAATCATTTAGAAAAATTTCATTTGTCATTGAAAATCCCTCCGTCATTCTTGCCATTCATTCGTTCATTTCGTTCTTCCCCTTCTGGCCAGCGCACTGGCCAGTCCTTCCCAAACTTCATGGTCATACTCGAGTATACCAAACATTCACATTAACCCAGAGTCACTAATCGCCCGACCGAGTCCGCTTCTGGCTCGAGTCGACCAGTAACAAAAGGCAAGGGCCCAGTTCAGCCAGAAGGCTTACATTCATGCACAAGTAACATTTAATCATTCAATCATTGAAAATTTCACGTTCATTTACGTCGAGTGCGATAAAGTACACACTCGCCTAGCAAAATTTATTTTGAGAAACATTGGAAACATAACGTACCTCAATCACGTATTAAAGCAACAATCCAAATAGTCACAATGATTCACATAGTCATTAGAAACAAATCGTATATAGAACACTCACCTAAACAAGCAAAACGTCCAAAGTATCCTTCCGGATATCAACTTTGGTCACCAAGAAACCCTAATAACAATCATGAGAAAATATTATGGCTCAACCATCAAAATGTCCAGTGAATCAAAGAAAATTCGAATAAAACGTGTACAAAGTAGAAGTATGATTTTAAAAGTAAAAATGTACATTTTGATCAAAGGAATTGAGTAACTAAAAGTTTTCCCAAACCAACCATAGAATTAACCTCAAAAGAGTTTTAGAAAATTTCATCGGAAAATTTGGAACAGTGCCACGTCAGAATCTGGCCAGAACTTGGCCGGCTACACGGGCAGATAATGAACAGTAGTTTTTCCTCATTTTTCGTAAAACGTATTTTTGGCTCAAAACTAACACATTTGCAAAGAATTAATGTATAACAAGTATCTTGGTTAAAAATCATATGAGAAAGGTAATTAAATACCTTGAATTCACACTTTAAAACCTTGCGCGTTAAAATTAGGTTTTCGTGGCCGAGAAACCCTAAGCCACTCCTTTTGTTTCGGGACGAAAATGAACACGTATTTGAAATTCGAAACTCGACAATTGGAACCAAACATTATGGTAAAAATGGAAACGTACAATTGCAAGTAAAATGGCTCACATAACACTACTCAAGTGAAACTAAGAATGTCTAAGCAAGGAAGTTCAATCGCATTCCAAAATCACCTTTCAAACCTCATTTCCATTCACTCAAGTTCAAGAAAATAAACGGACAGCATTTCCCCTTGTTTTTCCTTACTTTCCATGCTACAACCCAACCACCAAATCATACCATTCAATCACAATTTCATATACAAACCATAAGCTATCAAACACCCTTAAAATGCAACCAATTGAAGCTTTACAGCCATCCAAAACCAGGCCCAAATATTCCATCATAACTCAGCACACACAACCCCAATTCAGTTGATTCCAAAGCCATATGAAAGCTAAGATACAAGGCTACAACGCTTAAGAAGGCATCAAAAGCTAATTCATTCATCTTCCCAGACAAAAGAGCCAATTACAGAGGCTGATTACCATTCTCGGACAGAAACAGGGCAGCAGGGGTAAAATAGTCATTTCACAGGCTACAGTGCTCCGATTGAGCTGAACTTTTACAGGCATAATCTACACTCAATTCTATACAACTTTCATGTTTTGAGCTAAGTCCAATTCGGCTTCCATCATGACCGAACAACACTGATCAGATTAGGGCAGAAACATTCACACTAAATCAGAAATCTAACCAACTCTCCACTAATCCACAAAATCATCCATTAATCATGTTAGCAAGCCACCATAGGCCACTAATTTGCAACTATTGGAAACAAAAAGGATGTTCTTAGCAATCTTACCTTGAAACCTCAAAGAAAGTTGGTAGCTTAGACTTCCTCCTCCCAAAACAACTCCACCAAAACCCTTAGCCTTCCTTAGCAAGCACTTGTATGGTGTAGTTTTCAATTTGGTTGGTTAAAACTCAAGATTTGGGCAAGGATTGAAGCTAGAAATGGAAGAGGTTTTCCTTGTTTTTCTCTTCATGAAGTTCGGCCAAGGCAAGGGAAAATGAGAGGAAAATTGGTCAAAAATTTGGTTTGAAGAAAGTTAATCTTCTTGGTCAAAGTCCAACTTCCAATCAAATCATAACACATGGCCTCTTGAAGTTTCTAAGCTTATCTATTCTCCTCCAATGATTCAAGTAGCTAACTAACCTCTAATTATCTTCTAACACCATGTAGAATAATATCACTTAGTATTTCATCACCTAATCGGCAAAATTATATCGCACTAGCGGGCCCCACATCTAACAAATGCACTTCAAGTTACGTACACTAACTTATACTAGGAAAATGATTTAAAAATTGTACTTACTTGTAAAATGTACAAAACATTTAATATTTTCAAAGGACAGTAAAATATAGGCACAGAAATAAAATAATACTTGAAAATGTGAAAATTTTCGGGTTCTCACACAACTGGCGGTGAAAAATGTTAGTTTAGGTGGTATATGTGAGAGCTTGAAAATTTATACCTAATTGCATACATTACCATTAGAAAATTTGATCATGCAACCTTGTTGGGATTATTGACTACATGGAATGTTTAATTGATTGCCATAAACTTGCATTAGATTACTTCAAAATTTAAGTATGATTAATATACATGGAAATTTAATACAAATTAGACAAGAAACTAGTAGGATAATTGTACAAAAGTATAGAATTTTGGGGCCAAAATAAGATGAACCCTTCTTGCATCCAAATGATGTGACACTTGTTGCAAGTCTTGCATTTGAAAGACACAAAAAGGAACCAAGTCAAACTTGAAGTTTTTTGTCTTGCATTTGATCCCTTAACATCTGTGAGAGAAAGATTGAGAGAAACAAATTCATCTTTTTCCTCCAAACATCCGAGAGAGAGAGAGAGAGAGAGAGGAAAACAAGCTGCATTTGCATCTTGCCAAGCTTCATTTTTATCTTCCATTTTTTTCAAGAAACAAGAGGGTAAGATTGAGGGAGGAAACTAGTTGCATCTTGAAAGGAATATAAGGAAAAATTGCTGTAATCCAACCTTGAAGCTAAGGAGGAAGAGAGGAAATCTGTGGTGCATTTTCCAACTTTTGTTTAGTAAGGAAAAGAGGTAAACTTTGCTAAAACATACCCTCCATTCTCTTAAATACCTAACTATATGTTGCATGTTAGCCTCTAGCCAAGAAATGGAAAATTTGTGGGAAAGAAACATCATTAGAAGCTAGTTTTATTGCTAGAAATTTCCAGATATAACCGAGGGAGAAGGAAGTAAAGCTGTCCGCATTTTCCAGTTTTCATTTGTGAGGAAAAGGGAGGTAAAAATTACTATGAAACCCCTCATTTTCTAATACTCTTGAGTGCTCTAGTTGCATGTTGAATTTGAGCCAAAAGGAAGGAGTTTATGGAGGAAAACTTCATTTTTCCAAGCTATATGTTATTGGAAATTTTAGTTTTGATGCATGTGATGTATAGTGTGGTGTTTACAGCTTGTATTTGGAACTTTGATGGATTTCCTTGCTAAGAACTCATGCCATATGCTTCATCTCATGTTAGATATGATACATTGTGTAGTTGCCATGAAAAATAAGTGAGAAAGTTGGTAACTTGGATGAAAAATTTTGAAAGAACTTGCTGGAAATTTTGTTGGGCTTGGCCAAATGAGAGAGGAAGAACTTTTCCAGCTTTTCTCCATGAATTTTGGCTGTAAAATTTTATATTGTTGTTTAATACACTTTATAACACATTAATCTTGACATGTGTTAGATTTGAGTGAAAAATAAAGAGTTTTTTATTGGAGAAAATTCATTTTTCAAACTGTTTACTTGCTGGAAATTTTCCAGCTTTGAGCCATGGAGAGAGAGCCTGAATTTTAGAGCTTTAATTCGAAATTTTAGATGGAAAACCTGCAAGAATTCATCCTATAAGTCTTATTTCTCACTTCATATGAGTTATGGTGGGTTGTGTTGAACTAGAAAGGTTAAAGGTTGGTGTTGTAACTAAAAACTTTGGAGAAATCCTAGCTGGAATTTGTTGTTGGATCCGAGTGGATGAAGCTGCAATTTTGGTTCTTTTCTTCAAAATATTTTACTGGATTTTGTCTAAATGTACTTTATATACCTCCTATCCCTCTCTTCATGACATGCATGTAGTGTTTAGCTTGAATCCAAGTAAGATAAGTGTTGGTGTTGAGGGAACCTTGCTGAAATTTTCGATTATGATTGATACTTGAGGGTCGTTGGAGTAGAGTTGAGAGTTTGTAGCTTTAACTCCAAAATTTTGTTGGATTTGGTCAAGAACTCACTTCATATACCATTTACCTCTTTTATCTAGACATGCATGTGGTGTGAGAACTCGAGGAAGACAAAAATCCGATTTTAGGGTTTTAGGGTTTTATCGATTTTCGTGCACACATTTTTTTTTATTTTCTTTATTATATTCATTTTACATATATTTTATAAGTAAATATAGTTTTTAAACCATTTTTCTAATATAAGTGAGTTCACGAGAGATTTGGAGCGAATAGCGGATGTGGGACCCGCTAGGGCGTTAAGTGAGAGAAATTCGGCCAATTAGGTTAAGTTGTGCAGTAAGGCATTAAATTACTGAGTGCTAAGAGATAATTAGAGGTTGGTTAGATGCTTAGTCATTAGTAAGCTAAAGGATAAGGAAAAGATCAAAAAAAGGTGACACGTGTCGCATTTCTATTGGGCCAAGTTTTGCCTAACTTTCTTACAACTTTACTAAAAGTAAAATTTGACCAAAATCATCTTCATTCTTCAAGCATCTTGGGCCGAAATTTTTGAGGGAAAAAAAGGAAAAAAGCCTTCAACTTTTCTTTCAATTTCTTGTCCAAATCTTGCAAATCAACCGATAAAAATCCGATTTCCTCCGTAGGAATTGCTTATTAAGGAAGATCAAAGGTGCTTGTGGAGTGATTTTGCAAAGAGAAGCCCTAAATTGCTACCTTTCTTGGTGATTGAGGTATATTTCTTAGAACTTCAATTTTGTCCATAATAATTGCAAAGTAGTGGCTTATATCGGTTAAGGAGCTTAGTTTATGGATGAATTTGTGGTTTAAAGTAAAGTTAGGTGAATTTCTTATTTTCTTGGGAATTTTTCTGTTTTCATATGATAATTATTGTTGGCTTGGATTGATGGCTTAATATGGTATGGAATTGAAGCTATTATGCGTTACTTGTGGTTAATTGCGGAAATTTCAGCTTTATGTGGAAAAATTCCAGCTTAGGGTTTCTATGGTAGTAATCTGCCCTGTTTTTACACTGTATGTTCGACCTTGAGGGAGACCGAATTAGCCCTTGCTCAAAACATGAAGGTTGTAGGTATTTGAGTTAGCTAGCTACTGGTAAAATTTCAGCTCAATCGGAGCAGTGAAACTTGCGAAATGACCGAAATACCCTGACTGCCACAAGCTGCAATTCGTAAACCGTTTTGTGAATTCACCAGTTTGGGCTGCATTTTTCACCCTGATTCGTATCCAATTAGCTTTTGGCCAAAACACAAAACTTGTAGCCCTATATTTTAGCTTTTCTAAAGCCTCTGAAAACACCCCAAACGGAGTTGTGTAGCCTGAGTTATTGTCGGTTAAAGTCAGTGCTGACAACCAGACTGATCATAAACTTTTGGATCTGTGATTGGCAAATTCGACTTAGATAAACTATAAATTAGGTTAGTTGACCTTCATGAAAGTTTTTTTCCCCTGTCTTAGCTTCGAAATGGTATAAGGGTCACCCCGATTCGATAACCATAGCTCCGGTTATGACTAAAATACTACGAGATGCCAAATCTGCCATTTAGCTTTTGTCTTCAAAATGGATATTTGCTTGTACTATTGCACTTGTGTTGTACTTGGATGATTTTGGAGCCTAATGGAAGGGCTATTGTGGTAACCTTACTTGTGTGTATTGTGGGGCTGAATTAAGGAAAGGATGAAGCCATAAATGGCTGGAAATTTGGTAAACACAAAGGGCGTGCTGCCCAAATTTGCACTCAAGGGTTAAGTAGAATTACACTTGTCTTGAGTACAGTTTTGAGGACGAGTCTAACTCGATTTGTCTAGGTTATTCGAGTTTTCTTTTGTGGAGATATATAAGTTGAATTTCGGCCGAAACTTGTACCCTTGGAATTTACAACTGATAGTAATACGTTTCTTTCATTTCTTCGACCCAAACGGCATTTTTCACATATAATGGCTTCATAATTTCACCGTTTGAAAAGTGATCAAGGGTTTTACGAATAGTCTCTAAATAAGTCTCAATTACTTGATTCTCGTTAAACGAAATGTTTAAGTTTCGAGCCTTAGTTACTTTTCAATGCTCTTAAACAATATTTCCTCGCAGATTTGAACTCCAAAAGCGGAGTAATACCCAAAACCAACGTGTAAAGGCACTGCATCTGTTGTGAGTGTACCATCCCCTTAAATTGGTGCTTATCTGATTCATCTGTACTTGCAACTTGCAACTTGATTATCTGTGACTTTTGTATGCTTCGTATGAAACGATGGTGTACTTTATCACACTCGTTTCTCTCACCTGATTATTCTGGTTCCTGTATACTGTATAAATCTGTATTTGTTCTCTGTATCTGTTATCTGTACTTGTTTTCTGTATTTGTTGATGTCGTTTGGAGAATTAAATCCAACGACCTTTCTGTTACCTCTGAGCTAAAATCCTGTGGCTAGTTATTCGAGTCGAGCCGGTAAAGGCCTGGTCGATTAGATAACGAACCACAGTAGTCTGTTTCTGAGAAATCTTTGGGGTATTGAGACTTTGGATTTTCGGTAAACTCGAGTATTACCACCTTCTGTTCGGTTAAGGTGTTCGGGCCCGGTTAAGGGGTATGTTTGGTGGACGGAATTCGGTGTAAAGTGGGGTCTACGGACATGTTGGTTCTATCTATGTTGACGGAGAGTCAACGGGTTTGGATCAAGTATCGCAATTGGGCATTTTGGCTCCTGAGAGCCACCTGTATCCTTTCCCTTTGAAATATTTATTTATTTCCCTATCTGGTGTGTATAACTGCATGATTGATACGTGAAATGCCATGATTCATGACTACTTGTACTTCTGGTACCTCATTGAGCGTAAGCTCACCCCCTTCCCGTTATCTTTGTTTTCCTTACAGGGAACAGCACTTCTGAACCATGATTTTGAAGAAAGTGTCAAGCTTAGTGTAAATGTTATTTTGTTACGCTCTTTTGTAATCAAAACCCTAGTTGCTTTTTATCAAGTATCACGTTTTTGACTTATACAACTTTCTATGTATGTACTTAAGTGTTTAAGCATGTATATTAGGTGTATTCGTTTGAGATACTACTTGTAATCATTCGGAACATTTTAGTTGTGTGTAATCGGCATAGTAGTCTCCGAGTGTTTGTTTTCTTTGGTTTCGATCGTGCATAATCTAGGGTTTGTGTGATTCGACTTCGTAGTCCTGGCGAGAGCTGGGCAGGCGGTCCGCCAAACCCTTTGGTTCGCCTCTGGGTAAGGTGGGGTCGTCACATGTGGTATTTGTTAAGTTAAAAGCTAGAAAAGACTGATTTTTGGAGGAAATACTAAAGCTGGAAATTTTCAGTTTTCTTGCCAAGAGTTTTTGATGAATTTGGTTCAAACTTACTTTATGCATCATAAATTGTCCTAATCTAGCCATGCATGTTGTATTTTTGGCATTTTATACCCCTAGCATATTGACCATAGAATTTCATGAGAGTTTTCTATTGACTTGAGCAAGAAGTTTAATGTTTTACACAAGGGAAATGAATGAGGCAAACCTGGGAAAATTATTCCAGTTTTAAGATCAAACTTAAGCCTAATTATTTCTTGGTTTTAAATCAAATTATTGGGTAGATTTTAATATAATATCATCGTACTTGAGGTTAACTATAATTATACTAGAATGAACATAACATATTTTGGGTGTCTTTTAACAAGAAAACCTAGTGTAATCGATCTGGAATCGGGTTCGGGGAGGAAAGTATTTGCACTTAGTATTTATTCCTAGAATTATACCCATCAAAAGTATGTCTCAGGAACCACTAGTGAGTGCGAAAGCAATCCCAATACTGAGGTGTAAACCACTTGACTTCAGTGAGTGTTCTATATTTGTTTGCAACGATTGAATACTTGATGAACGATAAATGTTATGTGCCTAGTTGACTAATACTTGTTAGATTATTGACGTTTGAATTGTTTAGAGTAAAATTTGACAATTGCTATCGTTTTACTGAAAGGCTAGTGTATACTTTATTGCACTCGACCTAAGTAAATTTTAAAAATGATAAATGCCTAATTGTTACTGGAATTGTGCATGAATGTAAACCAAATATGTACTTTATCAAATCAGCTGAACTAGGCCCAAACCCCATCGACGGTCTGCCTATTCGAGCTAGTAACAGGCTTGGTCGAGTAGGTCGATAGTCCTTGGGCACTGTTTGTAGACACCAAATTTTTCTCAATTTCAAGTGTGCTATACTTTATTTTTCACTTAAATTGCTTGGCTACTTATTTTAATTTTTGTTTTGTAGGTTTGTGCAAAAAAAAAAAGAAAATCAAAAGAAAAATGGATGCTTAAAATTTGGAATTTTTGGTAGAGGCTTTTCTTGTGTTACAAAATCCAAACAAAACCCAACCAAAAAAACCCAAACTAGATTTTTCATTTCTTCCCCCCCCCCCAAGATTAATTAGTAATAGGACACCTCACCATCCCAAATTCTATCCTTTAAACACCTACCTATCCTTTAACACCTACCAAATATAGATCAAAGAGAGGGTAATAGGACACATAATCCTACTTTATCTTGACCATAAATTCTAGGTTTTAGGATTTTTGTCCCATATAAACAGATAATAACCACAAAAAAGGAGGAGAGTTTTTTTTTTGGAGGCGGTTTTTCTTCTTTCCTGGCTGGGATTCTTTTAGCCCTTCTCGCTCTAGCGATCTTTCTCTAGAAGTTTTCTCCAAAACATTTTTTCACAAATGACTTAAAAGGAAGCTCCCATAGGACTCTCGGTTCAACTCTTTCTCTCTAGCTCTCAAGCTAATAGAAAAAGTGGACAAGAAAACGGAGGGAAGGAAAATTGCCATTGGAAGCCCATCACCTATGAGATCTCGAAATTTTAAATCTAATTGCATACACTACCATTAGAAATTTTGATCGTGCAATCTTGTTGGATTATCGACTACTTGGAGTATTTAATTGATTGCCTCATATTTAAGTGTATTAGAATATTTTAAATTCATGCATGATTCACATTCATGGAAATTTAATATGAATTAGACAAGAAACTAATGGGGTAATAGTGAGATGGAATGAAAGTACAAGGTTTAAATTTTTATTTGTCCATGCATTTGACACATGGCATGAGTTGGACACTTGTCCAACTATTAAACCGAGTCTGTAGCCAGCTCACTTGTCTTTTGACTTACAAAACAAAACTTGACCGAGAGAGAAAGAGCAAAACACATTTCTAGTTTCTTCCAGCTTGTAACCGAGAGAGTGAGGGAAAGAGTTAAACCATTTTCTTCTTATCACTTCAACCATAGAGAGAGAATTGAGAGTGAGGAAGAAATTGCAGCTTCTTGGTGTCCAAAACAGCCACATTGAGCGAGAAAATTGGAGCATTTGTCCTTGTGAAACCGAGGAGAAGAAAGGTTAAGCAATCTGCAAAATTTTCTAGCTTTCTTTGTGAAGAAACAAGAGGTAGAACCTGATAAATTTCCCTTATTTCCTTTCTATCTTGTTTCTATAATGTCTTGACTTGAACTACTATCAAGAAAAGAGAAATTTAACCAAGAAAAATGCCTCAAAGTTGGAAATATTCTGCTGAACCTACTGCATGCTATCTGTGACGACCCTACCTCCCCCTAAGGTGAACCAAAGGGTTCAGCGTACCGCCTGCCCAACTATTGTCAGGACTCACTTATTCACTTCAACCAACTCTCAAGATTAACCATTCAAACCTCCAAAATAACATTTAAGTTCTACAATTCAACCAAAATTCAAACTTATTTACGACCCAAAAGCCAAATGTAAGATACAACATCCAATGTCAAAATACATTCTATCTACCAAAAGTATAAGTACAAGAGGGTTATACACACTAGTTTACACTTAATTGGTCCGGCCTCCACTCCTGTAAGGAAAACAAAAACTAAAAGAATGAATTAAAATCCCAGTGAGGTTCCAAAACAAACAGTCCAGTAGGTAAAGCACGGAAATATTATATTTAACACTTCACACACTGTGCACAGTAATAAACAGTCATTCAAGATACAAATATTCAATCATTGGAAGGATACATGCTCACTTGGAGCCATACATTTAGTCATTCAGTCGCCGACCATTTCTCCCTTATTCCTCCAACATGTGAAAACATTTGAAAATAAAACTCCAACAATGATCATTTCATCCAGTCAGTCATTTCATTCATTGCATTTCATTCACTGCCCTGTTCTTCACTAGACTTCGTGGTTATACTCGACTATACCAAAACAGTGGACCAGGGTCACCAGCCGCCCGATCGAGTCCGCTTCTGGCTCGAGTCGACTGGCAACGAAGGGCAAGGGCCCCAGTTCAGCCAAAGGCTTACATTCATGCACAAGTAACATTCAATCATTTCATCATTGAAAATTTACATTCACTTAGGTCGAGTACGATAAAGTACACACTTGCCCATTGAAAATCTATTTAACAATCATTGAAAAGCGTTTAATATTCAAGCAAACATTCACAACATTCCACATAGTCATTTGAAACACAACATGCAAGGAACACTCACCGATATCAGTAGATTAAACGTCAACTCTCTGGATGATAATCTTGATCGCTACCAAACCCTGAGGCAAGATTCACAATCACAATAGATTTAAACTTAGTAGATTCAACTAGCTAAAACATACACGTCTAGCATTCCAAGGTATTCCATATACTTCTCACTTTGAGTTTGAGACTTTAAGATAATATCCAACACAAGTATTCTAAAAGTGGGGAGAGCAATTTAAGCATCCAAAATCACACTAAATTAGGGTTTAGGACCTAGAAAAGTTTTTCCAAAGTTTTCCAAGTCCTACTCAATTCATTTGACAAAATTCCCAACTTTGGTGACATTCTTTGAAAAAGCATAACTTGAGTTCCGTAGGTCAAAAAATTACAAAACTTACACCATTAGAAAATAGACTCGAAGCACTAATAAGATTTAGAAGACATCTTCATGAAATTCATCTCATAGGTTAGTCAAATTTCAGTTCAAACTCACTACTATCTCATGTGCTAAAACAGAACAGTCATGATTTTTAAGAAACTTTGCAGATTTGCTGGTATTTATAGGAGTTGAACCAAACCCTAAATTTTATACCATTGAAAGTCTATGAGTTTAGTTTCAAACACAACAAACGGAACTCAATTCCGACTTTCCTATATGAAATTATAGTCAATTTCCCAAAGCTATGTAGGGCTTCCTGCGAAAATTTTCCAGTAAATTATTAGTTTGGAAAACTAGGTTTTTCCCTTCTTAAACCTCTTTGTTTTGGCTCAAAACTAACACACATGCAAAGAAATAGATTGTAACAAATATTTTGAGTAAAATCATATGCAAAAGGAAGACAAAATGTCCTAAGTTCACACCTCAACCCTCACTTAACCAACAAGGAGAAAATCCAGCAATATGTCTCCATTTTTCTTCAAGTTAACCATCCAATTCACATCTTAGTTTCATAGTAAATGAACCACAATTAAGGCCACAAAACTATCAACTTTGAACATATATAACAAGCTCCAAATCACTTACAGCAAAGCTGAAATTGACATTCCAAAAGTGCAAATTAACATAGCAAAGCTGGAAATTAACCCTAAAGCTGGAAATTCGAATGTAGGAGCTAGATAACCTCATACCAAAGCTAAAATTTCATATCCAACATCATAACAAAGCTAGACCATTCATATCAAAGTTGTCCAATACATTTCAAAACTAAAAATTGCAACCTAGTAAACAAAGTCATGAAATCTTCCACAAAATCCATAATAATCAAGCCATATGTTGCTTAAATAGCAAAATAAGAAGGAAAAAGAGAGGTTCTTAGTATAATACCTCAATACCCCCCAAAATAAGTTGCAAGACAAGAACTTTCTTCCTCCCAAAAGCTCCACCAAGCTCACTATGATGACCCCACCGCTCCCTAGGGCCTACCCCACCGCTCCACCAAGCTACTACAACCGAGAATCTCCACTCAAAGCTGCATTCACCAAATATGCACTCATTTGGTGGGATCAAGTAAGGACTGGTAGGAGAAGAAATGGTGAACTGCAAGTCCGAACTTGGCGTGAACTCAAGGCCATGATGCGCAAGAGGTTTGTTCCAAGCTACTACAACCGAGATCTCCACTCAAAGCTGCAAACTCTCACTCAAGGCAACATGAGTGTGGAAGATTATTACAAGGAGATCGAAATGGCCACGATGAGGGGTAATATCCAAGAAGATAGTGAGCCCACAATGGCAAGGTTTCTTAGAGGTTTAAACTCTGAACTTCAAGATGCCTTAGAACTTCAACACTACTTGGATATGAGTGACCTACTTGAACTAGCCACCAAGGCCGAGAGGGGAAGGAAACAACGAAGGGGAGGCTGAACCAATACCACCTTGAACCCACAACCTTAGAGAGGAGGTCAGCCAAGAAGAACCTCCCACGACGCTGGAAATTCGGCTTCGCCGTCCACTTCTAGTGGCAACCAAGGTAACTTCCCTAACCGAACTTTCACTCCTACCCCTAACAAAGTTGTCGATTCATCTAGGTCCACTTCAAGGCCTACTCAAGAAACTCCCTAAGCCTAGGAGTAGGGACATAAAGTGCTTCAAATGTCAAGGATTCAGACATATCCAATCTCAATGTCCGAATCAAAGGGTCATGCTTATAACTCACAATGGAGAAGTTGTATCTGATGATGATGATTGTGAGGAGATGTTGATTTTGACCAAGGAGGAATGCGTGGAAATTGACTCGGCCGAGGAAGAATGTTCACCAACCCAAGGTGAAATTGGTTGTTTGGTTGCAAGAAGAGTTCTAACCAGCCGAGTTAAGGAGAATGAGCAGTTAGAAAGAGAAAACTTGTTTTACACTCGGTGTAAAGTAAGTGATAAAGTGTGCAACCTCATCATCGATGGAGGAAGTTGCACCAATGTAGCAAGTTTTGCTAATGGTGGAGAGTTTGGGGCTTCCTACGACTAGACATCCGCACCCTTACCGACTTCAATGGCTAAGTGAAGATGGTGAAGTACGTGTCTACAAACAGGTACGTCTTCCTTTCTCAATTGGCAATTACATTGATGAAGTTGTTTGCGATGTTGTCCCTATGCATGCTACTCATGTGATATTAGGGAGACCTTGGCAATTTGATAAGCATGTTACTTTTGATGGTAGATCTAACAAATATACTCTCTTGCACAATGGTAAAAGAATGGTCTTAACACCCCTCACACCCGCACAAGTGTATAAGGACCAACTTAAATTGCAAAGAGAATGTGACTTAGACCGTCAAAAGAGAAAACTCAAGGGAACTGATTCTGGAAATTGCTCCAAATCGACCCTTGAGCATTCGGCCAAGAGCACCAATGTTGGCCCTAGTATTACAAATGATCAAGCATTGATTAAGTCAAGCACTAGGAAACAAAACATGATAATCAAGGCTAAGGATGTTAGGAAAATTGTGTATTCTGATCAGCCTATGTTACTTATGATTTGCAAACATGTGTTCTTGAATGTTGATGAACTCGACAAGGCCTTGCCTTCGAGTGTAGTTGTTTTGTTGCAGGAATTTGAGGATGTGTTCCCTGACGAGGCCCCTGATGGATTACCACCCATTCGAGGGATTGAGCATCAAATCAACCTGATTCCTGGGGCACCATTATCCAACAAACCTGCCTACCGAATGGGTCCGGAGGAAACTAAGAAACTCCAAAGGCAAGTTGATGGCCTCCTAGGTAAGAGTTGGGTTAAGGAAAGTTTGAGTCCGTGTGCTGTACCTGTTATACTTGTTCCAAAAAATGATGGTACTTGGCGTATGTGTACTGATTGTAGAGCTGTAAATGCTATAACTATTAAATAACGTTATCCCATTCCTAGATTAGATGATATGCTAGATGAACTTGATGGTGCCATTATTTTCACAAAAATTGATTTACGAAGTGGCTATCATCAAATTAGGATGAAAGAGGGAGATGAGTGGAAAACAGCTTTTAAAACAAAACATGGTCTTTATGAGTGGTTAGTCATGCCTTTTGGGTTGACAAATGCACCCAGCACTTTCATGAGACTAATGAACCATGTTTTAAGGCAGTTTATAGGAAAATTTGTCATTGTTTAGTTGGATGATATCTTGATCTATAGTCGAAACATGCATGAACACATAGAGCATTTGAGATTAGTATTAGACACACTTCGAAAGGCGAGCCTCTATACTAACCTTAAGAAGTGCACTTTTTGTACTAATGAACTTGTGTTTCTAGCCTATGTTGTTAGTTCACAGGGCATCAAAGTAGACGAATCCAAGATCGAATCCATCAAATAATGGCCAACGCCAAAGTCAGTCGCGGATGTGCGAAGCTTCCACGGTTTGGTTGGCTTCTACCGGTGTTTTGTCAAGGATTTCAGTACCATTGTTGCGCCATTGACCGTAGTGACAAAGAAAAATGGCAAATTCTATTGGGGAGAAACACAAGAAAATTCTTTCCTTACTCTAAAGGATAAACTCACACACGCACCTGTTTTTGGCATTACCTAACTTTAATAAGACTCTTGAAATTGAATGTGATGCTTCTAGTGTAGGGATTGGAGCTGTGCTAATACAAGACAAGAGGCCTGTGCATTCTTTAGAGAGAAACTGGGAGGTGCGGCATTGAATTACCCCACGTATGACAAGAAGTTATATGCACTTGTGAGAGCCTTGGAAACATGGCAGCATTACCTCCGTCCAATGGAGTTCGTGATACACACTGACCACGAATCATTGAAATTTCTCAAGGGGCAGCCGAAATTGAGCAAAAGGTATGCCAAGTGGGTAAGTTTCATTGACACCTTCTCCTATGTCATTAAGTATAAAACTGGTAAAACGAATGTTGTAGCTGATGCTTTATCTCGTAGACATTCCTTGCTAGTTTTTCTTGATGCTAAGTTGCTTGATTTTGAGATTCTAAAGAACTCTATGCTCATGGCATTGACTTTGGTGAAACGTATAAGACATGCATTAAGAGTCCGCATGGCAAATACTTTTTGTGTCGCGCCCCATTTTTGAATGAAAAATAAAGTGCTACGAATATAGGTTTATAAAAAGTGAATTTTTAATTAATTTTTTATTTGAAAAAAAAGTTTTTATTTTTTGAGAAAATACATAAAGAAAATGGGCTAGATGGGACTAAAAAGTGCAACGATTTTGACCCAAAAATAATAGTTTAAAAAGGGTTCTTAATAAAAATTAGGAGTCACCACTTGGTATGGAGTTAAGGTGTACCAAGTCACCTAAAATGAATTTTAAACAAAAAAAAGTAGAGAAAACCCTTTTTAAACGACTCCAAATCTTCGAAAATCAGAGAAAAAGGGCCGGGAGTCACATTTGAAGAAAGGGAAGGCAAGGATAAAAATCCAAGGCACCCTTTCAACCTAGCCAAAGCTAGTTGCGTGATTTAGTCAAAAAAAATTCTTATTTTAACCTAAGAATTTATCACATTTGGATGTCACTATATGGATCCAAAAACCTAACCCTAGGAGGATATCGGGGGGTCGGAATATCACTTCAAAGCTTAATTGGTACAAATCACATTAATTGTGATACCCAAATTGACTCTTTGAAGAGGTCACGAATATACAAAAATATGAGACTCGAAGGAAAGAAAAGAAATTAATAATTATAACAAATATACATGACCTATATGAATGTATCATAACGGGTGCGGGGAGCTAAACTTCATGACTTTAATTTTCCCTTTAATAGAGGGAATACGAGCCTGCTAAGGTTAGAGTGCCACACTCGTCCATATCCCATATTCGAGGGGTTATTCTCCTAATCTAGTCAAGCAAAATGATCTAACCTAATTCTAACTTTCTTAAATGGAATGCAAGTCTACATGTCATGTTTCACACATAGGAGTAACGAATATACATATAGGGGAAATATGGGATAAGGGATAGTGGGAATATCGGATAAGGGATATACATATAAGGGAAATGTCATGCAAAATGAAAAAACCCTAGAAAATATGCATGAAAATGTAGTGATTGTCATGCAAACATGATCTAGCGTGTAGATGGTCCCTAAGGGTCTAGCGTTGGACTAGCCCATGTCTATAAGTTCCCACTAGCATTGGACTAATGAGCAATCGGAAAAAAGGGCCACAAACTAGCGTTGGACTAGTGTGGAATCGGAAAAAAAGGGCCACAACTAGTGTTGGACTAGTGTGGTGACGTTATGCATTTATTATAATCAAATAAATCACATAAAACACATAGCACACAAGCATGATATCTAGATGCAATACCCTAAAAAAGCGAGTAACACGTAAACACAAAAGCATGCAAAACATACAAAGCCAATAAAGCAAATAAAGACCTAACTATTACATTCGGGGGTGCCCTAACTACAATCTAAAGGGGTAAAGAATGAAATGAAATGAAATAAGTAATAACCTAACTATTACAATTTGGCATTTAAATGCCTCTCAAATAATCCAAAATTAAATTAAAATAAATATACAAAATAAAAACAAATGAAGTGAATAAATGAATAAATGAAATAAAATAAATAAATAAAACATTCAAAAAAGGCATTCAATTACACACATAAAATCACATAGTAGCACATAGGATCAAATAAAATCAACATAAAGGAGTAGAGTGTACCTCCCTTGAATTGGTGATCTAAAGAAATGAAATTTTCCTTATTTACCCTCCTAAACAAAGAAAAGGGTCAAGGCATCACTTTAATTAACAAATAATCATAAGAGATAAACATGAAATTGAATAATTAATGCTTTCAAATGAAAATAAACAACATATATTCAACAATTTAAAACAAGCACGGACTTATTTGAAAGAAATAAAGAAGTTTGAGAGGTCAAATCATTATTATTACAAATATTAAGTCTCAATTAAAATAAAATAAAATTAACGGCTTAAGATGAAGCCTACCAAAATCAAATGCTAAAATTCACAATAATAAATCAAAACCCTCTCACCAAACCCCAAACAAAAATATGACCCAAATCTAAACCATTTTTACAAAGATCCAAATCAAAAGCTATAAATCTTTCAAAATTGTTAAACTTCAAAATTCATCCTAAAATTCACCAATAATCTATCCCAAATCACATAAAAAACATGCCAAAGAAAAATTAACAATTAAAAGGGCAGAAATGATTAACTTTTCCAATTTTATGGGCCATAGTAGAGTAAGGGGAAACTTGTGGGGTTGAAATGCAATTTTTGGAATTTTTTGCATGCATCCTATGAAGAATTCATCTTCTTCTTCGCTGGTTTCTTGAGCTGCAATTTCTGGGTTTCTGAATGCAATCTTTTCCATCCAAAACATTACTAACAGCTCAACCCACAACAACTTGGGCTGAAGTAACAAGTTCACCAAGCATTCTTTCCATTTTGTGACCATAAAAACTCTTATGTTTACACACAAATTTCATAGGAAAAGGGCATGCGAAATCTGAAAATTTCTGCAACTTTCTACCGCAACTTTGCGGTTTATCCGACTAGCAATCCAAACCAAAAACCATCAAACTCATTAGCCAAAATCCATAAAAACTTCAGCACTCTTTGATTAATACAACTTAACTACAGTAAACAAGTCATTGAAGATCAACGCAGAACGAAAATGGAAGAACATGCAACCAACCGAGAACCAAACCGGTTTTCTGGTGAATCCAAGATGGGTTTGTCAAAAGTTAACACCTTTCAGCCAGACCATTGAACTATCAAGTGTCAAATGAATCTAAAGCTTTGGTAAAATCAAACCATCAGAAGCCCTTTCTCTTAGCATCAATAACCATGCGAATAGAAAATTGCAAAAAAAAACCCATCCATGCAAATGATTCCTAAAATCTCATACAAAGTGTTAAACCAACTACTGAAGGAAGATGATTGTTACCTATAACTAGTCAAATGTGCTGAATCGATGCGAGGAAACTGGAAACAATCGTCCAAAGTGCCAAAAGGAAGCAAAAATCCTTATTTCCCAGTTCTTCAAGGATGACGTAGGCAGCGAGTTCAAGCCCAATTTTAGTGATGTTGCGGTCGTTTTTTCCAAAAATGTTCAACACAAATCTCCTCCCCAAGCAACGTAGATTACCCAGAAAAAACAATTTTCCCAAAAAACGTTATGATCAGTTCAGAAAATGGCTGGGAAGACCCTGAATCTCCAATCCTGGCTCAAATTTTTGACGAAAAAAATTCTGTCTTTTTCTCTCTTTTTCTTTTTGATTTCTCTCCATTTTCTCTCTCTCCACCTCACCCTCTCTCTTTCAGACCCTCTTCTCCCTTTTCTGGTTTTTTCTTCTAGATTTTGCTCCTCAGCCGTCACTCTCTCCTCTCAATCTCCTCTCCCTCTCGGCCTTTTCTCTTTCCCCAGCTCTTAGGTTATCCCCGAAGCTCCCCAGATTCTTCCTCTGGTTTTTGTTTTCCTCCACTGCCCCCCGAAACCCTCTTTTTACCTCTTGTTCTTTGTTTTGCTTCCTTTCTTTTTTTTTGTTGCCCGTAGCCTCTTGCTTTTTCTTTTCCAGCCTTGGTTTTTCTCTTTTCCCCTCCCCCCTTGCTCTCTACCCAAGCTTTCTCTTTTCCCCATTTTTCTCTCCTCCAGCCCGTCACCTCTTCTTGCTTTCTTCCTTTTTGTTTTCGGTTTTTTCATCCCAATTTTCCTAGACTTCCAAGTGTCCTACCACCTCACCCTCTAGATGTTATGGTGTCAAAGAAATAAAGAAACACTTGTCCATTATCTACCCCCCACCTAGCTAGTTTGTATGGCATCCACTTGGCCCTATTGCATGTGTACCACATATTATTTTTTGTTTTGCATTTTCTTTTTCAAAACCCATTTATGATAAATAAATGCTAATTTCTAATTACCTTACAAAATGTCATTTCACTTAGCAAAAACTGAGTTTGAAAAAGATAAAAAATGAATTTTTATTAAGAAATTTTTCTGAAATTTAGTGCAAAAAAAATTGTTTTAAAAAGAAAAGAAAATGATGAACCTTAATGTGCCAAAATAAAAACAAGCACTAATTACTTAAATTAGTTAAAATTGTTCCTTCGTACTCCTGTGGACTTGAATCTCTCCTTTTGGGATTTCATCACTCAGGGTCACTGGAACATGCAGTCGGTGGCTCAAGCTCTTCCAGAAGAGGTTATCCAAAATGTTTTGGGTACGCCGGTCCCGACAGAGCAGTAGGCAGATGAGGTGGTGTGGATGCCTGCGC
This sequence comes from Coffea humblotiana, assembly GCA_023065735.1. Classification (NCBI taxonomy): domain Eukaryota; kingdom Viridiplantae; phylum Streptophyta; class Magnoliopsida; order Gentianales; family Rubiaceae; genus Coffea; species Coffea humblotiana. The sequence continues at coordinate 137,440 of JACYVW010000026.1, forward strand.
GATCTGGGTAGTTCTCCCTGACCTCGGCCTTCCAGGAGGTACGTCAAGTAAGTAACACCTCTCTTATGTTTTCTAGGGTCTGGCAGACCCCAACTCCGGTGAAAGTGTCATTCTTCATGATTCAACTACTCTTGGGTCGCCTGCCCTTAGATGACGTGCTCCATACGCTTGGGTTTCATGGTCCTTCGAGATGTGTGCGTTGTCCGTGCGCGTCGGCTGAATCGCTTGAACACGTTTTTGCAACGGGTCAGGTTGCTACGGAGGTCTGGGCATACTTTGGAGGCCTGTACGGCATTACTTTAGGCCCATCTGTGCGGGCCCGCCTAGCCTCTTGGTGGTTGGCATCCCTCGTATCGGAGAGGCAGTGGGTGGTCTATTGCATTCTTCCAAGCCTTGTTTGTTGGCATCTTTGGAAGGCCAGGAATAGAGCAGTCTTTGAAGCGATCAAGCCTCATTCCGCTTCTATCTGCCAGGCCATCCTTTTGGAGACTAAATTGCTGCTTGAGGGTCAGGTTAAGGAGCATATTGGGGCTCGGTCATTTATGCAGTTGTATGATTGGTCGCTTTAGACAGGCCAGAGTTTTGGGGTCAAATTGGTTTGCTGTAAGCCATTTGAAAGGGGAGAGTTCACGTTGAACACTGATGGTTGCTCCAAGGGTAACCCTGGGACTTGTGGGGGCGGCGGAGTTTTACAGGACACAAGTGGGTGGTCCTTGGTGGGTTTTTCAGCTTTCTTTGGGGAGGCGACTAGTCTCCAGGCAGAGGCATTGGCTCTTTTGACAGGTCTTTGGATATGTGCTCAGAGGGGGATTACAAATATTAGCGTTCAGTTAGACTCCCTAGTCTTGGTGGGGGTTCTTCAACGTCGGCTGCATTGCCCGTGGCGGATTCGGTGGGAGGTCTAACAAATATGGAAGTTGATCGAAGCACCTACTCGGTTCTCCCATTGCTTTAGGGAGGCCAACCAGGTGGCGGATAATCTGGCTAATGTCGGGGTAGCGCATCCTCACCACGCTATCAAGCTATATGAGCATTGGAGTGATTGGCCGCGTTTGGCTCGTGGGGGACTTCGTCTAGATAGCATGAGAGTGTCTTCTGTTAGGAAGGTGAAAAGGCCCAAAGTCTAGAACTTGCTCAAGTTGAGCTCCCTTGTTTTCTTAATTTGTTATGAATAAAAGTGGGGGTGGCGTCCCTCCCCGTGGACAGGGTTAACCAAAAAAATAAAAATAAATAAATAAATAAAAATGAAAACAATAATAAATAATAAAAATAAAAATAAAAGAATAAATCTAAAATTAAATTAAATAAACACTAAAATTTTGATGTCTACATTTTGCATGAAGGTTTTTTTGTTTTATGTTGATAAGTTGTGTGTGCCTAATTCCTCATTCGTGATTTATTGGTTAGAGAGGCACATAGTGGTGGTCTCATGGGACATTTTGGCATTGTTAAAACTTTAGCAATGTTGCAAGAGCACTTTTGTTGCCCACATATGCATAGGGATGTTGAACGCATGGTTGGTAGATGTGCTACTTGCCATAAAGCTAAGTCTAAGACAAATTCATATGGCTTGTATACCCAATTGCCAATTCCAAAATATCCTTGGGTAGACTTGTCTATGGACTTTGTTTTAGGACTGTCTAGATCTCAAAGGGGTAATGATTCCATCTATGTGGTAGTTGATAGATTTTCAAAGATGGCTCATTTTATCCCTTGCCATAAAACTGATGATGCATCTCATATTGCTAACTTGTTCTTCAAAGAAATTGTGCGTTTACATGGTATGCCTCAAACAATTGTTAGTGATAGAGATGTTAAGTTCTTGAGTTACTTTTGGAAGATTTTGTGGTCTAAATTTGGCACTAAATTATTATTTTCGACTGCTAGTCATCCCCAAAATGATGGACAAACTGAGGTTGTCAATCGCATTCTTGGGACTTTGTTAAGGGCTTTATTTAAGAAAAACCTTAAGTCTTGGGAAGAGTGTTTGCCGCATGTTGAGTTTGCTTATAATAGAACTGTTCATAGTACAACACAGTACTCACCATTTGAGGTTGTTTATGGGTTTAATCCACTGACTCCCCTTGACTTGGTACCCTTACCTTCCTCTGAGCATACAAGCTTAGATGGGAAAAAGAAAGCTGACTTTGTACGCATGTTACATGAATCTATTCGAACAAACATTGAAAGGCGTACTCAGCAATATCTCCAACAAGCTAACAAGCATCGTCGCAAGATGGTTTTTGAACCTGGGGATTGGGTCTGGCTACACTTAAGGAAAGAGGGGTTCCCTAAGCAACGCCAAAGCAAATTGTCTCCCAGGGGCGATGGACCTTTCCGAGTGTTTCAACGTGTCAATGACAATGCCTACAAATTGGAATTACCTAGGGAGTATAATGTCAGTGCTACTTTCAATGTCGCGGATTTGAGCCCGTTCCTTGATGAGGATGATCCAGATTTGAGGACAAATCCTTCTCAAGTGGAGGGGACTGATGTGTGTACGGATGAGGATGATGCTCAAGTGAGAGTTCCATTGGGCCCGGTTACATGTGCACGAGCAAAGCAATTCAAAGAGTCTCTTCAAACCCTTGTTTGAAGTGTTCAAGATCAACAAGGTGTTTATAGAAACATTGAAGGATGTTAATCAAGTTGTCTACACTTTGATTCAAGCCGATAATTAGCATGGGCCGAAGACGTGTCGTTATAAAGCGTGCCCACGCCTTACAACGACTTGCTGGGATGAATTCATTCACGGGCAGACGACTTGGCCTTATAAAACGTGCCCACGCCTTACAAACGAACGTCCTTCATGACTTGGCCACTTATTCGTTATTATTAGTCGTGGTTTAGTTGTTATTTTATTGGCCATTTGTGTTAATAAGTCAGCCCACTTATGAAGAAGTGTGGCCCGAACTCATGTCCTATATTAGGTAGGTAGTAGTCCACCAATCTGTGTTCCAAACGGATTTGGCTCTTAGTATTCTAGCCTATAAAAAGGCATCTCATGTACTAGTTAAGGGTTACAAACTTTTGCGAATAAACAACATTTTTGTTGACACCCAAAATCGTGTGCAACTTTCTTACTTGCAAGGCAAGGGTTTTTTGAGCAATCTCGTGTGACGTCCTTAGTTGTTCATCCAGCCTATCTACTTGAGTAGTCACCTTAATTAGAGTCACTATTCTACCACCTTCTATCAAGTTGAGTTGTCCATCTTGATTCTAGGTTCCGCAATCCAAACGATTGATCATCCGTCTAGATCCTTGGGCAATCGTGCTACGTGTCTCGGAACAAGTTGACCGAGGAACGTATCACCAGGCCCTTGCCGGCTCGACTCGATTAGCTCGCCATCGGGTTTCTGGAATTCGAAATAGTATTCAAGTCATATACATGTATATCAAGTCAATTGCAATCAATGAACGATAATATATCACATTAGGGCAAGTGCGATAAAGTACACCCTTGCTCGACCAAACAAATCAAATATTGTCCGATCACATTAGTAAAGCATTTCAACCAAGTATCAAGTTCAATCATGCACTTGGAATCACTCACCAAAGACTTAGTGCTTTTCAAAATCACGCTTAGGTGCAACTCCTTAGTTGGAGTCCAAATCTGCGATAAAATATCATTTAAGAGTTTGAAATTAACTAGGGTTCGAAACTTATGAGTTTTCGTTAAAGAAAATCAAGTAAATGAAACTCGTTTAAGTAGTATTCATGTTACTTATCAAACTCTAGAATAAAGAAGCGATTACAACTTTTGAATTCGCACTTGGTATGAAAGATTGAGAAAATCGTAGTTATAAGGGTCGCTACTTTCACCTTTTAAGGGTACGAGTTTTAGCAAAATTTCAGCTTATATACCTCTACTAACGGAAACTTGAATACCATAGACAATCCAAGTTCACTTTGACCTCAAATCATTGCTCAAATTTCAAGTTCACTCGCTTATCCTTCGAGCGAAAATTTGGGCAGCATGCCCTTTGTATTTATCCATTTTCTAGCCATTTATGGCTTCATTTTTTTTCCTCAAATCAGCCCAATTCAAATACACAAGCAAGTATATCAAGATAGCCCTTCCACTAGGCTAAATAACATCCAAATATAACTCATTTCTAGCATGTGACGCCCCCACTTCTCCCTAAGGCGAACAAAGGGTATCGGCGAGACGCCTGCCCAACTCTCGCCAGGACTCAGTACAGTTCCAGTTCAAACATAAAGGATAACGACTAATAGCAAAAGTCGAAACAAAGACAAGAAGTCATTTCCATACATGAATATTCAATCTTACATCACAAGTTTCAAAATACAACCACTTTCCCAAAATACACAACTTCCAAAAGATGTCTAGTCAAATATATTCAAAACCCTAATCAAAAGTGCCTCAAGTCGGCTCCTCCATAACTCTTTCCGTCTCGGCCCCTGCTAAGGAAAACAAATCTAATGGGATGAGTTAACGCTCAGTGAGGCCAAGAAAACATGCAAACACATAATTCAAGTAGCAATGGCATTTAAGCGAGAAATAAAGCTGTAATATTCAAGCAATTCACAATTTTCAATTTAACACATTCAATGAGGATACATGAGCTCTCAGGAGCTAGGTTCCACTTGCTTTGCCAAGCCTCGATCAAATACCTCCCTGTGATGACACTCCGTCAACCGGTCGGCATTAAGTCCGTAGAACTCCACTTTCATCACAGTTCCGTCCACCATTTCAATCGCCTCGGGCCTGCACTTCTATAAAAGGCACTACTACTCAAGTAGGCCAAGCGAGATCTCTCAATAGATCAAGCTTACAGTTATCTCATGGTTCACCAAGCTTCTCGACCAAGCCCTTGCTGACTCGAGTCGCAAAGTCGGCCAATTGAGATTTGGGCATCCCCCAGTTCAGTTATACGTCGAGGAGATTCACTCCAAACGACATCCAGTCAATCAATTACAATTCAGTCATGAGTAATTCAGTATTACAATCAGTTAAAAGAGAACGAGTGCGATAATGTACACTCTCGACTCAACAATTATCAATCATTCAATCCATAAGAAGCAATTCATATAATTGCAACAAGTCATGCACTTGACACTCACCAAGTCAAAACAAAAGTGAGTGAGCGAGCAATTAAGTCTTTAGGCGTCCGCTTCGAGAGTCTCTTGAAGATCTCCTTGAGCGCCTGGACGAATAACAAGTATTTTCACTCACAATCACGTATTAACCATAAAAGAAGGTATAACTTATTTAGGCTTAGTCAATACCTCAAAAGAGAACTTTAATCACTCAAAAAATCGAGGTTCGAAAGTGTGGATTTAACAACACAAGAGAAACTGATTTCCCTCATAAAATCGAGTTTAAAACAATCAATCAATATCAAAGATTAGGGAAAAGTTTCCAAAAACTCATTTCCCATCAAGTCGGAAAATTTCAGTTTTGCGCGTGAAATTTAGAAAAATCAGAACTTGCACTCAGTAGGTCCAAATTGGAAACCTTTACACCGTTGGAATCTTGGTTCAAAGTACTAAAAGTTCCTAGAAGAATTTCCCACGATTCCAAACGGAAGGCATTCAATTTTCAACTCAAAGTGGCTGATCTGAACAAGCAAGGCAGTTTAGTCATGTTTTTCGGCAATCTTTGGAAATTCGGAAAAATCACAGAAAGCGAACTAGCCTTTAAAATTTGTGACACAATATGAGTTCCTAGAAAAATTTCAAATAGGACCAAACAGAACTAAATTCGGAGTTTTTAGCGTAAAGATATAGTAGCTTAAAGTCGGCAGACTTTTATACACTATTCAGAAATTTTCCAGATTTGAAGAGCAAACTTTGGGACATCATTTGGGTATCAAAATGGTCTTAGAATAACGCCAAATTTGGTACCAATTACACTTCCATATGAGGACTACTTTTCTGTCAAATTTCAAGCATAAACTCACGTGGGAAGGTAGTTAACAAAACTACCAAAGTTTAGGAAATTCTTAAAGCAAATCTGTCCTCTTGCTTTTCTTTCCTTTTTCAAACATTTTGCACCATGAAATCCATCCCAATTCGGTTCATTGTGAAACCAAGGTCTTATAAACATCTAATAAGCAATTGGTGGTAATTGACACCAAAATTTTGAAACAAAACGTCCCAAACCAAACCTAACCATTCGGCTAGTAAAAAGAGAAAGATTTCCAGATTTCAGCTTTGTCACAGTTTGGAAATTGAACCATATCTCACTCAATACAACTTGAAATTGAGAATGGTTGGTGGCGTTGGAAACTAGATTCAAAACTCTATATTTCATCAGAACAAGTCATGTTTCAAAATCAGTTCACAAGTGAGAGAAAATAGAGCCACAAGATGCAGCTTCTACCTTTCTCTCGAACAGACCATCAGAACAGGACAGCAACTTTGCCGAATCACTACGGCTCACTCAATTCGAACTAGAAGGTGAATTTTATACCGTTGGAAAGCTACAAATGTCTAGTTTCAAATGCCGCAAATGGCAGTCATTTTGACCTTTGTACAAAGAGATATGTTCGATCAAAGAGTTACTGTTCGGACAGCCAGAACCATTTCCAGTTTCTTCCAATTTCGAAAATTCAAGTTTTGCTCAACCAAATCAAATGATTTTTGGTAGAACTTTCTATACACAATATACAACATATATCAACCAATTTCACAGCCAAAAACAACAAAAATTTGAAATTCACAGAGAACATGCAGATTCGGCCAGCTCAAGTCTCCACTTCCTTTGATTTTCCTTTCACTTTTCTAACCATAATCAACTCACTTAACATATAAAAACATTAATCAAGCATTTAATCCTCAAGCAGCTACCTAAAGGTCACACCAAGTCCGCTAGCCTAGATTTAAAGCAAGAAAAATAGATTTCCAAGTCCTCTACCTAGTTTCATGCTTAGGGTTCAAACCCTTGCAAATCCAACCGTAAATCTTGTATTAAATGGAGAGATTAGAGAGTTGATGGTTACCTCCTTAGTCCTTGAAGAAACCAGAAATTTCACCACAAAACTCCAAGAAATTTCCACTAAGATGAAGCCTTCCTCCAAGCTCAAGTAATCTCCAAGTGGTTTTGAGTTGGTGGTGAATTTGTGAAGGAAATGGAAGCAAAATGAACAAGATGAGAAGCTTTTCTTCCTTTCTTTTTGCTGGTTCGGCCGAGCTATGGAGGAGAGAGAGAGTTTTGTGTTGTGTGAAGCTTCCTTTGGAAGCTTAAGGAATTTGTGGCCAAAATTTGTGCAAAAGTCAACTAGGAATAGTGCGCGCGCGCGGGTGTCGTACCACCGTTTTCTCTCTTGTTTGTTGCACTAGTGCACTAATCCTCAAATGTAATTCCTTTAACATTATAATTATTCACTCTTAGTAGTCTAATATAAATTTCTTAAATCTCCACTTAGTCGATTCGACGCGAAATACGCGAACTTCCGATTCGCGCGATAAGCGAAATTTAAAAGAAATTCATGTAACGATAATATAATTAACCAATACTAGGGTAAATAATTATAAAAATAATTATTTTAGAATAAAAACATGAGTCCTCACATCCTCTCCCCTTAAGAGAATTTCGTCCTCGAAATTATACCTTGATTCGGAAATAGATCTGGATATTTTCTCGAATTTCTTCTTCTACTTCCCAAGTTGCTTCCTCTAGTCCGTGGTTCCTCCATAGAACTTTCACCAACGGAATTTGCTTATTCCTCAGTTCTTTCACTTTACGATCTAGAAGCTTCACTGGCCTTTCCTCATAAGTCAGCGCCTCATCAATCTCAATATTCTCCGGTTGTAGGACATGAGACGGGTCTGGATGATATTTCTTAAGCATCGATACGTGAAAAACATTATGGATCGAGATAAATTTGGCAATTCCAACTTATAAGCCACATTCCCTACACGTTGAAGGATCTTGTATGGTCCTACAAATCTCGGTTGTAACTTCTTTCCTTTACTGCCAACAAACTCGCTTTCAGAGGAGTAATCTTAAGAAACACTTGGTCTCCAACCGCAAACTCTAAATCCTTCCTTCGATTGTCGGCATAGCTCTTCTGACGACTCTGTGCGTTTGAATCTCTGACGTATTAACTTCACTTTTTCTCGCGCCTCCTCAATCCAAGGCACTGTAGTGGGTCTAAAATCTTTCGTTCACCTACTTCATCCCAACAAATTGGAGATCTACACTTTCGACCATAAAGCGCTTCATACGGAGCCATTTGAATGGATGCATGGAAACTATTATTATAGGCAAACTCTACCAAAGTCAAATACTTACTCCAACTTTCCCCAAAATCCAAAATACAGGTTCTCAACATGTCTCAAGAGTTTGAATCGTCCTCTCAGACTGTCCATCAGTCTGTGGATGGTAAGTAGTGCTAAAATTCAATTTAGTCCCCAACATTCTTGCATCTTTTGCCAGAACCGCGAGACAAACTAGGGTCTCGATCGGACACAATACTTACAGGTATCCCGTGTAGTCTTATAATCTCATCCAAGTATAACTTAGCTAACTTCTCCAACGGGTACTTCATACTAATCGGCAGAAAATGAGCCGATTTGGTCAATCTATCCACTATCACCCAAACTGCATCATGACCCTTTTGTGTCCTAGGTAATCCAGATACAAAATCCATAGTGATGTTTTCCCACTTCCACTCGGGTATTTTAAGGGTTGCAAAAGACCCGATGGTTTCTGATGTTCAGCTTTAACCTGTTGGCAAATCAAGCAGGTCTAGGACAAACTGAGCAATTTCCTTCTTCATGCTCTCCCACAGTACAAACTCTTCAAGTCCTGGTACATTTTATTCCCTCCAGGATGTACCGTATACTTAGATCGGTGTGTTTCCAAAATTTCTTCTTAACCCTTCGTCCTTAGGCACTACTATACGATTCCGAAACCTTAATATACATTCACTCCCAAATTAAAATCCGACTTTTCTCCCTTTTTGGCTCTTTCCAACCACTTTTGCACTTCAAGGTCCTTTTCCTGAGTTTCCTTGATACGTTCCAACAAATTGGATTTCACGACAATATTCCAAGATTACTTTCCTCGGTTCAAGACGAGGATTCCAACAACTAATCTCTTCCAACAAGTGCAATTCCTTAATCATCAATCCTGCCACCTGCACTTGACGACTTAAAGCATCACCACTACATTGGCTTTTCCTGGATGGTACTTTATCGTGCAATCATAGTCTTCCAAGAATTCCATCCACCTACGTTGTCTCAAATTCAGCTCTTTTGAGAAAATAAATACTTAAGACTCTTGTGGTCTGTAAAAACCTCAAACGTCACTCCATATAGGTAATGCCTCCACTTCTTTAATGCAAACACCACAGCCGCTAACACCAAGTCATGAGTTGGGTAATTTCTCTCGTGCGGCTTTAATTTCCTAGAGGCATACGCTATCACCTTATCATTTTGCATTAATACACATCCCAAACCTTCCTTTGAAGCATCTGTGTAGACCACAAAACTACCCTTCCCATTCGGTAAAGCTAATACGGGTGCTCTCGTCAAACGTCTCTTTAACTCTTGGAAACTTTCTTCACACTTAGGGCTCCATATAAACTTCCCACTTTTCTTAGTCAACTCAGTCATGGGTCCAGCAATCTTAGAAAAATCCTTGATAAATCTCCGGTAATACCCTGCTAACCCTATAAAACTTCGAATTCAGTAGGGTTTTCCGGTTGTTTCCACTTAGAAACCACTTTTGGCTGGATCCACTTTAATCCCGTCCTTGGAAATTATATGACCTAAGAATGTCACTTCTTTCAACCAAAACTCACACTTGCTAAACTTAGCATACAACTGATGTTCTCTCAGAGTTTGTAAAACAATTCTCAAATGTTTCTCATGATCCTCCACAGTCTTAGAGTACACTAGTATATCATCATGAACACCACCACAAACTGGTCCAGATAAGGCTTAAAACTCGATGCATTAAATCCATAAAAGCCGCAGGTGCATTCGTTAACCCGAACGGCATTACGGCAAACTCAAAGTGTCCATACCTCGAGTTAAAGGCAGTTTTAGGTATATTTTTTCCAAAATCCTCAATTGATAGTAACCCTGCCTGAGATCCAATTTCGAAAATACGACCGCCCTTGCAATTGGTCAAAAGCTCATCAATGTGGGGTAAAGGGTACTTATTCTTAATGGTAACATCGTTCAAGCCGGTAATCTATACACAGTTTTAAACTCCCATCTTTCTTTTTAACAAACAAGACCGGGCTCCCCACGGTGAATCACTTTCCTTTATAAAGTCTCGCTCTAGTAAATCCTGTAACTGCAATTTCAACTCCTTCAATTCAGCCGGTGCCATCCTGTACGGCGTCTTAGAGATAGGTGCTACCCTGGAGTCACATCAATCCTAAAAGCTATCTCCCTTTCCGGAGGTAAAGACTCTAACTCTTCAGGAAAGACATCCGGATACTCCTTTACTACAGGCATATCTTCCAATCTCACTTTATCACTAGGAGTATTTATAAGAAAAGCCAAATATCCCAGCTCCCTTACTTAACATTTTTCTAACTCGAATTCCTGAAATAAGTGCAGATGAGGCTAATCTACCCCTTACATCCAATTTCAGGTTGCCTCTCCTGGAATGCACAACTCTACCGTTTTCGTCTTATAGTTCAACTGTGCATTGTAACGAGCTAACAGTCCATTCCTAAGATAATATCATACCCCTTAATTGCTAAGCCCATCAAATCGGCCAGTAATTTCCGTTCTCTGACCCGTAACTCACAATCCCTATACACCAAGTTAGCGATTAAACTTTGATCTGTGACGCCCCCACTTCTCCAAGGGCGAACCCAAGGGTATCCGCGGAACGCCTGCCCAACTCTCGCCAGGACTCGATACAATTTCAATTCAAACTTAAGATAAACAACTAAAGAATGACAGTCGAAGTAAGAAAAGTCACTTCCTTAAAAGAAACTTTCAAGTGTTACAACTCAAGTTCTCAAAAGTACATCACTTTCCCCAAAATACAGACTCCCAAAAGTAGTCTAATCAAATACATTAATATTCTAATCAAAAGGGCCATCAAGTCGACCATTCCATAATTCCTTCCATTTCGGCTCCTGTTAAGGAAAACAAATCTACGGGGTGAGCGAATGCTCGTGAAACCAAGAAAACATGCAAAACACGTAATTTAAATAACAATATCATTTAAGCGAGAAATAAAGTTGTAACATTCAAGCAATTCACAATTTTCAATTAAACACCTTTACTGAGGATACATGAGCTCTCAAGAGCTAATTCCTACTTGTTTCGCCAAAGTTCAATCCAAAACTTTCTCATGATGACATTCCATCATCCGCGTAGGTAATTAAGTCGGTGGAACTTCACTTATTCCATTTATGGTTCTGGGTCGACATGAGAGATACCTCCCACCCAAATTGGTGTGGTACATGCTATCGCTCAGGGAATCGATTATGTGTTTGTGGTTCTGAGTCGACATGAGAGGTACCTCCCACCCGAATCGGTGTGGTATACTATCGCTCAGTGGTCGATGAGACATCGCTCCAATCGACTTATACTTTATTTATGACTCTGAGTCGACATGAGAGGTACCTCCCACCCGAATCGGTGCGATACATACTATCGCTCAGTGGTCGACGAGACATCGCTCCAATCGACTTATAATGGTTTATCGTTCTGAGACGACATGAGAGGTACCTCCCACCCTGATCGGTGTGGTACATGCTATCGTTCCGAGAACCAATTATAGCACTGAGACGGTATGAGAGGTACTCCCACCCAAATTGGTGTGTTACATGCTATCCGTAGAGAGCTCGCGAGTTAAACTTGTTTATGAATAATTACCGAAAATATGTATCCAAGTAACACATATCGCATAATTAAAAGAAAGAGAGGACGAGGGCGTCCCCATGAGTATACACATAAGTCGAGGAGGTTCACTCCACTCGACATCACAACACAAATATGGTTTGCAATAGCAACACTTCACTTAATTCATATAGCACAATTCAATTGTGGCATCACTTAAGGGAGAACGAGTGCTGTAAAGTACACACTTGTTTCAACAATTCCATAGTACTCAATTAACAATTAAAACATTTATCAACAATTCATGCACTTGACACTCACCTAATCACAAGGAGAGTAAGTAGTGCGATTCAAGCACTTAGGCGTCCGATGTGAGGTCCTCTCGAAGTCCTCTTGAATGCCTAAGCAAACAACGACATTTATTACATACTATCATTCAAAATCCCCAATTATCAAGAAACATTGCACACTTGTACAATCTAGAGAAATCTTACGAAAATGAGCCTTAACTTGCTCAAATTCAAGATTCAAAGGTGGTAATTAAACGCACAAGGAAAAACTAATTTCCTTCGTGAAAACAAGTCCAAAATGGTCAAGTAGTATCGAAGGATAGGGAAGAGTCTCGAAAACTCAATTCCTGTCAAATTTGAAAATTTTCAGATTTGAGGTGCACTTTTGGAAAATTCATAACTCACTCTCCGTAGGTCCAAAATTGGAAAACGTGGTACCGTTGGAAACTAGTTTCAAAGTACTAAAATTTCTAGAAAACACTTTTCCATGATTCTCAACGGAAGGCATTCAAAAATTGACTCCAAATTACTGTTTTAGGCTTGTGAGACAGTTTTGAGGTTGGTTTTTCGCCAACTTTGGAAATTCGGTAAAATTCACAGAATTTGAACTAACCTCTCAAATTTGAAACTCAATTAGAGTTACAATCCAAGTTTAAAAAAAACAAGCAGAACAAGAATCGGAGTTTTGAGCACCAAATATAATAGCTCAAAGTTGCTGAAAAATCAGACGGTTAGGCAAATTTTCAGGTTTAAATTACAAACTTTGGGACTTTGTTTGAGCATCGAAATGAACTCGGAATGGCACCAAATTTGGCAGTATTATACGACATATGAGGGCTATCCCTCTATAATTTCATCGAAAAATATGCACGGAAAGTTGGTGAACCAGATCACCAAAGGTTCCAAATTTCCAAGGCAAATCTGCCTTATACATGAGTTTTCCGTTTCCAAAATGTCTCAAACATGGTCCTTTTTGTATAGGTAATGTCTAAGAAACATCCAAGATGCATTTGGTAGGTGATTGACACCAAGAATTTCGAAACAACAAGTCCCAATCAAGATTTAGACATTTACTACCCAAAAAGAGGGTTTCAAATCATTGGGTCAGTTTCGGATTTCGGCCACAACTCACTCAATTCAACTTGGAATTGAGCGTGGTTAGTGGTGTTGAAAACTAGATTCATAAAGCTACAATTTCTCAGAAGAAATCATTCCCAAATTCTGTCCAAAACTAGGTCATATATGAGCATAAATTGTCTACTCAAAACAGAGCTCCCAGTGTAGACGCGAAACAGGACAGTCATGTTCAAACGATTGGTATGGACTACTCAGGTAGAATCAGAATGTTCATTTTATACTGTTTGAAATATGGGAATGTCTAGTCTCTAGTGCCGCAAACGGCACTCAATTTCAACATCGGAACAAAACGTTATAGCCAAAACAAAAACACTGCCAGAGCAGTTACGGGAAAATTTCCAGTTTTTGCTGACTTCCGAAAACACATCATTTGGACAACCAAATCATGAAATTTTTTTATGAAACTTTCTACACCACCCACACAGCATGTATACATCATAAAAAAGTTATTAGAATCACAAAAGTTTGCCCTAAGGGCCACGGCATGGACAAGGGCAGAAATGGAAAAATTCTTTCTCCACTTCCTTTGAACTTTCCTTCAACAATACAACCTATTTCCACTAGATTAACCACTAATGCAACATTAACAACATCAAAACATAACAAATCAGTCCATCAAACCATAGTGGGAGTTCATAGAGCCCCACACACCAACTTTCCAACATAAATAAAGCTACCCACAAGAAGATATGGACTTATAAGTGCTATATTACTTCCGTAAACCAAGAATCTTAAGGTTGATCATTACTTACTTGCTTAGATGAACCAAGCAGAAATTTTCGGTCCTATTTGCTCAAGAAAAACCGTGGAAAGCAGCCCCTTTTCCTAGCTCAAGTGGATCTTCAAGTTATTTGCAAGATGGGTTGAAAGTTTGGAGTAATTTTGTGAAGGAATGAAGCAAGAAATGGAAGAGCTCTTGGTCTTCTTCCTCTCCTATGGATGGCCGGCTGTTTGAGTGAAGAGAGGGAGAGAGATGGCTGCAAATGAAGTTTCCTTGAGAAGCTTAAGTTGTTGGCCAAAAAGGTGCCAAAAGTCAACTCTCGCGTGTGCGCCCACGCGCGCGTTTCGTGCTCGATTCCTCTCGAGTTTGTTTCACTTGTGCATTATACCTCTAATGCACTTCCATTCATACTATTATTATTCACTCTTAATAGTCTAGAAATAAGGATCTAAAGTCCCTCAATTAATCGCGCGCGCGAAATCACGTATTTCCGACTTGTGCGCGATAAAGTGAAATTTCTAAGAAATTCTTATAACGATAGTATAACTAACTAATATTGAGTATTTAATCATAAAAATACCTATTTTAAGATTAATGCATGAGTTCTCAAATTTCCAAGTCACTGTACTCTCAAATCAATTATTGCCTCCAAACGCGTATTCATTAAATCTCACTAAACGAGCTTCCAAAATTTAAATTTATTAACAGGACATTTTAAAAAGTGTGCAAGTCGTAGTTCCATGTAAATGGTTCTAAAAGAGTTGAAATAAACTATTCGGAAAAAACGGGTGGATAAATATTTAAATAACCAATAAAATAAGATAAAAATAAGTAAAATTTTGGGTCGTCACATCCTCCCCTCTTTAAAAGAATTTCGTTCTCGAAATTCATATCTTGGTTTTTGAATAACTCTAAATACCTCTTTCGGTTTCCTCTTCAACTTCTCAAATTGTTTTTTTATTCCCTAATCTCTCTATGAAACCTTCGTTAGAGGGATTTGCTTGCGTTTTTAACTTCTTTACTTTTTGATAAAAATCTTTACCGGTCCTCTCCTCACGTGACTAATTTTCATCACTTTTAATTCTCCCATTCAAAACTCACATTTATTGAACTTAACTATTCTCAGGTGTCATTCATGATCTTATTACAGGCCTAGAGGCGTGGAGCAGTAGATTACATATACATATAAACTGTAGAATCAATTAAAAGTAAGGCAAATTTTCATATGTCATAAAAGATCATAATAGTTACACTAAATTATAATAAGTTCATCAAATCGTTTCAAAAGAAAAGGGGAAGTAACATGCTCAAAATGTGCTAAGTCGCAATATACAACAAAAGGATGTCATTCCCTATACAAAAGATTACAACCTCTAAAAGTGCCAGTCTATACTAGGGTAAAACTACGATCCCTATTTGTCGAGTAGAGTCAGATTCACCCCTACTCGTAGAGTTTCCATTATTCGGATTTCTCTTATAATCATCAGCATTAATCACTCCTTCTGGCACTCGACTGATTTGCAGTGGATTTAGCAGGTTGTTGAGAATTTCCTTCTCCCTTAGAAGCTCTAGGACACTTCGAAAATTTATGCTTGGTACTACCGCACCTCAGACATTTTCCTTGCTTTCTCCAGCACTCGGCCTCAGTGTGGTTAATCTTGCCACAGTATCCACAAGTTACATGAGGAGTCACGGCTTGACTAGTTTGGGATTTTCCCTTTTGTTGACCTCGCCTACTTTGATTTCCTTCTGGCGGGTCTTCGCTTGATGGATTTTCTCCAGGTTTTTCAGGCATCTTCACTCCTCCAGCCCCTTTTCCCATTTTAAGGGGTTGGGTAGACCTCTCGAACTGTTTAGGGTATCGCTTGGGCTACCCCTCTTTCTAGCATGAAATGCCTTAGATTGAGACTTAGCATTTTTCACCATCTGTGCCTTATCTAAGGCATCCGTAAAAGTGGTAATCTGGGCTGCTGCTAGGGATTCAGGGGCAAATTTGGAAAGTTTGGTGAACCGCTCCTCATACTCGGCCACACTTAATAATCCTTGTTTCAACTTAATAAAGTCGTTCTCCCTCTTTTCTTGTATAATTGGCGGGAGGAACTTGATATTAAACTCCCTCCCAAAGTTTACCCAAGTCCAAGGGGTTTGTTCTCTTTCCCACTTTGCACTAACAACATTCCACCACGAGCGTGCTGCACTTCAAATTGGAAAACGGCAAAATTCACTTGTCTTTCCTCGGTATAATCTAAAGCAGCAAAAATACCAACCATCCTTTCAAACCAATTTTCTGCTACCTCGGGATCAGACCCTCCATGAAACTTAGGTGGAGTGAATTTCAAGAATCGCTCTAGGGCTCTATTCTCACCCCCTCTTGGTTCCTAGGTTGGTTGACTGGTTCAGGTCCCTGACGCTTAGCTAAGCGCTCAAGAATATCGGTCATGCAGTTAATGGCCGTAGCCACTTGGTCACCCTCTTCGTTTCTAGGGTTTTGGTTTGATCCAGTCGCGGATCCCTCACCTCTCTCGGGAGTGCGGGGTTGCCGAAGCCCACGCCCACGCCCCGTCCACGTCCTCGCCAATCCATTTAGCAAGATTCTAAACGCATAATAAAAGTAGAAAGTATAAACCCATGAATTGAAAAACAGGTACACATTGCAAGGAACACTTTAAATCAAAGCATAGCTATTTGCATAAGTTAGAAGTCATGTCAACATATCAATGTGCATACAACGAGTTAATAGTATCAAGTACAAGTCATAGGCAACTAAATGCCACAAATATAGGAGTACAATTGTAGACAAAATACAAAAGGCCTTCACGGCGAGCACCACCCCTACTATACTAGGTAGGATCAAAAGAAAATCATAAGCTTAGTTAGGGACAAAACTAGAAGAATCCATGATACCAAGCCACATCATTCAAATGATTATAACTCCAATTCCATCCAAAAGCCTAAGCTACTTTCTAAATTCTTAGTCTAAACTTCCAATGAATACAAGTTTCCTCACTAAATTCAAGGTGAAAGTTCTTATACAGGTTAGGGTAAAAAGTCAAATCAAAAGAAGTGCAAAAGTTGTCTCATTTTCAAGTTCAAAGTGGAGTCCAAATTGTTCAAATGGTTCAACTTTTCTTCTGGAATTTTGGCAAGCAAAATAGTAGGGAAAGCAAGGTTTCTAACCCTTAAACTCACCAGATGGCCATTTAAATTTCCTAATCTTGACTTACCTCCAACCCAACTTGAAAATTAAAGTCTTATAGTATTTTGTGAGCAAAAAGGGTGCTACAACCTCAAGCACCAAGATCACATTGCACTTAATACACAATCAAATCCCATAGTCCGGCATCCTAAACTTTTAAGCCTAGGATACTCTAAAAGATTTGAAACCAAAACTCTGATACCAACTGTGACGCCCCCACTTCTCCCAAGGGCGAACCCAAGGGTATCCACGGAACGCCTGCCTAGCTCTTGCCAGGACTCGATACAATTTCAATTCAAACTTAAGATAAACAACTAAAGAATGACAGTCGAAGTAAGAAAAGTCACTTCCTTAAAAGAAACTTTCAAGTGTTACAACTCAAGTTCTCAAAAGTACATCACTTTCCCCAAAATACAGACTCCCAAAAGTAGTCTAATCAAATACATTAATATTCTAATCAAAAGGGCCATCAAGTCGACCACTCCATAATTCCTTCCATTTCGGCTCCTGTTAAGGAAAACAAATCTACGGGGTGAGCGAATGTTCGTGAGGCCAAGCAAAACATTGCAAAACACGTATTTAAATAACAATATCATTTAAGCGAGAAATAAAGTTTGTAACATTCAAGCAATTCACAATTTTTCAATTAAATTACCTTTTACTGAGGATACATGAGCTCTCAAGAGCATAATTCCTTACTTGCTTCGCCAAAGTTCAATCAAAAACTTTCTCATGATGACATTCGTCATCCGCGTAGGTAATTAAGTCGGTGGATACTTCACTTATTCCATTTAATGGTTCTGGAGTCGACATGAAAAGTACTTCCCAACCAAATTGGTGTGGTACATGCTATCGCTCAGGGAATCGATTATGTGTTTGTGGTTCTGAGACGACATGAGAGGTACCTCCCACCCGAATCGGTGTGGTACATACTATCGCTCAGTGGTCGACGAGATATCGCTCCAATCGACTTAGAATGGTTTATGGTTCTGAGACGACATGAGAGGTACCTCCCACCCGATCGGTGTGGTACATACTATCGCTCCGAGAACCAATTATAGTACTGAGACGGTATGAGAGGTACCTCCCACCCAAATTGGTGTGGTACATGCTATCCATATAGAGCTCGCGAGTTAAACATGTTTATGAACAATTACCGAAAATATGTATCCAAGTAACACATATCGCATAATTAAAAGAAAGAGAGGACGGGGGCGTCCCCATGAGTATACACATAAGTCGAGGAGGTTCACTCCACTCGACATCACAACACAAATATGGTTTGCAATAGCAGCACTTCACTTAATTCACATAGCACAATTCAATTGTGGCATCACTTAAGGGAGAACGAGTGCGGTAAAGTACATACTCGTTTCAACAATTCCATAGTACTCAATTAACAATTAAAGCATTTATCAACAATTCATGCACTTGACACTCACCTAATCACAAGGAGAGTAAGTAGTGCGATTCAAGCACTTAAGCGTCCGATGTGAGGTCCTCTCGAAGTCCTCTTGAATGCCTGAGCAAACAACGGCATTTATTACATACTATCATTCAAAATCCCCAATTATCAAGAAAGATTGCACACTTGTACAATCTAGAGAAATCTTACGAAAATGAGTCTTAACTTGCTCAAATTCAAGATTCAAAGGTGGTAATTAAACGCACAAGAAAAAACTAATTTCCTTCGTGAAAACAAGTCCAAAATGGTCAAGTAGTATCGAAGGATAGGGAAGAGTCTCGAAAACTCAATTCCTGTCAAGTTTGAAAATTTTCAGATTTGAGGTGCACTTTTGGAAAATTCATAACTCACTCTCCGTAGGTCCAAAATTGGGAAACCCTGGTACCGTGGAAACTACTTTCAAAGTACTAAAAGTTCTTAGAAGACACTTTTCAATGATTCCCAATGGAAGGCATTCAAAAATTGACTCAAATTACTTGTTTTAGGGCTTGCGAGACAGTTTTGAGGTTGATTTTTCACCAACTTTTATAAACAATTACCGAAAATATGTATCCAAGTAACCACATATCGCGTAATTAAAAGAAAGAGAGGACGGGGGCGTCCCCATGAGTATACACATAGTCGAGGAGGTTCACTCCACTCGACATCACAACACAAATATGGTTTGCAATAGCAGCACTTCACTTTAATTCACATAGCACAATTCAATTGTGGCATCACTTAAGGGGAGAACGAGTGCGGTAAAAATACACCACTGTTTCAACAATCCATAGTACTCAATTAAACAATTAAAGCATTTATCAACAATTCATGCACTTGACACTCACCTAATCACAAGGAGAGTAAGTAGTGCGATTCAAGCACTTAGGCGTCCGATGTGAGGTCCCTCTCGAAGTCCTCTTGAATGCCTGAGCAAACAACGGCATTTTATTACATACTATCATTCAAAATCCCCAATTATCAAGAAAGATTGCACACTTGTACAATTTAGAGAAATCTTACGAAAATGAGCCTTAACTTGATCAAATTCAAGATTCAAAGGTGGTAATTAACGTACAAGAAAAACTAATTTCCTTCGTGAAAACAAGTCCAAAAATGGTCAAGTATGTATCGAAGGATAGGGAAGAGTCTCGAAAACTCAATTCCTGTCAAGTTTGAAAATTTTCAGATTTGAGGTGCACTTTGGGAAAATTCATAACTCACTCTCCGTAGGTCCATAAATTGGAAAACATGGTACCGTTTGGGAAACTTACTTTCAAAGTTACTAAAAGTTCTTAGAAGACACTTTTCAATGTTTCCCACGGAAGGCATTCAAAAATTGACTCCAAAATACTGTTTAGGCTTGCGAGACAGTTTTTGAGGTTGATTTTTCACCAACTTTGGGAAAATTCGGCTAAATTTAACAAGATTTGAACTAGCCCTAATCAAAATTTTGAAAATCAATTAGGATTAACAATCCAAGTTTGAAAAAAAACAAGCAGAACAAGAATCGGAGTTTTGAGCACCAAGATATAGTAGCTCAAAGTTGCTGAAAATTGAGACGGTTAGGCAAATTTCCAGGTTTAAATTACAAAATTTTGGGACTTTGTTGAGGCATTGAAAATGAACTAAGAATGGCACCAAATTTGGTTGTATTATACTACCATATGAGGGCTGTCCCTCTATCAATTTTCATGGAAAAATACGCATGGAAAGTTGGTGAACCAGATCACCAAAATTTCCAAAATTTCCAAGGTAAATCTGCCTTGTACATGAGTTTTTCCGTTTCCAAAACGTTTGGGCCAACAAAATGTCTCAAACACGGTCTTTTTGTGTAGGTAATGTCTAAGAAACATCCAAGATGCATTTGGTAGGTGATTGACACCAAGAATTTCGAAACAACAAGTCCCAATCAAGATTTAGACATTTACTAGCCAAAAAGAGGGTTTCAAATCATTGGGTCAGTTTCGGATTTCGGCCACAACTCACTCAATTCAATTTGGAATTGAGCGTGGTCAGTGGCGTTGAAAACTAGATTCATAAAAGCTACAATTTCTCAGAAGAAATCATTCCCAAAAGCTGTCCAAAACTAGGTCATATATGAGCATCAATTGCTACTCAAAACAGAGCTCCCAGTGTAGACGCGAAACAGGAGTCATGTTCAAACGATTGGTATGGACTATTCAGGTAGAATCAGAAAGTTCATTTTATACTGTTCGAAATATGGGAATGTCTAGTCTCCAGTGCCTGCAAACGGCACTCAATTTCAACGTCGGAGCAAAACGTTATAGCCAAACAAAAGACACTGCCAGAGGCAGTTACGGGAAAATTTCCAGTTTTTGGCTGACTTCCGAAAACACATCATTTGGCCAACCAAATCATGAAATTTTTTTATGAAAACTTTCTACAACCACCCACACAGCATGTATACATCATAAAAAAGTTATTGAATCACAAAATGTTGCCCTAAGGGCCACGGTATGGACAAGGGCAGAAATGGAAAAGTTCTTTCTCCACTTCTTTGAACTTTCTTCAACAATACAACCTATTTCCACTAGATTAACCATCTAATCACAACATTGACAACATCAAAACATAACAAATCAGTCCATCAAACCATAGTGGGAAGTTCATAGAGCCCCACACACAACTTTCCAACATAAATAAAGCTACCCACAAGAAGATATGGACTTATAAGTGCTATATTACTTCCATAAACCCAAGAATCTTAAGGTTGATCATTACTTACTTGCTTAGATGAACCAAACAGAAATTTTCGGTCCTATTTGCTCAAGAAAAACCGTGGAAAGGCAGCCCCTTTTCCTAGCTCAAGTGGATCTTCAAGTTATTTGCAAGATGGGGTTGAAAGTTTGGAGTGATTTGTGAAGGAAATGAAGCAGAAATGGAAGAGCTCTTGGTCTTCTTCCTCTCCTATGGATGGCCAGCTGTTTGAGTGAAGAGAGGGAGAGAGATGGCTGCATATGAAGTTTCCTTGAGAAGCTTAAGTTGTTGGCCAAAAAGGTGCCAAAAGTCAACTCTCGCGTGTGCTCCCACGCGCGCGTTTCGTGCTCGATTCCTCTCGAGTTTGTTTCACTTGTTCATTATACCTCTAATGCACTTCCATTCATACTATTATTATTCACTCTTAATAGTCTAGAAATAAGGGTCTAAAGTCCCTCAATTAATCGCGCGCGCGAAATCACGTATTTCCGACTTGTGCGCGATAAAGTGAAATTTCTAAGAAATTCTTATAACGATAGTATAACTAACTAATACTTGAGTATTTAATCATAAAAATACCTATTTTAAGATTAATGCATGAGTTCTCAAATCTCCAAGGTCACTGTACTCTCAAATCAATTATTGCCTCCAAACGTGTATTCATTAAATCTCGCTAAACGAGCTTCCGAAATTTAAAATTTATTAACAGGACATTTTAAAAAGTATGCAAGTCATAGTTCCAATGTAAATGGTTCTAAAGAGGTTGAAATAAACTATTCGGAAAAAAACGGGTGGATAAATATTTAAATAAGCCAGTAAAATAAGATAAAAAATAAGTAAAATTTTGGGTCCTCACATGATCTCCAGTAGGTGTTCTAACCTCCAGATCATAAGATAATTTTAATTGGCTTCACATATATCCCACTCATAAAAATTAGGGTTGAAAAAAAGAATGTGTCACACCCGGATCAATTAAAATCTTAGCCAAACGGTGGAAAATAGGGATCGTACCTTCTACCACCTCAATAGCATCAGGAATCGTGCTGATAGTCCAATGTGTAAAACCCTAGCAGGTACCTTTGGTCGGCTCCCTCCAGTACTAGTCTGTTTAGAAGTTGACTTTTCTGGCCTTTGAGTGCTACCTCCTACCTTCAGCTTACTTGGACAATTCGCGAGTTGGTGCTCGACACTACCACGGTACAAAACACTGTTCCCGACTTTCTCCAACAATGATTCTTCGAGTGATTTGACTTGCCAAAGTAACCACAAACTAACTTGAGGAGTTACGGCCGGGCCCACTAGAAGGTATTCCTCTTGATTGACCTTACCCAGTACGACCTCCTCTGGGTAAAGCCCCTCTAGAAACTCCTACGGTTCTTACTCCTCCCATTCCTCTTCCCATTTTGGGAAGTGGGGCACTTTACTTGCCTGACCAGAAGTATAACTAGAAATGTTCCTTTTCTTATTGTGAAAGTTCCTAACTTCAGCCTTGCGCTCTCAACTATTTGCGCTTTCTCCAGAGTTTCGGTAAATGTAGAGATTTGGGCTGCTGCCAACCCTTCCTGGATCTCCACATTAAGTCCTTGCACGAAAACGCCTTATCCTTTTCCGCTCATTAGTCACCAATTCTGGAGAGTACTTAGAAAGCTTAGTAACTTCCCTTCATACTGCGGCTACACTAAGAGTTCCTTGTCTTAACTTAATAAATTCGTCCTCCCGCTTCTCTTGAAATCAGCGGGGTGGAAGAAACTTCTCATTAAATTCCCTCGTGAAGTTTTCCCAAGTCCAAGGGGTTTGGACTCTCTCCCACTTTCCCCTTATCACGTCCCACCAGGCACGTGCAACGGCGCTCAAAGTGAAAGGCAGCAAAATTCACCCTTCTCTCTTCAGTATAATCTAAAGCGGCGAAAATATTAGTCATCCCGCTCTAACCAATTTTCCGCTAGCTCAGGATCAGGTTCCCCAGTGAACTTAGACGGAGCAAATTTAAAAAAATCTCTCAAAGCCCTATCATCACCTCTATCCTGGGCCCCGGTTGGTTAATTGGAACCAAATCCTGTCTCTCAGCTAATCGTTCAAGGATATCAGTCATCCTATTAATGGCAGTAACCACTTGGTTACCCTCTAGATTCTCTGTCCCTGGGTCGGTCCAGTTGCCGATCCCTGATCATCCCCTTGAGGTTGGATTTGCCTAGTCCCTCGCCCACGACCTCGACCACTCTTTCGTCCGTCCATAATCCTAGTTATGCCTAGTGCAAGAAATAAAATAATTACGCAAGAAAATACTTGATATACAAGCCAACTTGAAAACATCCGAAATAACAATAATTAACATGTATTTACACTTCAAAGTTCATACAATTAGCAAGTCATGGGGCGTTTACAAAAATATAGCACACAAGTGCCACAAAAGTGCAATTAGTCATGCACGACAAAAGTAGGTTCAAGTGCCTCAAAAGTAGGCCACACAGTCAAGCAAAATACAATGGCCTTTGCACTAGCATCACCCCAACTATTTCTAGCTATACAAGTGAAAAGATCTATCACTCTAGTCTGATTCTCAGCAGGACTATCAGGTGGAACCTCCTTCTCAGGGTCCTCCTCCGAATCCTCCTCAAAAGGCTCCTCCCCAATGCTCTCCTGAACCGGATTCTGAACAACCTCCATAGCCTCATCAATCAGCATAGTAGCATCTGCCAAGATCCTAGAAGCCCGATCTCGGACCTCCTCGCCTATCATAGACAGACGAGCTCTAACCCTCCGAACCTCATCACGAGCAGCCTCAGCCCTAGCCATCTCATCCACCACAGTCCCCTCTAATTCTGCGATCCTAGCACTCTAAGCATTCACCATAATGCTCAGCTCCTCAACCTCCTGCAGTAAAGATCGGTTGGTATTCACCAACTGACGACGCTCGTCGTCAAGGGACAGTACTAGATCATTAGGGTACGCGTACGTCACCCTACAGGGACATCTAGGAAACCTAGTGGAAGGCAAGTAAGGCACACGAGTTCCTCCACCAAAGGCTCGATAGTAAATAGGCCTAAGGGGCTCCACGTGGCCATTAGTATGACCATTACCATTAGCGGCATGTCCTCCATTTCCATTCTCCATCCCTGCAAAACAACCACAATTTTCAGGTTAGAAACTTAAAGTCACTAACTCGCTCAAACATCACTCACTTAAGGTATAACTAAGGTATCTTATTTCTATTCTTAAAGGTAAAATCTCTAATATATCTCCCAAATAGATCTCTAACCTAGTGGTCTGATACCAACTGTGAGGCCCTCTTCTCCTTAAGGCGAACCAAAGGGTATCGGCGGGACGCCTGCCCAACTCTCGTCAGGACTCAGTATAGTTCCAGTTCAAACTTAAAGGATAACGACTAATAGCAAAAGTCGAAACAAAGACAAGAAGTCATTTCCATACATGAATATTCAATCTTACATCACAAGTTTCAAAATACAACCACTTTCCCAATATACACAACTTCCAAAAGATGTCTAGTCAAATACATTCAAAACCCTAATCAAAAGTGCCTCAAGTCGGCTCCTCCATAACTCTTTCCGTCTCGGCCCCTACTAAGGAAAATAAATCTAATGGGATGAGCTAACGCTCAGTGAGGCCAAGAAAATATGCAAACACATAATTCAAGTAGCAATAGCATTTTAAGCGAGAAATAAAGGTGTAACATTCAAGCAATTCACAATTTTCAATTTAACACATTCAATGAGGATACAGGAGCTCTCAAGAGCTAGGTTTCACTTGCTTTGCCAAGCCTCGATCAAATACCTCCCTGCGATGACACTCCGTCAACCGGGTCGGCATTAAGTCCGTAGAACTCCACTTTCTTCACAGTTCCGTCCACCATTTCAACCGCCCCAGGCCCGCACTTCTATAAAATGTACTACTACTCGAGTAGCCCAAGCGAGATCTCTCAATAGATCAAGCTTACAGCTATCTCATGGTTCACCAAGCTCTTGCTGGCTCGAGTCGCAAGGTAAGCCAATTGAGATTTGGGCGTCTCCCAGTTCAGTTATAGGTCGAGGAGATTCACTCCAAACGACATCCAGTCAATCAATTACAATTCAGTCACGAGCAATTCAGTATTACAATCAGTTAAAAGAGAACGAGTGCGATAACGTACACACTCGACTCAACAATTATCAATCATTCAATCCATAAGAAACAATTCATATAATTGCAACAAGTCATGCACTTGACACTCACCAAGTCAAAACAAAAGTGAGTGAGCGAGCAATTAAGTCTTCAGGCGTCCGCTTCGAGAGTCTCTTGAAGATCTCCTTGAGCGCCTGGACGAAGAACAAGTACTTTCACTCACAATCACATATTAACCAGAAAAGAAGGTATACTTATTTAGGCTAGTCAATATCTCAAAAGAGAACTTTAATCACTTAAAAAATCGAGGTTCAAAAGTGTGGATTTAACAACACAAGAGAAACTGATTTTCCTCATGAAATCGAGTTTAAAGCAATCAATGAATATCAAAGATTAGGGAAAAGTTTCCAAAAACTCATTTCCCATCAAGTCGAAAAATTTCAGTTTTGCGCGTCAAATTTAGAAAAATCAGAACTTGCACTCAGTAGGTCCAAAATTGGAAACATTTACACCATTGGAATCTTGGTTCAAAGTACTAAAAGTTCCTAGAAGACACTTTCCCACGATTCCAAACGGAAGGCATTCAATTTTCAACTCAAAGTGGCTGATCTGAACAAGTAAGGCAGTTTTAGTCATGTTTTTCGACAATCTTTGGAAATTCGGAAAAATTCACAAAAAGTGAACTAGCCTTTGAAATTTGTAACACAATATGAGTTCCTAACAAAATTTCAAACAGGACAAATGGAGCACAATTCAGAGTTTTGAGCGTAAAGATATAGTAGCTTAAAATAGACAGACTTTTATACACGATTCAGAAATTTTCCAGATTTGAAGAGCAAACTTTGGGACATCATTTGGGTGTCAAAATGGTCTTAGAATAACGCTAAATTTGGTAAAATTACATTTCCATATGAGAACTACTTGTCTATCAAATTTTACGCAAAAAATCACGTGGAAAGATAGTTAACAAAACTACCAAAGTTTAGGAAATTCTTAAAGCAAATCTGTCCTCTTGCTTTTCTTTCCTTTTTCAAACATTTTGC
Organism: Coffea humblotiana; assembly: GCA_023065735.1. NCBI lineage: Eukaryota > Viridiplantae > Streptophyta > Magnoliopsida > Gentianales > Rubiaceae > Coffea > Coffea humblotiana. The sequence goes on from JACYVW010000026.1 coordinate 163,892, forward strand.
ACCATGAAATCCGTCCCAATTCGGTTCATTTGTGAAACCAAGGTCTTATAAAACATCTAATAAGCAATTGGTAGGTAATTGACACCAAAATTTTCGAAACTAAACGTCCCAAGCCAAATCTAACCATTTGGCTAGTAAAAAGAGAAAGATTTCCAAATTTCCAGATTTCCAGCTTTGTCACAGTTTGGAAATTGAATCATATCTCACTCAATACAACTTGAAATTGAGAATGGTTGGTGGCGTTGGAAACTTGATTCAAAAATCTACATTTCATCAGAACAAGTCATTTTCAAAATTAGTTCACAAGTGAGAGATGATAGAGCCACAAGAAGCTTTCTTCCTCCTTTCTTTTTTTGCTGGTTCGGCCGAGCTATGGAGAGGAGAGAGAGAGGGTTTTGTGTTGTTGAAGCCTCCTTTGGAAGCTTAAGGAATTTGTTGCCAAAATTTGTGCAAAAGTCAACTAGGAATAGTGTGCGCGCGCGGGTATCGTACCACCATTTTCTCTCTTGTTTGTTGCACTAGTCCACTAATCCTCAAATGTAACTCCTTTAACATTATAATTATTCACTCTTAGTAGTCTAATATAAATTTCTTAAATCTCCACTTAGTCGATTCGACGTGAAATACGCAAACTTTCGATTCGTGCGCGATAAAGTGAAATTTAAAAGGAATTCATGTAACGATAATATAATTAACCAATACTAGGGTAAATAATTATAAAAATAATTATTTTAAGAATAAAAACATGAGTCCTCACATAGCTACTACTCAATCATAACCAATGCTGAAATTTACTTGCCAAAGCTGGAAATTCAACTTTCAACTCTAAAAAGTAACAATCATGCCACTAATCACTTCACAAATTCCATTTCCAAGCTAAACAACAACATTTGCTAGTTAAACGTCAATAATCAAAGCTGAAAATATAAACCCTAACTGAAAATTTCACTACACCACAAAAAACTAGAAAATCATCCATCATATGCCAAGATTAAAAGTTTCTATAGCATATTTAGCTAGATTAAGAAAGATAAAAGGGAGTTCTAGACTTATACCTTACAAAACCTTCTTGAAAGTGAGGAACCAAACAATTTCTCCGAAAACTTTCACCACACCAAGCTTCCCAAGCACCAAGATGAAGGTTTAATCGATTTAGTTTTTTTGATTCAACTCAAATAAGGCTAGAATCAAGGTTGGAAATTGAAAGTTTCTTCTCTCTTTTCTCTCCTCTATGTCTCGGCCACCATGAAGAAAAGAAGAGGAAAGTGAGCCAAATTGGTAGATAAGAAGGAAGAAAGTTAGCTTAGTCAAAGTTCCTTGGATTTCCGACAAGTGTCGCACCAAGATTCAATCTCTTTTTTTTTCTTTTCTCCCTTTCTTTAGTCAAGAATTTCGGCTGTTTTAGGGGATACTTTAGGGTTGATTTTGCTGAAATAAAAGCAAGGAGATTAAGGTAATAAAGTAGTGTTCAAGTGGTGTACTCAATCGGTAGCAAACGGTGCACGTCGGTTCAAGTCTATTTTCCTTAACTCTCTCGTACTTGTGTTTTAACTTGTGATTCACTCACTTATTATTAGCACTTTTAATCACACACTTTCTCCTACCTAATACTCACTCTTATCCATCAAATTTAGTACACACTTCTTACCAATTAATCACACTACCAAAATACGCAAAATCCTAGTTTACCCTAACTATAAAACTAAAGGTAAAACTCTCGATTCCATTATTTATTACAACTATTGAGGGAGTAATTTAGTAGTAAAGAAATTATAAATTAACTTATTTAAAATAAAAGGGAATTTTAAAGAAAATATGAATAATTTTGCAAGTTCTCACCTCTCTCCCCCTTAAAAGAATTTCGACCTCGAAACTCATACCTTTATTAGTAAATAGTTCAGGGTACTTCTCTTCCATGTCTGTTTCTAACTCCCAAGTTGCTTCCTCCACCTCATGGTGTTTCCATAGAACTTTAATCAGGGGAATTTGGTTATTTCTCAAGTCCTTCACATTTCGATCTAGTACTCGAATAAGTCGTTCCTCGTAGGTTAAAGACTCGCCAAGTTCAATATCCTCTGGCGGTAAGATATGAGTCGAATCCGGGTGATATTTCTTAAGTAACGAAACATGGAAAACATCATGGATTTACGATAGAATGACGGGTAACTCCAGTCGATAAGCCACATTTCCTACCCGTTGAAGTATACTAAAAGGTCCTATGTATCTTGGTTGCAACTTCTTCCCCTTTCCTGCCTTGATCTTTCCTTTCAGTGGAGTAACCCTAAGAAACACCTTATCCCCTACTTCAAACTCCAAATCCTTTCTCCGATGATCGGCATAGCTCTTTTGTCGACTTTGGGCCGTTTGAAGTTTCTGACGTATCACTTTTACCCTTTCGTAGGCTTCCTCAACCCATGGTATTGTTGCCTGATCTATAATCTTCCTCTCTCCTACTTCATCCCAATGGATCGGTGATCGACATTTTCGTCCATAAAATGCTTCATATGGGACCATTTGAATAGAAGAGTGATAACTATTGTTATACGCGAATTCAACCAGTATCAGATATTGGCTCCAACTCCCTCCAAAATTTACAATACAGGCTCTTAACATATCCTCAAGAGTTTGAATGGTTCTCTCAGACTGTCCATCAGTTTGAGGATGATAGGTCGTGCTATAATTCAACTTAGTTCCTAGAGTCTCTTGTAGTTTCTGCCAAAATCGAGATACGAATCTAGGATCTCTGTCTGATACTATGCTTACTGGTACCCCGTGTAATCTAACAACTTCATCCATATAGAGTTTAGTAAGTTTCTCCAAAGAATATTTCATATTCACTGGTAGGAAATGTGCGGTTTTAGTTAATCGGTCTACTATCACCCAAATCGCATCATGACCTCTTTGAGTTCGTGGCAACCCTGATACAAAATCCATCGTTATGTGCTCCCATTTCCATTCAGGTATCTCTAAAGGCTGTAACAGACTCGACGGTTTTTTATACTCAGCCTTCACTTGTTGACATGTAAGGCACTTTTGCACAAATTGAGCAATCTCTGCCTTCATATTATCCCACCAATACAGACTTTTGAGATCCTGGTACATCTTGCCACTACCTGGATGCACCGTGTACCTAGAGCGGTGAGATTCCTCCAAAATCTCCTTCTTCAGTTTTCATCATTCGGTACAACAACGCGATTTCGAAACCTTAGAATCCCATCAGGACCTAGGTTAAAATCAGGTAATTTTTCTTTCTTCACTCTTTCCATCCACTTTTGTATCGTTGGCTCTTTCTTTTGACCCTCTTTAATTCGATCCAACAATGTCGACTTCACCTCAATACTTTAAAAGATAACTTTCTGCGGCTCAAGACGAGGGTTCCATTCACATATATTTTCTAACAGATTCCACTCTTCCACCATTAAATCTGCTAGTTGAACCTTCCGACTTAAAACATCTGCTACAACATTGGCCTTTCCTGGATGGTAATTAATGGTACAATCGTAGTCTTCTAAGAACTCCACCCACCGACGTTGTCTCAGGTTTAGTTTCTTCTGAGAAAATAAGTACTTAAACCTCTTATGGTCTGTGTATACCTCAAATGTCACCCCATACAGATAATGCCGCCACTTCTTTAGAGCAAACACAACGGCTGCAAGTTCTAAATCATGGATTGGATAGTTTTGCTCATGAGATTTTAACTTCCGAGAAGCATAGGTAATTACATTCCTATTTTGCATTAAAACACACTCTAATCCTTCTCTCAAAGTATCGGTATAAACTGTATAGCTATCCTTCCCATTTGGCAAAGCTAACACTGGAGCCATGGTCAATTGCTTCTTAAGCTGTTGAAAACTATTTTCACACTTAGCATCCCAAATATATTTTTCTGGTTTCTTTGTCAAATTCGTTAGGGGTCTCGTAATTCTTGAGAAATTCTTTATAAACTGACGATAGTACCCCGTTAGACCCAAAAAGTTTCGATCTTCAGTAGGATTCTCCCGCCGTTTCCATTTGGAAACAGCTTCTACTTTAGCCGAATCTACAATAAGTCCATCTTTGAGATTATATGGTCTAGAAACGTCACTTTCTTTAGTCAAAATTCACACTTGCTAAACTTAGCAAATAACTGGTGCTCTCTCAAGATTTATAATACTATTCTCAAGTGTTGCTCATGCTCCTCCTTTGTCTTAGAGTACACCAGAATATCATCAATAAATACCACCACGAATTTATCCAAATACGGTTTAATCACCCGATGTATTAAATCCATAAATGCAGTTGGGGCATTGGTTAAATCAAAAGGCATCACTGCAAATTCGAAATGCCCATATCGATTGTTAAAGGTAGTTTTTGGCACATTTTCCTTCCTAATTCTCAATTGATAATATTCTTGTCGGAGATCTAACTTAGAAAACACCACAACCCCTTGTAGTTGGTCAAATAACTCATCAATGTGGGGCAAAAGATATTTATTCTTAATGGTCACTGCAGTCAACCCTCGATAATTAATACATAACCTCAAACTCCCGTCCTTCTTTTTGACAAATAGTACTAGAGCGACCCAAAGTGACTCGCTCTCATGTATAAATCCCCATTCTAGCAAGTCTTGTAATTGTAATTTTAATTTCTTAAGTTCCGCGGGCACCATTCGATAAGGTATTTTTGAGATGGGAGTAGTTCCAGGTGCTAGATCAATCTTAAACTCAATTTCTCTCTCGAGTGGCAATGACACCAATTCATCCGGGAACACATCTGAATATTCACTTATCACCGGCATATCTTCTAGTTTCACCTTTTCTCCTGGGGTGTTAACTAGAAAAACTAGATATCCCCGTGCCCCATTACTTAGCAATTTCCTAACCCTAATTCCCGAAATAAGGGCAGATGAGGTTAAAATACCCTTTACGTCTAGTTTTAGAGTTGCCTCACCGGGTATGCAAAACTCGACCACTTTTGTTCGACAATCTACCCGGCATGATAACGATTAGCCAATCCAGTTCTATAATAACGCCATACCCCTTAATGGCTAGACTTATAAGGTCAATGACCAATTTCCGCTCACCAACCCAAATATCGCAGTTTCTATACACCTTGTTGGCAAGTAAAAATTAGTTACCCGTAGGTGTTTTTACTTCTAAGTCATATAGTAGCCTCTCGGCCTTCACATCGATTTCACACATGAAAGTAGAATTGACAAAATAATGCGTAGCACCAGGGTCTATCAAAATCTTGGTCAAAAGATGAAAAACAAGAATCGTACTTTCCACTACCTCCAATGGTTCAGGTACCGCCTGTTAGTCCAAGGCGTACACCCTAACTGGCACCCTTGGCCTAGTCCCTCCTACGGTAGTTAGTTTAGGGTTTGATCGATCAACTGGTTGGGCATCACTAATGAGTGGACAATTAGCGATCTGGTGCTCAGTATGTGAGAACCCGTAAATTTTATTTATTTCTAGGTCAATTTGACTCATTTGCACCCGTTTTCCACATTTTCTTGCTTCTAAGAAATTCTAGACATTTTTATGAGTAAATAGGGTTTTTAAAATATTTTTCTAGCAAAAGTCAATTTTCGAAATTTTTGGAGTGAATAGTGCACGTGGGACCCGCTAGTGCGTTAAGTGAGAGAAATTCGACCAATCAGGTCAAGTTTTGCGTACTGAGATTTAATTACTAGATGTTAGTAGGTGATTAGAGGTTACTTGGATGAATTAAACTTGGTGAGACAAGAAGATAGGAATGAATTAATAAGGCGCCACGTGTCGCAATTTCATTGGAGCTTGGACTTTTACCATTTTTCACCTTTACTAAAAGAAGAAATTTGACTCAATGCATCTTCATTTTTCTCCTCCCTTGGCCGACTTTCTTGAGGAAAAAAAAAGAAAGAAAAACTCCAACTTTGATCTTCAATTCCTAGCTCAATCTTGAAATTCAACCATCAAAACCTTAATTCACTCCATAAAAACCACTTGCCTAGGAGGATTGGAGCTATTGGTGGACTTGTTTTGGAGACCAACCCTTTAAGCTACCACCTTTGTTGAGGGAAGAGGTAGTTTGCTTGGAAACTTCTCTTTTGGTTCCATTAATGTCAAATTGATGGCCTATGGTGGCTAAGTAGTTAGATTTATGGATGAAATTATGGTTTATTTGGAAGTTGTATGAATTTCTGATTTTTGAGGAATTTTTCTGTTTTATATGATAAATGTTAGCTAACCTTGGTTGGATGGTCTAATAATGAGCCATATGGAGCTCTTGTGTGTGAATTTCGAGTAATTGCGGAAATTTCCAGCTTTGCACAAAATTTCAGTTTTAGGGTTTATGAATTGGGGCTTTTCTATAATTGATGTTTGGAATGGCAATTGGCTTGGAATGAAGTTTTTTGAGTAGCCTATGAGTGAATTGTGGTTGAATTGGATGGGATTTGATGTTTGTTTGTAGGATGGAAAAGCTAGAATTTAAGGGGAAATGCTGTCAAATTTCCGCCAGAATTCCTGAACAGTTTCGGGAAATCTGTTATAACTCGATGTAAGAATATCGGAATTTAGTTCTGTTTGTTGCGTTTTAAACTAGACTCCTAGGGCTACAAATCGTGAAAATTTCAGACCCTAGTTCTGCCTGTGTGATTTATGGTGATTTTCCAAAGTTGACTGAAAATTACATACCTGTTCTGTCTTTGACTGGACGGTGCTACGACTTGAGGCTAGAATTTAACTAACTTGTGACTCGAATCTTGTAAACATGTCTTCTAAGTAATTGTACCCCTTTGAGTGTATTTTCCGACGGTATAAATTTTATTAATTTTGGCCTTAAGACCTGTGAGATATGATTTTTCCAATGAGAGCGCGCAAAGCTGGAAAATCCTGTTTTCCTAGAATTATTCTTACTTTCCTTTTTCCTCTTAGGTTTGAGAGTTTACTACACCTTTGGCCTTAAAAATCAAAGTATTTTTCATTTTTGAGTCATATTTGCATTTTGCTTTAGTAGTCCACTTAAGAGGCATTCGACTCGTGTTCGAGTCTCAACTGTAATTTCTTGTTTCTTGTAGGTCGAGCCGGTGATTCCGGACAACCGTTGGGCGAAAACTTGTGACTTGCTTACTTAAGTGTGAGTGTACTATGCATGACTTGTGTTTACTTGATTTTGTACTTGGATCCTTGAATTGGATACCTGTGATTTATGTGCTCGAGGCGAGAGTGTACTTTATCGCTCTCGTTCTCTTATATGTGTAACTGAATTACTGGAGATGCGTGAATTGAACTGAATGCTTGTGAATTGGATTCATGCCTGGCTTCATGTCGTTTTGGGTATGAACCCTACGACTTCACTGTGAAAACTGAGCTCAAGCCTTAATGGCCGTTTATCGAGTCGAGCCGGTAAGGGCCGGTCGATTAGGTAGCGAGCCGTGAGGTCACTGTGTGTCGAGTGGAGCGATTGCTCCTCTACCTTGTGGTATACTCGAGTATTACCCTCTGATTACTGTGAGGTGTTCGGGCCCGGTAGGGGAATGTTCGGTGGAAGGTTTGGGAGTAAAGTGGTGATCTACGGTCGTACGTGTCCGTTGAACGTTGACGGAGAGTCAACGGGAAGTGATCAAGAGTTGCCAAGGGAAATTGGCTCCCGAGAGCCACCCGTATCCTTTCCTTTGAAATTGATTTTGTGTTTTCTTTCTATGGTTGATCGTAATGTGTAACTGAGCATGACTAATACGTGCACTTTGAATGCATGACTTTTAGTACCTCATTGGGCGAAAGCTCACACTCGTACTTTTGTTTTCCTTACAGGGCATTCTTTTGGGAAACCATGAGTTTTGTGAAGCGAGTAGAGCTAGTTAGGCATTCTTTTGTATTTTGTATAGCTCCTCGACTTTTAGAACCCTAATGTGGGACTTGAACATTTCATTTTGAATTGGAAAACCCTAGAGTGGGTTATGTGTATATATTGGCTCGTGTATATATGATACTTTTCTTGGAATTGTACTTGTTCACCTTGCTTATCGGTATTTTTTTTTTTTTTTCCGAAACGTCTAGAATTTTGTGTATGTGACGTTAGCAGTCCTGGCGAGAGCTGGGCAGGCAGCTCGCTAACCCTTAGGGTACGCCCATGGGGAAGGTGGGGCTGTCACAGGTGGTATCAGAGCCTAGGTTAGAAATAACTTGGGCAAGTTAGAAATTTGTTTTAGTACCTTTAAGGATCGTGTTAGGGCACCATTAAGTATGATTTCCTCGCCTAAGGTTGAATTTTAACTCGTTCTTGTAGGTTATGGCTGGATCGAGCCCTGAGGGCGGAGGTGTGCCGCCGCAGAGACGCTTTCGCATTGTGGACTACCAGGAGAGACCTGGAGGACCCATTCGCCGGTGGAGTGCCGCTAGTCGGACTCGCCGCTGTGCCCGATGCCAGAACTACTCGTATATAGACCGAGTAGTCATCGCCGTGCTCGACGAGCGTAGACGACTTAGGCGAGCCACCGCTCGGGATCATACCGAGATGGTTAGGCTGAGGGGAATCATGCACATGCAAGCGGACCGAATCCGCGAGCTCGAGGGTGATGTGATTGAGGAACAAGAGCGAACTGACGCTCTTAGAGGGCAACTGCAGGTAGCCACCGACCAACTTACGAGGGTAACTAGGGTGGTACGAGATAGAACGGGAGGCATCATAAATGAGTGTGAGGCACTCATTCAGGGCGTAATCGGCGCGAATAGGCAAAGGGAGGCGTCGAGTGAGAGTACGTCCGACGGGGGAAGTACACCTAGTTCCAGTAACGGAGGAGAGTCTGTGTGCTCCGTAGCGAACTAGGTTAGGCTCCTTTGAGCCGCGTTTTGATCCCGTGTGGGGATTAGCTAGGAGAAAGCTATTTATTAGCTGCTTTTGTTTGACCTAGCTTTGTACATGTGTTTTGATTGCCCCGCTACTTTCACGGGATTGTTTGTATATATTTGGTTGACTGCTACTGTACAACTTGTATAGTATGTTTATGTGATAATTGTCTTGATCTTGGTGTTTAAAGCTCAGTTCTTGTTACTTGCTTTCATTTACTTCCCATTGTGATATTGTACTCGTGTTTCGGTCTAGATTTTGAACCTAAGATATGGAAGGAACTCGTAGTGGCCGAGGCCGTGGTCACAGTAGTAGGCAACCATCATCTGATAGGGTTAATCGGGAACCCACATCTGAGCATAATCCTGAACCTAGGATCGACCCAAACGTGCAAGTAGCCTCCGCTATCCAGAGGATAACTGATTTGTTGGCCCACGTAGTGGAGCATCAAGGCCAGCACCCTGTCCATAACCCTGGGAACCCTGGCGAGCATGTAGAGAGCGAGGATCGAGCCCTCGAGAGGTTTCAAAAGTTCTCCCCGCCGAAATTCTTGGGAGGGCCTGATCCGGATGTGGCCGAACGCTGGTTGGAGAAAATGGTAGACATTTTTGCGGCCCTACACTATTCGGAGGAAAGACAGGTTACTTTTGCTGTCTTTCAACTGGAGGGAGCTGCCCGTTCCTGGTGGAACATAATACGGACGAAGTGGGAAAGAGAGATGACGCCACGGACATGGGCGAACTTCATCCGAGAATTTAATGCAAAGTACTTCCCGCCGTTGGTCCAGGAAAAGAAGGAAGATGAGTTCCTTAGATTACGCCAGGGCACGCAATCGGTGGCTGAGTATGAGAGCCAGTTCACGCGTTTATCAAAATTTGCTCCTGAACTTATAGTGACGGAGCAACGAAGGATCCGGCGTTTTACCCAAGGATTGAATGTGGAGATCCAGAAAGATCTGGCCGTCGCCCAGATCGCTACCTTTAGTGAGGCGGTAGAAAAGGCGCTAAGGGTAGAAAACGCGAGGCTACAAGTTAGGAACTTCCAGGTGAGGAAGCGGGGGTTCCCTGGAAGTAGCTCTGGTCAGGGTGAGCGAAGTAACCCTCCCAAGTCTGGGCGAGGGTTTGGTGGAGGAAGGTTTTCGGGGACGTCGAGAGGGACGCCTTCGAGGGGTGGATCATTTGGGCGAGGCCAGCAGAGGGGTGCCTCGCAAGGAAGTTCAACTTCTGTTTCCCGAGGACCTTGTGGATTCTGCGGGAAACCAAATCATACTGAGGACAACTGCTGGAGGAAAGAGAGGAAATGCCTGCGCTGTGGGAGCGCGGAGCACCAGATAGCTACCTGCCCTGTATTACCCCGTGAACAGAGAGCGACCCCCCAGTCCTCGAGAGCCAGCTCCAACCCACCTAAAACAGAGGGGACCAAACCAAAAGTGCCTGCTCGAGTGTACTCCCTCGAGCAACACCAAATCCCTGATTCTTCTGGAGTGATAGAAGGTACTATCCCTGTTTTCCATCGTCTAGCTAGGATTTTAATTGACCCCGGTGCCACCCATTCATTTGTAAATCCCGATTTTATGTGCGATATTGATATAAACCCTGTTAGTTTACCCTACGAGTTGGAAGTTAGTACTCCTACGGGAAACCAACGGTTAATTTCTAGTACAATGTATGCAAATTGTGAGATTTGGGTAGGAGAGAGAAAATTACTGGGGAATTTGGTAAGCTTAGCCATTAAAGGATACGATGTCATACTGGGGATGGATTGGTTAGCTAAGTACGATGCCCAACTTGACTGTAAGAGAAAAGTAGTGGAATTTCGTATACCTGGGGAAGCTACTTTGAGGCTAGATGTGAGGGGTAGTCTTGCCTCATCTGCATTAATTTCGGGCATTAGGGCTAGGAAATTGTTAAGTAAAGGAGCGCAAGGGTTTCTAGCCTTTCTTATAAACACTCCCGTTGATAAGTTGAAGGTAGATGATGTACTTATTGCGAGTGAGTACCCAGACGTATTCCCAGACGAACTAGTAACCCTACCTCCGGAAAGAGAGATAGAGTTTAAGATCGATTTGCTACCTGGAGCGTCGCCTATTTCTAAAACTCCCTATCGAATGGCACCTGCTGAACTTAAGGAGTTGAAACTACAATTGCAGGATTTGTTAGAGCGAGGGTTTATCCGAGAGAGTGGGTCTCCGTGGGGAGCCCCTGTGTTGTTCGTGAAGAAAAAAGATGGGACGTTGAGGTTGTGTATAGACTATCGAGGGTTGAACAACATTACCATTAAGAACAAATACCCACTGCCCCACATTGATGAGCTATTTGACCAATTACAGGGAGCGGTAGTCTTTTCCAAACTAGACCTCCGACAGGGGTATTACCAATTGTTGATTAGGAAGGAGGACGTACCTAAAACTGCTTTCAATTCTCGATATGGGCATTTCGAATTTGCCGTTATGCCCTTCGGTTTGACCAATGCCCCTGCTGCCTTCATGGACCTAATGCACAGAGTTTTTAAACCCTTCTTGGACCGATTTGTCGTCGTTTTCATTGATGACATTTTGGTCTACTCTAAATCCCGTGAGGAGCATGAGGAACATCTGAGGCTAGTCTTACAAACCCTAAGAGATCACCAGTTGTATGCCAAGTTTAGTAAGTGTGAATTTTGGCTGGAGAAAGTTTCATTTTTGGGGCATGTGATCTCGAAAGAGGGCATTACTGTAGACCCGACAAAGGTAGAGGCTGTAACTGAGTGGAAACGACCCGAAACTCCCACTGAGATCCGTAGTTTTCTAGGGTTAGCTGGATATTACCGGCGGTTTATCAAAGACTTTTCGAAACTTGCTAGCCCTTTAACCAATTTGACCAAGAAGAACGGGCGTTTTATGTGGGATGATGAGTGTGAGAGTAGTTTCCAGGAATTGAAGCGAAGATTAACCGTAGCTCCTATTTTAGCCCTACCTAATGGGAGAGATAGTTTTTCTGTGTATACTGATGCTTCCGGGGAAGGCTTAGGGTGTGTATTGATGCAGAATAAGAATGTGATTTCCTTTGCCTCTAGGAAACTGAAACCTCATGAGCAAAATTACCCAACCCATGACCTAGAATTAGCCGCAGTTGTCTTCGCCCTGAAAAAGTGGAGACACTACCTGTATGGGGTGACTTTTGAGGTTTACTCTGACCATAAAAGCCTTAAATACCTATTCTCCCAAAAAGAGCTAAACATGAGACAAAGGCGATGGATGGAGTTCTTAGAAGACTATGACTGTACCATTAATTACCATCCGGGAAAGGCAAACGTAGTGGCTGATGCCTTAAGTCGAAAGGCTCAAATAGCAGGGTTAATGGTTAAAGAGTGGGAAATGTTAGAAGAAGTGAGTGAGTGGAACCCTAGGGTGGAACGTCAAAGGGTAATCTTAGGGAACGTTCGAGTAACCTCTGCTATTCTGGAACGAGTCAAAGAGGCTCAAAAAGAGGACCCGATGACCCAAAAATGGAGCGATAAGGCGGAGAAAGGGGAGTTGCCCGACTTTAATGTGAGCTCTGAGGGGATATTGAAATATCGAAATCGAATAGTGGTACCAGAGAGTGAAACCTTGAAAAAGGAGATTTTGGAGGAAGCCCATCGATCAAAATACACGATCCATCCAGGTGGTAATAAGATGTATCAGGAGTTAAGGAAGCTGTACTGGTGGAATAAGATGAAGAGGGAAATAGCCCAGTACGTGCAAACCTGCCTTGTTTGCCAGCAAGTGAAAGCGGAACACCAAAAGCCTTCTGGATTGTTGCAACCATTAGAAATACCTGAGTGGAAGTGGGAAAACATCACCATGGACTTCGTTTCTGGTCTGCCTAGAACCCAAAAAGGACATGATGCCGTGTGGGTGATCGTGGATAGACTAACCAAATCAGCCCATTTCTTACCCATAAACATGCAATACTCTCTGGAGAAATTGGCCCAACTGTACATGAGTGAAATTGTGAGACTGCATGGGATTCCTGTGAGTATTGTCTCGGATAGGGATCCACGTTTCGTGTCTAGATTCTGGCAGAAATTTCAGGAGACCTTGGGAACCAAACTCAACCTAAGCACCACTTACCATCCCCAAACCGACGGACAATCTGAGCGAACTATTCAAACTCTTGAGGACATGTTGCGAACCTGTATTTTGGATTTCGGGGGTAATTGGGGTCAACACATGACGTTAGTAGAATTTGCCTACAATAATAGTTACCACTCGTCAATCCAAATGGCACCGTATGAAGCTCTTTATGGTCGAAAGTGCCGTTCGCCGATTTATTGGGATGAAGTAGGGGAAAAGAAAGCCTTAGATCCGACAATCATTCCATGGATGGAGGATGCCCGAGAAAAGGTTAAACTAATTCGCCAAAGACTCCAAACCGCTCAAAGCCGCCAGAAGAGCTATGCAGACAACCGAAGGAAAGATTTGGAGTTTGAAGTTGGAGATCGTGTGTTTCTTAAGGTCACGCCATTGCGAAGTATCACGGCAGGTAGAGGGAAGAAACTGCAACCTAGATTTGTAGGACCCTTTAAAGTCCTTCAAAGAGTTGGAAAAGTGGCGTACCGTCTCGAGTTACCTCCAAACTTATCCAGGATTCACGACGTCTTTCATGTCTCAATGCTCAAAAAGTACCATCCAGATCCAACCCACATCTTACGATCAGAAGAGATTGAGGTAGATGAAGCCCTGACCTATGAGGAGAAACCTGTACAAATACTCGACAGAAAGGTTAAGGAGCTGAGAAATAAAAATATTCCTTTGGTGAAGGTGTTATGGAGGAACCACGGTATAGAAGAGGCAACCTGGGAGGTAGAGGAAGAAATACAAAAAAAATACCCTGAACTGTTTGATAACTCAGGTGAGAAATTTCGGGGACGAAATTCTTTAAGGGGGAGAGAGTGTGAGAACCCGTAAATTTTATTTATTTCTAGGTCAATTTGACTCATTTGCACCCGTTTTCCACATTTTCTTGCTTCTAAGAATATTCTAGACATTTTTATGAGTAAATAGGGTTTTTAAAATATTTTTCTAGCAAAAGTCAATTTTCGAAATTTTTGGAGTGAATAGTGCACGTGGGACCCGCTAGTGCGTTAAGTGAGAGAAATTCGACCAATCAGGTCAAGTTTTGCGTACTGAGATTTAATTACTAGATGTTAGTAGGTGATTAGAGGTTACTTGGATGAATTAAACTTGGTGAGACAAGAAGATAGGAATGAATTAATAAGGCGCCACGTGTCGCAATTTCATTGGAGCTTGGACTTTGACCATTTTTCACCTTTACTAAAAGAAGAAATTTGACTCAATGCATCTTCATTTTTCTCCTCCCTTGGCCGACTTTCTTGAGGAAAAAAAAAGAAAGAAAAACTCCAACTTTGATCTTCAATTCCTAGCTCAATCTTGAAATTCAACCATCAAAACCTTAATTCACTCCATAAAAACCACTTGCCTAGGAGGATTGGAGCTATTGGTGGACTTGTTTTGGAGACCAACCCTTTAAGCTACCACCTTTGTTGAGGGAAGAGGTAGTTTGCTTGGAAACTTCTCTTTTGGTTCCATTAATGTCAAATTGATGGCCTATGGTGGCTAAGTAGTTAGATTTATGGATGAAATTATGGTTTATTTGGAAGTTGTATGAATTTCTGATTTTTGAGGAATTTTTCTGTTTTATATGATAAATGTTAGCTAACCTTGGTTGGATGGTCTAATAATGAGCCATATGGAGCTCTTGTGTGTGAATTTCGAGTAATTGCGGAAATTTCCAGCTTTGCACAAAATTTCAGTTTTAGGGTTTATGAATTGGGGCTTTTCTATAATTGATGTTTGGAATGGCAATTGGCTTGGAATGAAGTTTTTTGAGTAGCCTATGAGTGAATTGTGGTTGAATTGGATGGGATTTGATGTTTGTTTGTAGGATGGAAAAGCTAGAATTTAAGGGGAAATGCTGTCAAATTTCCGCCAGAATTCCTGAACAGTTTCGGGAAATCTGTTATAACTCGATGTAGGAATATCGGAATTTAGTTCTGTTTGTTGCGTTTTAAACTAGACTCCTAGGGCTACAAACCGTGAAAATTTCAGACCCTAGTTCTGCCTGTGTGATTTATGGTGATTTTCCAAAGTTGACTGAAAATTACATACCTGTTCTGTCTTTGACTGGACGGTGCTACGACTTGAGGCTAGAATTTAACTAACTTGTGACTCGAATCTTGTAAACATGTCTTCTAAGTAATTGTACCCCTTTGAGTGTATTTTCCGACGGTATAAATTTTATTAATTTTGGCCTTAAGACCTGTGAGATATGATTTTTCCAATGAGAGCGCGCAAAGCTGGAAAATCCTGTTTTCCTAGAATTATTCTTACTTTCCTTTTTCCTCTTAGGTTTGAGAGTTTACTACACCTTTGGCCTTAAAAATCAAAGTATTTTTCATTTTTGAGTCATATTTGCATTTTGCTTTAGTAGTTCACTTAAGAGGCATTCGACTCGTGTTCGAGTCTCAACTGTAATTTCTTGTTTCTTGTAGGTCGAGCCGGTGATTCCGGACAACCGTTGGGCGAAAACTTGTGACTTGCTTACTTAAGTGTGAGTGTACTATGCATGACTTGTGTTTACTTGATTTTGTACTTGGATCCTTGAATTGGATACCTGTGATTTATGTGCTCGAGGCGAGAGTGTACTTTATCGCTCTCGTTCTCTTATATGTGTAACTGAATTACTGGAGATGCGTGAATTGAACTGAATGCTTGTGAACTGGATTCATGCCTGGCTTCATGTCGTTTTGGGTATGAACCCTACGACTTCACTGTGAAAACTGAGCTCAAGCCTTAATGGCCGTTTATCGAGTCGAGCCGGTAAGGGCCGGTCGATTAGGTAGCGAGCCGTGAGGTCACTGTGTGTCGAGTGGAGCGATTGCTCCTCTACCTTGTGGTATACTCGAGTATTACCCTCTGATTACTGTGAGGTGTTCGGGCCCGGTAGGGGAATGTTCGGTGGAAGGTTTGGGAGTAAAGTGGTGATCTACGGTCGTACGTGTCCGTTGAACGTTGACGGAGAGTCAACGGGAAGTGATCAAGAGTTGCCAAGGGAAATTGGCTCCCGAGAGCCACCCGTATCCTTTCCTTTGAAATTGATTTTGTGTTTTCTTTCTATGGTTGATCGTAATGTGTAACTGAGCATGACTAATACGTGCACTTTGAATGCATGACTTTTAGTACCTCATTGGGCGAAAGCTCACACTCGTACTTTTGTTTTCCTTACAGGGCATTCTTTTGGGAAACCATGAGTTTTGTGAAGCGAGTAGAGCTAGTTAGGCATTCTTTTGTATTTTGTATAGCTCCTCGACTTTTAGAACCCTAATGTGGGACTTGAACATTTCATTTTGAATTGGAAAACCCTAGAGTGGGTTATGTGTATATATTGGCTCGTGTATATATGATACTTTTCTTGGAATTGTACTTGTTCACCTTGCTTATCGGTATTTTTTTTTCTTTTCCGAAACGTCTAGAATTTTGTGTATGTGACCGTTAGCAGTCCTGGCGAGAGCTGGGCAGGCAGCTCGCTAACCCTTAGGGTACGCCCATGGGGAAGGTGGGGCTGTCACACAGTACTTCCACACCGTAGGCACTTTCGAGCCTTTCGCCATCCATTATCCTTGGTATGGTTGGATTTCCCACAGTACCCACAAGATACTCGGGGGGCGAATGTCTGGCCTTCCTGCGATGCACCTCTCGCTTGTCCCCTTCCACCGTGGCTTCTCTCGGAATAACTCCCGTAGATGTACCTGTAAACCTTCCACCGCCAGCTCCTCGGCCGACTTTAGGAGGTGGCATGCCTCGATCACTATATACCTGCCCTTGACTTCCACTAGGCGCACCTCCCCTTTTCACATGAAAAACCCTTACTTGTGCCCTGGCAATTTCTATTCTCTGAGCTTTCTTCAAAACCACCGTAAAAGTATTAATTTGTGCCACCGCCAAGGCCTCCTGTATTTTCACATTTAGTCCCTGTACAAGCCTCCTAGCCCTCTTTTGTTCTGTAGCTATCAATTCGAGAGCAAACTTGGATAACTTAGTGAACTGAGTTTCATACTCAGATACACTTAGGGTTCCCTGACGGAATTTAATAAAATCGTCCTCCCTCTTTTCCTGGACTATCGGTGGGAGATATTTCTCATTAAACTCACGCACGAAATTCAACCAGGTCCATGCGATCCCCTCTCTCTCCCACTTAACCCTAACTACATTCCACCAGGTTTTGGCTGGTCCCTCAAACTGAAATATAGCAAAATTCACCTGCCTATCCTCCGTATAGTTTAAGACAGAAAAAATATTGATCATAGTCTCCAACCACCTCTCAGCTACCTCAGGGTCCGGTCCTCCAAGAAACTTAGAAGAAGAAAACTTCTGGAATTACTCTAAGGCCCTGTCTTGCCCCATTTCAGGGTCCCTAGGTTGATTAACAGGGGTTTGACCCTGCTGTTCTACCAGTCGAGCAACAATATTGGTCATTTGCTGAATCGCCATTGCCACCTGATCCCCTCCCTCAACTCGGGGTCCAGGTTGTGGCTCAACCATTTCACCTCTCTCCTCTCTCGGTTCCCGTACTGGTTCTTGTGCCTGTCTAGCCCCACGGCTACGACTAGAACCGCATCCTCAGGTAGTTCCACGGTTCTGATTTCTCCTAACCTCCATGCTTCTTTGGACAATAAACTATATAGATATAAGCAAAATAAAATAGTTATAAAGGTCAATAAAAGCATTTTCAAGTCATAAAGTAAAGGCAATACAACACATTTAAAATAAACATTTCCTTTATATACATAGCAAAATAAGTTACATAACAAGTTAGAAAGTACTATACATGCCAACCTAATACAGTCAAAAGCTTATAACAGCCAATGGACATAGAACAAAAGCAAGCGCTATATACATCAACCTTAACACGTCAATATCAAAAACAAAAGATGACGTGTTATCCCAATCATGTCCCTAACTATCTCACGCAATCCCTCAAAACCCTAGACCCCTAGTCTAGTAAGTCACCAACCCAACCGACTCTGCCTCTTCCGCAGATGCAGCCGGCTCCTCCTCTGGGTCCTCCTCAGGATCCTCCTCACGATCACTAGGGATTGCGTTCCCTTGACCGTCCTCGGCCAAGTTCTGCACTACTTCCTCTACCAAAGTCCTACACTCAGTTAAAATATTGTAGGTCCGATCTCTCACGTCCCTAACTACCTGAACAAGGCGACCATTAGCCTCCTGAGCCTACTCTCGGAAGACATTGGTTCGCTCCTACTCCTCGAGAACCGAGGCCTCAAACTCTCGAATCCTAACCCCCTGTACTCGTAGAACCGCCTGTAGACGCTCTATCTCTGTCTGGCATCTACGATTGGCACTACCCAATCGTCTCCTCTCGTCGGCAATAGCGAGAACTACCCTATCGAGATAGGAGTAGGTCCTCCAGCAGTCACAATGTCGAATCTTACGTGTTAGAGACCACCGACATACGGGCCCTCCGGAATACTCCTGGTAGGTAAGTACTCGACATAAAGGCCCTTCGAGATACTCCTGGTAGGTAAGTACTCGACATACAGGCCTTTTGTGAGGACCCGCAAAATTCTCCTTGTTTTATTGAATATTACTTTATTTTCCGCTTGCATTTTCCTTACTTTAATTTTAGTATATTAATTTTCAGAGATTTTATAAGTGAGTGTCGTTTTTAAATCATTTATCTAGTATAAGTGCGTACATGTTAAGCTTGAGGTGCGTTGTGGATGTGGGACCCGCTAGTAAGGAAGTGCGATATATTTTTGACCACTAGTTGGAGTTTTGTGTTAAGTGATATTATTTTACAAGGTACTAAGAGATGATTAGGGATTAGCTAGGAAGATTAGTATTGGAAGACAAAACTAATTAGAGTAAACTCTAGAAGCTAAGTGTCAAGATACCATTGGAGGTTGGACTTGACCAAGTCTTACCTAACTTTACTAAAATCAAAATTGACCCAAATCTTCTTCATTTTCTTCTCTAGCTTGGCTAGCCATATGAAGAAAAATGAGAGAAAGAAAGCTCCAACTTCATCCTCCATCCTTTGCTTGAATCTTGAGATTTCACCGATAGTCTTGCAAAATACTCCATAGAAGTTGGTCTCTAAGGAAGCTTAAGGGGTTTTGTGGAATGATTTGGGAGGAGAAAGGTGTGGGTAGCTTCCTTGCCTAAGGTTTAAGGTAATTTTGCTAAGAAACTCTCTTTATTTCAAATAATTGCAAAAATAGTGCCTTATGGAGGCAACTTTGGTAGTTTTATGCAATATTTCATGGTTGGAAGTGATATTATGGAAATTTTTCAGTTTTATCAGGAATTTTCTGCCCTATTCTGGCCAGTGTCATTCGAATATGATGGCGGCTGAATTAGCCTTAGCACAAAACATGCAAGTTGTAGAGCATTGAGTGTAGATTATGCCTGTAAAATTTCAGCTCAATCGGAGTACTGTAGCCTGTGAAATGACTATTTTACCCCTGCTGCCCTGTTTCTATCCGAAATGATAATCAGCCTCTGTAATTGGCTCGTTTGGCTGGGAAAATGAATAAATTAGCTTTTGATGCCTTCATAAGAATTGTAGCCTTGTATCTTAGCTTTCGAATGGCTTTGGAAGCAACTGAATCGGAGTTCTGTGTGCTGAGATATGATGAATAACATCAGGATTGCTAGTTGAATGTCACAGTGAGCTACGAACTGGACAATCTGGGGCTGTTTGGGTAAATTTGACTAGATTAGGTTGAGAATTGGGTTGAGGTGTCTTCATAAGAATTGTAGACTTATGTCTTAGCTTCGAAACGGTATAAAGTTTACCCCAATCCGATTGGTGTAGCTTCGGTTGTGATCAATACGCTAAAAGATGTCAAACCCGCCATTTTGTTCCTTGTCTTAAACCTTAATTCCGGTCACTTTTCTAGCTTGGATTTGTAATTGAATGACTTTTAGCCTATTGAACGGGCTATTGTAATGAGATTATTTGTGTGTGTTTTTGGTGGCTGATTGAGGAAAATAATAAAGCCATAAATGGCTGGAAAATAGGTAAATACAAAGGGCGTGCTGCCCAAATTTGCACTCAAATGGCGATTTCAAAATTTTAAGAGCGGGCAAAAGTTTTACGACTATTTTACTCATGTCTTTTGGGCTAAATGTACTTTTTTCACTTCCAAAATCATACGTATACATTGTACTATTAGTTATTCGGATTTTCTTTGATTCACTTAATCTTGGGTTGGTTTGAACCGTAATATTTTCTTATGATTATTCTTAGGGTTTCTTGGTGATTAAGGGTGTTATCCGAAAGGAATTTTGGATGTTATTTTGCTTATATAGGTGAGTGTACCACTCGCATGACTCGTTGTTTAACTGTGTTACCTATACCTGCATAAGGTGACTTGCTTGACTGTATTACCTGCTTAGTTTTGGACGAGTCGAGGGTGTCTTTTACCACACTTGTCTCCCTCGCTTATTGTCAAATCACTATATGAATTTGAATTAGTTGTTCCTGTATGCGGACTTGTATGGTTACGTGCACTGAAATCTAGACCCTCTGGTGGGGCATAGCCGTTGTGCTAGCCTGTTGTTTTGTCCAGCACCGCCAGGGACGAAATCCTGAAATCTAGACCCTCTGGTGGGGCATAGCCGTTGTGCTAGCCTGTTGTGTTGTCCAGTACCGCCAGGAACGAAATTCTCGACTTAGGGCTAAGTTATATTCTGAAGTTTTGGTATACTCAAGTTTTACCATCCCTTTTGGCTCCTGAGAGCCACCTGTATTCTTTCCATTTGAAGTATTTATTCATTTCCCTATCTGGTGTGTATGATTGCATGATTTAAAAGTGAAATACCATGTTGCGTGACTACTTGTACTTTTGGTATCTCATGGAGCTTAAGCTCACCCCCCCCTTTTCCGTTACCTTTGTTTTTCTTACAGGGTTCAAATTTTGGAACTGTGACTTTGAAGATAAGAGTGGAGCTAGTTTAAATATTCTTCGTGTAGCTCCTCTGAAATTGGAAAACCCTAATTGTATCTTAATCAAATGTTTCCCTTTCGAATTGTTCATTTACCCACGTGTGTATATAAAAGTGGTGGATCTTGTCTATGTGGCTCATTTGTTTGGGAATGTACATTCTCTAGTGTGATATATATAGTTTGCTTGTACTTGCTTGGGATTCGGACGAGTGCAGAGTTTGAACGTGGAAAGAAAACTTCTGGCAGGGAAAACCCTTGCAGAGAATCCGGCCGTATATCCGGCCAGTTCTTGGCCGGATACTTGGCCGGATTGGCAGGGCAGGTTGGAAAAATTTGAGTTGCTTTCGGCCTCGAATCCGGCCGGATTGTGACGTGGTTGTTTTCCAATTGTGTTTTCGTTTTCATTTTTATTTCCGTTGAGGTGTTTAATCGAAGTACCAGGTCACCGTGTGTTTAGAAATCAGGTTTCCAACTTAGTAGTCTCCGGTTGTTTGTTTTCTTTGGGTTCTATCGCGCGTAATTTAGGATTTGTATGATTCGACTCAGTAGTCCTGGCGAGAGTTGGGCGGGCTGTCCGCCAAACCCTTGGTTCGCCTTAGGGGGAGGTGGGGCTGTCACAGTGGTATCAGAGCCAGTTTCGCGTGGTCTCTGTGCGGAGTGAGCTTGGGCCAAGTGATGTATGGTCCTAATTGTGTGAATAAGTGTAAAGGACTAAGTGCCCTTCTTGGGCGTAAGCTATGAATGTGCCTGTTATAAGTGTAAATTCTTTTCATGTACTTGGGGACAATAGTTTATGTACGTCAGGTGGGAATCTTTGATATGGGTGGTTTACTCTTGGACCGGCCGGCTCGAGTTGTGAATTATCTTATCGTGGATTCTTGTACTTGAGTACCAAATAGTGGGGGAACACTAGAATAAGGGCCTGTACCTTGATTACACTTGAGGTGAGTTCTTATGGCAAAGGTCGGCCCTTAGTGAGTGTTGGCTGAACATTGTATTTATGGAGCTATATGTATGTGAACTTTATATAGTGATTGTGTGGCTAATGGAAGTAATGCACCTAGTATATGATATTTTGATGAGTGATATAAAATATTGGTGATTGGATAGTACTGAACCTAATTCATGAATCTTTTATTATAGGTTAGTCTTGAAGTTAAGTGAAATTTTCTTTGGTGATTCAAAAGGGGGAAACTATCTATGATGGATGAGGATCATGAGCTGTGGTTGGTGAGTGATTCCAAAACTGTTTCCAAAATTATCTTCGAACTATTTCCTGCACTGTTTTCTTGCGTGTGTGTTATGCAATGATTTGGCTCAAATGAGTGCTTGGAAGTCTTGTACTTAACACCAACGTCTCCACTTTAATGACACTTGATCTGAATGTGGAGCACTGATGGCTCTCTTGTACTGCTTGACTGTACTGGATTTTATTGGAGAGTTGGAAGTTTAAAGTACTATGATTTCCCTAACTCACAAGAGCATAAACTTACATTTGATTACTGATAAATGCACTAGTGTGAAACTTATTTGATTATGATTTTTATTGGGACATTTGTTGAGCTTTTAGCTTACCCCAAAGTATTTATTCCCTTTCCCACAAAGCTTGAGGCAAAGGAAACACTTGGATTAACTTGTTAGCGTGACGGGATGGGGATCTCGGGTATATTTTGAATTTTTATTAGAGTGGCCCTTTATTGCCTAAGTGACTTTCGAGAACCTATCCTGACTTGATTAGGGAATGAATGAGGAGAAGCTCCTGAAAAGTAGAAGAACTCGCTGTTAGAATCATTTTTGTGCGTAAAAAGAGAGAATTTCGAGGACGAAATTTCTTTTAGGGGGGAGAGAGTGTGAGGACCCACAAAATTCTCCTTGTTTTATTGAATATTACTTTATTTTTCGCCTGCATTTTCCTTACTTTAATTTTAGTATATTAATTTCAGAGATTTTATAAGTGAGTGTCGTTTTTAAATCATTTATCTAGTATAAGTGCGTACATGTTAAGTTGAGGTGCGTTGTGGATGTAGGACCCGCTAGTAAGGAAGTGCGATATATTTTTGACCACTAGTTGGAGTTTTGTGTTAAGTGATATTATTTTACAAAGGTACTAAGAGATGATTAGGGATTAGCTAGGAAGATTAGTATTGGAAGACAAAACTAATTAGAGTAAACTCTAGAAGCTAAGTGTCAAGATACCATTGGAGGTTAGACTTGACCAAGTCTTACCTAACTTTACTAAAATCAAAATTGACCCAAATCTTCTTCATTTTCTTCTCTAGCTTGGCTAGCCATATGAAGAAAAATGAGAGAAAGAAAGCTCCAACTTCATCCTCCATCCTTTGCTTGAATCTTGAGATTTCACCGATAGTCTTGCAAAATACTCCATAGAAGTTGGTCTCTAAGGAAGCTTAAGGGGTTTTTGTGGAATGATTTGGGAGGAGAAAGGTGTGGGTAGCTTCCTTGCCTAAGGTTTAAGGTAATTTTGCTAAGAAACTCTCTTTATTTCAAATAATTGCAAAATAGTGCCTTATGGAGGCAACTTTGGTAGTTTTATGCAATATTTCATGGTTGGAAGTGATATTATGGAAATTTTCAGTTTTATCAGGAATTTTCTGCCCTATTCTGGCCAGTGTCATTCGAATATGATGGCGGCTGAATTAGCCTTAGCACAAAACATGCAAGTTGTAGAGCATTGAGTGTAGATTATGCCTGTAAAATTTCAGCTCAATCGGAGCACTGTAGCCTGTGAAATGACTATTTTACCCCTGCTGCCCTGTTTCTATCCGAAATGATAATCAGGCCTCTGTAATTGGCTCGTTTGGCTGGGAAAATGAATAAAATTAGCTTTTGATGCCTTCATAAGAATTGTAGCCTTGTATCTTAGCTTTCGAATGGCTTTGGAAGCAACTGAATCGGAGTTCTGTGTGCTGAGATATGATTGAATAACATCAGGATTGCTAGTTGAATGTCACAGTGAGCTACGAACTGGACAATCTGGGGCTGTTTGGGTAAATTTGACTAGATTAGGTTGAGAATTGGGTTGAGGTGTCTTCATAAGAATTGTAGACTTATGTCTTAGCTTCGAAACGGTATAAAGTTTACCCCAATCCGATTGTGTAACTTCGGTTGTGATCAATACGCTAAAAGATGTCAAACCCGCCATTTTGTTCCTTGTCTTAAACCTTAATTCCGGTCACTTTTCTAGCTTGGCTTTGTAATTGAATGACTTTTAGGCCTATTGAACGGCTATTGTAATGAGATTATTTGTGTGTTTTTGGGGGCTGATTGAGGAAAATAATAAAGCCATAAATGGCTGGAAAATAGGTAAATACAAAGGGCGTGCTGCCCAAATTTGCACTCAAATGGCGATTTCAAAATTTTAAGAGCGGGCATAAGTTTACGACTATTTTACTCATGTCTTTTGGGCTAAATGTACTTTTTTCACTTCCAAAATCATACGTATACATTGTACTATTAGTTATTCGGATTTTCTTTGATTCACTTAATCTTGCGTTGGTTGAACCGTAATATTTTCTTATGATTATTCTTAGGGTTTCTTGGTGATTAAGGGTGTTATCCGAAGGAATTTTGGACGTTATTTTGCTTATATAGGTGAGTGTACCACTCGCATGACTCGTTGTTTAACTGTGTTACCTATACCTGCATAAGGTGACTTGCTTGACTGTATTACCTGCTTAGTTTTGGACGAGTCGAGGGTGTCTTTTACCACACTTGTCTCCCTCGTTTATTGTCAAATCACTATATGAATTTGAATTAGTTGTTCCTGTATGCGGACTTGTATGGTTACGTGCACTGAAATCTAGACCCTCTGGTGGGGCATAGCCGTTGTGCTAGCCTGTTGTGTTGTCCAGCACCGCCAGGGATGAAATCCTGAAATCTAGACCCTCTGGTGGGCATAGCCGTTGTGCTAGCCTGTTGTGGTTGTCCAGCACCGCCAGGGACGAAATCCTGAAATCTAGACCCTCTGGTGGGGTTTAGCGGTCGTGCTAGCCTGTTGTGTTGTCCAATACCGCCAGGAACGAAATTCTCGACTTAGGGCTAAGTTATATTCTGAAGTTTTGGTATACTCGAGTTTTACCATCCCTTTTGGCTCCTGAGAGCCACCTGTATTCTTTCCATTTGAAGTATTTATTCATTTCCCTATCTGGTGTGTATAATTGCATGATTTAAAAGTGAAATGCCATGTTGCGTGACTACCTGTACTTTGGTATCTCATGGAGCTTAAGCTCACCCCCCCTTTTCCGTTACCTTTGTTTTTCTTACAGGGTTCAAATTTGGAACTGTGACTTTGAAGATAAGAGTGGAGCTAGTTTAAATATTCTTTCGTGTAGCTCCTCTGAAATTGGAAAACCCTAATTGTATCTTAATCAAATGTTTCCCTTTCAAATTGTTCATTACCCACGTGTGTATATAAAAGTGGTGGATCTTGTCTATGTGGCTCATTTGTTTGGGAATGTACATTCTCTAGTGTGATATATATAGTTTGCTTGTACTTGCTTGGGATTCGGACGAGTGCAGAGTTTGAACGTGGAAAGAAAACTTCTGGCAGGAAACCCTTGCAGAGAATCCGGCCGTATATCCGGCCAGTTCTTGGCCGGATACTTGGCCGGATTGGCAGGGCAGGTTGGAAAAATTTGAGTTGCTTTCGGCCTCGAATCCGGCCGGGAATCCGGCCAGATCTTGGCCGGATTGTGACGTGGCTGTTTTCCAATGTGTTTTCGTTTTCATTTTTATTTCCGTTGAGGTGTTTAATCGAAGTACCAAGTTACCGTGTGGTTTAGAAATCAGGTTTCCAACTTAGTAGTCTCCGGTTGTTTGTTTTCTTTGGGTTCTATCGCGCGTAATTTAGGATTTGTATGATTCGACTCAGTAGTCCTGGCGAGAGCTGGGCGGGCTATCCGCCAAACCCTTTGGTTCACCTTAGGGGGACGTGGGGCTGTCACAGCTTTCGAGATGCTCCTGGTAAGAAGGTACTGGTCGAGAGGGCTCGGCACTCCCACTCACACCATTACCCTTTATAGCCTACATTACCAGTAACATAATAAGAATAAATAATTTGGACAAATAAAGTTAGGCTAAGCACCAATTCTCTAGGGTTTCACACTTAGGCAATCAGAAACAAGCTATATCATATATGCATCGCTCAATCTACCTATACTAATTCAAATCTAGGCTTTGATACCACCTATGACGACCCCACCGCTCTCTAGGGCGTACCTTAGAGTTTAGCGGATCGTCTGCCCAACTCTCGCCAGGACTCGTTCACTTAAGTCAATCAAAATAAGTTACAACCTCAAGAGTAAATGGAACAACAGTTCTCAAGCTTGGAACGTACATTTACATTCATTTCTATCTCAAACGTTCATACAATCCCAAATGTGACAAAAGATTTGAATTCCAGATACATTCAACCCTAATTCGAGCACTAGCGCGAGTACAATCGCCAAAAAATGCAAAAAACTAGACAAAGCTAGCCTGTACCAGCCTCACGCCCTCGCTTGTACCCCCTGTAAGGAAAACAAAGCTAATAGAGTGAGCTAAAACTCAGTGAGGTTCCATCATGCAGACCCAAATAGCAAGTTGACCATTATTTAAAAGTGTAAATATCAAAGTAGCGAGTATAAAAAGTCAAGAAAATGAGCAACAACCCTTCGTATAGCCAATCACTAAATATTCAATAGTTCAAGTAAAAGGGTACAGTCACTTTTGCAAACTAGCTCCGCCATAACTTGATCAAGTAGTAGTTGACACTCCGTCAACTTTCAAGTAAAGTAACCAATCTAGTAGTGCTCCACTTAATTCAAATCTCCGTCCATTATTCAAATCCCCTACTGGGCCCGAACTATAAGATAAACACTGGGTGGTAATACTCGAGCATACCAATTAGTCGAGAACATAACACTCCACTCGATAACACTAGATATTTAGGGTTCGTTATCTAATCGACCAGGCCCTTGCCGGCTAGACTCGATTAACTCGCCATAGAGTTTCTAGAATTCCAGACAGTATTCAAGTCATATACATGTATATCAAGTCAATTACAATCAATGAACGATAATATATCACATTAGGGCAAGTGCGATAAAGTACACTCTTGGCCGACCAAACAAATCAAATATTGTCCGATCCCATTAGCAAAGCATTTCAATCAAGTATCAAGTTCAATCATGCACTTGGAATCACTCACTAAAGACTTAGTACTTTTCAAGATCACGCTCAGGTGCAACTCCTTGGTTGGAATCCAAATCTGCGATAAAATATCATTTAAGAGTTTGAAATCAACTAGGGTTCAAAACTTAGGAGTTTTACTTAAAGAAAATCAAGTAAATGAAACTCGTTTAAGTAGTATTCATGTTACTTATCAAACTCTAGAAAATTCATGCTCGCTCTTTTAGTTTTGATAAAGAAGCGATTACAACTTTTGAATTCGCACTTGCAATGAAAGATTGAGAAAATCGTAGTTATAAGGGTCGCTACTTTTACCTTTTCAAGGGTACGAGTTTTGACAAAATTTCAGCTTATATACCTCTACTAACCGAAACTTGAATATCATAGACAATACAAGTTCACTTCGACCTCAAATCGTCGCTCAAATTTCAAGTTCACTCGCTTATCCTTCGAGCGAAAATTTGGGCAGCATGCCCCTTGTATTTATCCATTTTCCAGCCATTTATTGTTTCAATTTTTTTTCCCTCAAATCAGCCCAATTCAAACACACAAGCAAGTATATGAAGATAGCCCTTCCACTAGGCTAATAACATCCAAATATAACTCATTTCTAGCAACTAGTCAATCACAACCAATGCTGAAATTTACTTGCCAAATCTGGAAATTCAACTTTCAACTCTAAAATGTAACAATCATGCCACTAATCACTTCACAAATTCCATTTCCAAGCTCAACAACAACATTTTCTAGTTAAACATCAATAATCAACGCTGAAAAATATAAACCCTAGCTGAAAATTCGCTACACCACCAAAAACTAGAAAATCATCCATCATATATGCCAAGATTAAAAGCTTCTATAGCATATTTAGCTAGATTAAGAAAGATAAAAGGGAGTTCTAGACTTATACCTTACAAAACCTTCTTGAAAGTGAGGAACCAAACAATTTCTCCGAAAACTTTCACCACACCAAGCTTCCCAAGCACCAAGATGAAGGTTTAATCGATTTAGTTTTTTCGATTCAACTCAAATAAGGCTAGAATCAAGGTTGGAAATTGAAAATTTCTTCTCTCTTTTCTCTCCTCTATGTCTCGGCCACCATGAAGAAAAGAAAAGGAAAGTGAGCCAAATTGGTAGATAAGAAGGAAGAAAGTTAGCTTAGTCAAAGTTCGTTGGATTTCCGATAAGTGTCGTACCAAGATTCAATCTCTTTTTTTTTTTCTTTTCTCACTTTCTTTAGTCAAGAATTTTGGCTGTTTTAGGGGATACTTTACGGTTGATTTTGCTGAAATAAAAGCAAGGAGATTAAGGTAATAAAGTAGTGTTGAAGTGGTGTACTCAATCGGTAGCAAACGGTGCACGTCGGTTCAAGTCTATTTTCCTTAACTCTCTCGTACTTGTGTTTTAACTTGTGATTCACTCACTTATTATTAGCACTTCTAATCACACACTTTCTCCTACCTAATACTCACTCTTATCCAGTAAATTTAGTACACACTCCTTACCAATTAATCACACTACCAAAATACGCAAAAACCCTAGTTTACCCTAACTATAAAACTAAAGGTAAAACTCTCGATTCCATTATTTATTACAACTATTGAGGGAGTAATTTAGTAGTAAAGAAATTATAAATTAACTTATTTAAAATAAAAGGGAATTTTAAAGAAAAAATGAAGAATTTTGCAAGTCCTCACACTCACCTTCAAGCTTTCCCCAAGATTGATCGGAGTGGATTCGAGTTTCACGTTGATTTTCTCAAGAATCAAGCAAGAAATCAAGATGGAATTTTTGGAAGTTTTTCTCTCTTTTCTTTCCCTAGAATTTTGGCCAAGGTGATATAAAATGCAGGAAATGCTGGCTAAATTGCAAGATAACTAATAGAAGAAGTCTTGGTTAAATGGTCTTAGTCAAACTTTGAAGGATGAGTGACAAATAGCATCACATGATTCAACCCTATTTCTTTGTCTCTCTTGTGTTTCTAATCTCTGAAGTATCTAGGGTTTCTCTAATACACTTTTAACACTTCTAATCACATAATTCCTCTAGTACCACATTCATTCTTATCCACCAAATTTAACGCACACATCTCACTAGTCGGTCAAACTACCATAGTACTCTACGAAATTTAACATGCATTAATTTATAGAAAAGGGAATGATAAAATCTTAACTTAACCTTTAAAATCACTATCAAATTAAAACTAGCAAATAAGCAAATAAAGTAAAATTAAAAGGAAATATAAATTAATTTTTCAAAAATAGGAGGAAATTTAAAAACAATTTTCGGGTCCTCACACTCTCTTTCCTTTAAGAAATTTTTGTTCTTGAAATTTTTACCTTCTATCGCCTCAGATGACTTTGGAGCTTGTTGTTTGTCTATAGTATATACTCGCGCTGGCACTCTTGGTTTGTTTCCTCTTTCACTAACTTGTCTAGGGTTAGTTTTATCCCCTTGTTGAGCATTATTCCCTCGTTGCTACTTCTTCGGACAGTTGCTAATTTGATGGTCGGTATTTCCACAAACTAAGCACTTTCGCCCCTTCCTCCAGCAATCATTCTCAGTGTGATTTGTCTTCCCACAGTATCCACAAGCTAAGCAAAGAATCACTTTTTTGGCCTTCTCGAGGAATTCTCACTTGTTGGCCTTCTCGAGGAATTCTCTCTTGTTGTCCTTTTTCTACTTGACTTCCTCTTGTAGAACCTTCTTCTAGTGTTCCTAGTGTCCATGGTGGGTAAGGTGAATGATTCACTCTTTTTGCTTTGGAAGGCGTTGCATTTTCTCTAGATTTCTTAGGTGTACTACTAGGTGCACTTCTTTTTCGTACTTGGAAAGATTTTACCTGTGCCTTCGCATTCTCTATTCTTTGGGCTTTCTCAGGAACTTCCGTAAAAGTACTAACTTGAACCGCTGCTAAAGCTTCTTGGATCTCCAGATTCAATCCTTGTATAAACTGTCTCACTCTTCCCTGCTCCGTAACCAACAATTCAGGAGAAAATTTGGACAGTTTAGTGAATTGTGTTTCATACTCAGCCACACTCAGGGTTCCCTGACGTAATCTAATAAAATCATCCTCTGTCTTCTCTTGGACCAAAGGTGGGAGGTATTTCTCATTAAACTCCCTTATAAAGTTTATCCAAGTCCATGCAGTCTGTTCTCTCTCCCACTTTGCCCTAATAACATTCCACCATGCCGGGGCCGATCCTACAAATTGAAATACAGCAAAGTTTACCTGCCTTTCCTCCGTGTAGTTCAAAGCTGCAAAGATATTAATCATCGTCTTCAACCAATGCTCAGCTGTCTCCAAATCAGGCCCTCCAAAGAATTCGGTGGAGAAAACTTTTGAAAACGCTATAGGACCCTATCCTCTCCTATCTCAGGATTCCTAGGCTGATTCACTGGAGTTTGGCCTTGTTGTTCTACCAATCGTGTTAAGATATTGGTCATTTGTTGTATCGCCGTCGCTACTTGGTCCCCTACTTCGACCCTCGGTCCTTGGCCTTGCTCGGCCGCTACTTCTCTTTCATTCACGTCCTCGACTAGTTCCACGTCCACGACTACGTCTTCCCTTTATACCCTTCTCTTTCTCTTTTTGTCGAAATAGGCTATATAGTACGTAAACAAAATAAATTGGCTAAAGCAGCAAGATAAAAACATTTTTAAACCACAAAGCCAAAGATAAGGAAACATGCTTAGCATATTTATAACACACCAAGTTCATACATCAAGTGACAAAAATACTGTACATATCACTTGATCAAATTCAAGTACACAAGACAAAGGCAAGTACTATATATATTAGTATTGACATGTCACGAGCAAAATACATACAGTGTCAATACAGTGGCAAAACAAAAAAATTAACAACATGTCATCATCAAAATTCTAATTTTTGCTCTCAAAAACTCAAGTCTTCAACCTCCAATTTACTCATGGTCATTGTCAAAGCTATACCCAGAAGATACTACAACTACTTACCACCATAGTATCCTTTCTATTCCCAATCGGAGCGATCATCCTACGTTCACCAAAAGAATATATATAAGATTAGAATCCAAACCCTTTTCTCCAAAACTCCCATAACTAATCCAAAACTCTCGATCGGGGCAAGATAGGAATCAAAACCAAATCCCTACTCTTACATTGAGGGGTAGGTATCAAGGAAGCATAGGTAAGGGTAGTCTATCAAGAACCAAATTAAAAGGAGATAGCTCTGCAGTGCTAGCTTCTCCAACATGCATGACAATCTAACTACCAGCATAGAAACCCTAACCAACCAGTTACTGGATTAGTCCATTATAGCACTTATCGATCCATTCTCCTCAATCAATTCAATTCCTAGGTCACATATTAAAATCTTCCATGCGTTAACATTTTCCATTCACATTTACCTAAAAGGCAGTCGTGGTGTCGACTCTCATCTAAATGCCCTCAACTCTTGGGTATCGAGTACAAGAATCCAAAATAAGATAATTCACAACTCGAGCCAGTCGGTCCCAAGAGTAAATCACCTATATTAGAGATTCCTACCTGACATAAATATCTTTCTTCTCCAAGTATCATGATAAAGGTTTTACGCCTATAATATTCATAATTCACAGTTTATGCTTAAGAAGAGTACTTAGTCCTTTATACTCATTCATGTAATCGGGACCATAAGACCACTTGGCCCAAACTCACCCAGCACAGAGACCACACGAGGTGGTTCTTGTGAGGACCCGTAAAATTTTCCTATTTCATATCATTTAATTCTATTTCTTTATATGCATTTTCTTTATTTTATTCTATTACCTTAATTTTCTAGACATTTTATAAGTGAATATAGTTTTCTAAAACATTTTTCTAGTATAAGTTAGTTCGGGTTAGTTTGGAAGTGTATTAAGGACGTGGGACCCGCTAGTGCGATATAATTTTGCCGATTAGGTGATGAAGTATTAAGTGATATTATTTTACAAGGTGCTAGGAGACAATTAGAGGTTAGCTAGACAGATTAACCATTGGAGGAAAGAAGATAAGCTTAAAACCTAAAGGACGCCACGTGTCGCGTTCCGATTGGAGGTTGGACTTGACTAAGCTTTTCACCTTTACTAAAATCAGATTTTGACCCAAAATATCCTTACTTTCTTACCCTTCTTGGCCGAAAATAAGGAGAGGAGAGAGGAGAGAAAACCTTCATCTTGCTCTTCAATTTCTTGTCCAATTCTTGAGTTCCAACCATAGCTTTTGCAAATCACTCCATAAAAGTGCTAGTCAAAGGAGTTTCTAAGGTGGTTGTGGAGTAATTTTGGGAGGAAGAAGCCTAAGTCATCATTTTTCTTGAGGATCCAAGGTAACTTGCTAAGGAAATCCCTCTTTGTTCTTAATAATTCCCAATTTGTGGCTTAAAGTTGTAGTTGTGGTAGTTTTATGAGTATATTTGGTGGTTTGAAGTAGTTTAGTGGTAATTTTCAGTTTATAGTGAATATTTCTGCCTGTTCTGCCCAGTGTTATTCGGCCATGATGGAGGCCGAATTGGACTTAGCTCAAAACATGAAAGTTGTAGAGAATGGAGTGTAGATTATTTCTGTAAAATTTCAGCTCAATCGGAGCACTGTAGCCTGTGAAATGACTAATTTACCCCTGCTTCCCTGTTTCTGTCCGGAAATGATAATCAGCCTCTGTAATTGGCTCGTTTGGCTGGGAAGATGAATGAATTAGCTTTTGATGCCTTCTTAAGAATTGTATCCTTGTATTCTAGCTTTCGAATGGCTTTGGAATCAACTAAATTGGAGTTGTGTGTACTGAGATATGATTGAATAAATCAGGAATGCTAGTTGACTTTCACAGTGAGCTTCAAACTGGAAAATCTAGGGCGGTTTGGGTAAATTTGACTAGGTTAGGTTGAAAACTGGGTTGAGGTATCTTCATAAGAATTGTAGCTCTATGTGTTAGCTTTCCAAAACCTCTGAAAACACCCCAAACGGAGTTGTGTAGCCTGAGTTATTGCCGGTTAAAGTCAGTGCTGATAACTAGACTGATCTTAAACTTTTGGATCTGTGATTGGCAAATTCGACTTAGATAAACTATAAATTAGGTTAGGTGGCCTTCATAAAAGTTGTTCCCCTCTGTCTTAGCTTCGAAATGGTATAAGGTTCACCCCGATTCGATAACCATAGCTCCGGTTATGACTAAAATGCTACGAGATGCCAAATCTGCAGTTTAGTTTTGTCTTCAAAACTGATTTCCAATGGTACTTTTGCACTTGTGTTATACTTGGATGATTTTGGAGCCTATGGAAGGGCTATTGTGGTAACCTTACTTGTGTGTATTGTGGGGCTGAATTAAGGAAAATAAGGAAGCCATAAATGGCTGGAAATTTAGTAAAAACAAAGGGCATGCTGCCCAATTTTCTAGGCCGCGTAGTTCCTTCAAGTTTGAGTTGATTCTTAGTAGATGAACGGCTTTTAGGTCATTCAAGCCCTAGGTCCTCCCGTTACCTTTTCGTTCCGAAATCGCGCTTTTGCAATCTTGCATTCGTAGTTCATTTGAATAGGCATTCGACTTGTTATCGAGCCTCACTTGTGCGTTTCATTTACTAGAATTTGGGATGTGAAAACCTTAATTGCTACTTTGGTTATTTTAGGGTTTCTGGGCGATTAAAGTCATTTTGGGGAAAACTTTTGAAGTATCTGCACTTGAATTGGTGAGTGTACCACTCCCCCTTATTTGTTCCTTAACTGGGTTTTTGTTCATGAAATCTGTAATTTGAATGACTGTACTATCTGTTTATTCTATTGAGACAAGGGTGTACTTTATCACCCTCGTTCTCTTATCAATATGCTCATTTACTGTGGAAAAATTTGAATCTGTTATCTGTGCTCAATCTACTGCCATTTGGACATTGCATCCAACGACTTTTCTGTTACCTCTGAGCTCAAATACTGTGGCTAGTTACTCGAGTCGAGCCGGCCAGGGCCTGGTCGATTAGATAACGAACCACGGTAGTCTGTTTTAAGAAATCTTTGGGTAATGAGACTCTGGATTTCTGGTATACTCGAGTATTACCACCCTCTGTTACTGTTGAGGTGTTCGGGCCCGGTAGGGGTATGTTTGGTGGACGGACTCGGTGTAAAGTGGGGTCTACGGACATGTTTGTTCTATATACGTTGACGGAGAGTCAACGGGTTTGGATCAAGTACCGTAATTGGGCACTTTGGCTCCTGAGAGCTACCTGTATCCTTTCCAGTTGAGATAATTGTTTATTTCCTTATATGTGCATATGTGCCTTAAAAGTGAAATGCCATGCTTCGTGACTACTCGTATTCTTGGTACCTCATTGAGCGCAAGCTCACCCCTTTCCCGTTATCTTTGTTTTCCTTACAGGAGACAAATTTTGAAATCATGATTTTTGAAGAAAAGGGGCGAGCGATTGTATATGTATTTTGTTAAGCTCTTCTGCAACCGAAACCCTAATTGTATTTTGAATAGTATGGATACTTTGGCTTGTACTTCAGTTAATTTATTTAAGACTTCGATGTAAAAATATGTGTATAAGCGTTTAACCTTGCCTATTAAGTGTATTCATTTGAGATGCTACGCTTCTATGGCTTTGGTGACCGTTTCATGAAACCATTGGATGATTGGACGAGCGTGGCGTTTGAGCAAGGAAAAGAAAAATTCTCGCGCGAACTCTAGGTTTTGTGTGATTTGTTTCCGCAGTCCTGGCGAGAGCTGGGCAAGCGGTCCGCCAAACCCTTTGGTTCGCCTTAGGGGTAGGTGGGGCTGTCACAGTTCTGATACCACCTGTGACGACCCCACCTCCCTCTCGCCAGGACTCACTCATTCACTTCAATCAACTCTCAAGATTTAACCGTTCAAACCTCCAAAAATAACATTTAACTTCTACAATTCAACCAAAATTCAAACTTATTTACAACCCAAAAGCCAAACCCTTGGGTATGCCCTAGGGGGATGTGGGGTCATCACACTATCGGTATGCAAAGTTGTGGTTGTTTCTGTGACAGCCCTACCTTCCCTTAGGGCATACCCAAAGGTTAGCGGACTGCCTGCCCAATTCTCACCAGAACTACTAAACCAAAATTCACATTAAGTACTAAAACGCACAGTTCAACTTCCAATCATCAACCCAGAACTATATACAATGGAGTCACTAACGATTCGAACTTAAAGTACAAGCCAGAGTGGTCCAAACTTATACAATACATGAGAGGTTTACTAATACAGAGGAGTTTAAACAAAAAAAAAACTATAACTAGCTCAACTCTTTCCCCAAAAACTATGCTCCCATAACTTCGCCCCCTGTAAGGAAAACAAAGGTAACAGGGTGAGTTTTCACACAATGAGGTACAAAAAGGTCACGCAGTCACAAATCACATAGTTAAAATTTTAATCCATCAAATAATAGAATAAATAAACACCACAACTTATACAGAGAAGTTCAAATAAAAAGATGCAGATGGCTCTCAAGAGCCAAATTCCCCGTTGCATTAGCTTGATCCAAACCCGTTGACACTCTGTCAACGTTTAAAGAAGCAAAAACAATGACCGTAAATCTTCACTTTACACCAGTTTCTGTCCACCAAACATACTCCTTACCAAGCCCAAACACCAAACAGAAATAGTGGTGGTAATACTCGAGTATACCAGATATCAGAACTATTCAGTATTCAGTGATTCAGTAATAGTTTCCTCATGGTTCGTCAATCTATCTTGACCAATCCCTTGTTGGCTCGATTCGATTAACTAGCAATGAGGTTTGAGCTCAAATTTCACAGTAAGTGATACGCTCCTCGATCAACTCGTTTCGAGACACGTAGCACGTTTGCCCAAGGATCTAGCGAGGTTGTCCAACGCTGGGTTTGCGGAACCTAAAACCAAGACGGACGACACGAATTGATTGAAGGTGGTAGATCGACGACTCCAATCGAGGTGAATACCCAAGTGGATAGGTCGGGCGAACAATCAAGAACAATCGCGAGATTGCTCAAGAACCCTTGCCAATGCAAGTAATGGAATTGTACTCTCAATAATGAAAGAGAAACAAAGCTGCAATTTTATTCATAAAACGTCTAACCCTTCAACCGTACAACTTGAGCCTTTTTATAGGCTAGCAAAGCTAATGAAACCCTAGGCTAGGAAGGGGGATGGGGTTCGGCCACCTTGTGGATATAAATGGGCCGGATCCATGACTCAAACAAAGTAACGAACTAGTAACTAATCTAACAATGACTCGACGCCTAACACTTGTAACTAAAAGCCCCACCAAGCCCATTGGAAAACTGTAAAGACTAGTTAATGGGCTAAAGCCCAGCTAACAACCATCACTTAGCTCCTCATGGGCTTGGATCAACGTGTAGACAACTTGATGATCAACTTCTAAGCCTTCAATGTTCCGATGGACCCCTTGTTGGTCTTAAACATTTCGAACAAGGGCTTGGAGAGACTCTTTGAAGCGCTTGACCCGTGCACGTGTAACGGGCCCAATGAAACTCGAACTGGATCATTACTTGGCTAAGGTCCATGCACATATCAGTCCCCTCCTCTTGAGAAGGATTTGTCCTCAAATCTGGATGGAGATGAATGATACTAACAAGAGTTAGTAGTATGACACCTCAAATCGACAGTGCGCTTGGAGGTTAGCCACATTGGGAACAAATGAAAGGTCACGAGCCAAGCTAAATGCCGTTTGGTCAGCTTCATGAGGCTCTCAAACAAGGACATGCGCCAAGATAGGAAAGAGCTTGTGTAAGGCTCGTGAAAGTTCCAGGTAGCAATCCAAAGCTCTCTAATCAGCCTTCGGCCATGGATTGTCATATTGTCACCTACACAATGAATCTCATAGTTAGTGGTCATAGGCATACAATTGTGCAACAGCTTACTATTCTCATGCACAAGATAAGGATCTCATGGAAGCTAGAGAAATCCTGAATCGGGTTGTACAATGTGGTATAGTTCGGCCCTTCTTCGCAACATGCAACTGGAACAAGCATGAAATCAAGTTGCAACTCTTTAATCATAGTTGGGAAATTTTGGGCAGCGTTACAACCTACAAAAACAAAATAACCTTCAACTTGAAACAATTCAGAAATCGGGTAAAGAACTAATGGGACATTATTAGCTAGATGGTAAGAAGGTGTCAAACAAGATTTAAATGAGAAAACTCCCTTTGACACTTCAATATTCCTTCCACCAATTGATTCAACTTGAGATTCCAGTGCTAGTCCTTTACACTTCTCATCAACACCTACATAAGAGCAACAAGAGTTAGTGCTAGTAACATGCTCAAAATAAGGCAGAGGTGATGAATGAACCATAGATAGAGAACAAGAAGTAGAATCTGGAATTTCCCTTTTAGGATGAGCTCGAATCAATCCTCCAATGGTGTGGACAGGTTTGAATTGACATTGTTCCATGAATTGACACCAAAGAGATTTAGCTCCTAGAAGACAAACTCCATGGAAACTCGCAAAGTGTCCAAGTGACTTCGGAATGGAACATGTCATGACCAACTCTACTTGACTTTGTTTAATCTGCACAAACGAAAAGATACTAAACAAATAACATGTTAGCCGGTTAGCAAACAAAATGTTCACACTTTCAGCCTTTGTAAACACGGTCAACCTCTCCTCTTTACTCTTCACTAAGGCCAAATTATTCTTGCCTTTTCCCACTCCATTGTTCTCGGGCCAATGCTCACTCATTGTACATGAGGTTTGATTTTCATTGTCTAGCTCATGTTCATGGCTCGGTTGCAACTCATTCATATTTGGCTCTTCAATCAACGAGGAACTAGAATGAACTTTTCCTTTATTAGCACCGGTTGACACATGATTAAGTTGCTCCAAGTGTGAATCCAACACTTGGCTAATTCTTTCCATCATAGAATCAACCAATGCTTTAGTCCGACTTCGGAAATCATCTCTTGATTCACGAAGCCTTGACTCAATTCGAGAATTCTCGAATTCCTTGTCTTGATGGTCAAGGTACTTCTTAGATGAATCTCGTTTGCTTGAGGTTGACCTCGATTTAGATGCTCTGCACAAACTTCATTGCTCCTTCTCATACTCATCACAATCTCGTTTATACCTTTCATATACACACGAAGTACGGTAACGTTCGATCTCCTCCTGGAGTGAACGAAACTCATGTTGTGAACTAGATTCCATGGAACTAGAGTGCTTGGGAGTAGGCCGCTTGGAACCCCTCCTCTTGAGAGGCTCATTCTCCAAGAATTCTTGGTTGTATGAGTAAGAGGCAACTCCCCTAGGCATGATTACGTGACCTGCCAAAATGGTTAGCAAAGAAAAAGAGATTCCTCACGACACACAAGCTCACGTGTATGTGCTCATCACTCATGTATCACTCAAAGCACTCAAATAAGCTTACCAAAAATTCCTTACCTTGCCGATTTGAGTAGTTGAGAAATGCCGCGCAAAAATCCAAAAATTGTTCCCCAAACTTTCCACAAGAGTAACCAAGAAAACAAGACACAAATGGGATGCAAAATGGAACAAGGATGCATGGTTTGGAAGCTTTCTAGTGGCGGACAGAAATGGAAACTAGCGCTAGTGTGAAAAGGAAACCAACGAAACCCTAGTTCCTAAAATGTAGGAGTTTGTCCAAGTGGAATTAGAAAAAAGTACCCAAGCTATCCACTTAGTTTCCTAATTGATTTTGGAAACAAGTTAGTTTTTGGAAACCTTTAGAAAATCTTTTGTTGAAACAACTTTTAGTAACTTCCAAATTCTATCCAAGAAGGTTTGCGCAAATCTGATTAGGTTTAGGAAACCTTTTGGAAAACCCCTTTCATTCTTGTAACAACCTTTAGAAGGTTCCAAATTCTACTCCAAGTAGTATGGCGCAAATCAGAATTTTCCCCACACAATTCGGTTGCTATTTTTTTTTTTCTCTTTGTTTTCTTGCCAACCGATTCTTCTTTTCCTCTCTCTCTTTTTTTTCGGATGAACAGTACTTCTACAGTACGATGAACAGTACCCAACGTGAACAGTACCCCCGAATTTTTTTTTTTTTTACTATAACGAACAAACACAGCACAAGCTTGCCCGAATGGAATAATATTCCAGATTTGTTTCGGCTAATCAAACACACAAGAAACCTTCAAGATCCTCAAGATCCTTCAAGAACTCCCAAGCAAGTTATCAAGACTTCAAGAACTTCAAGATTGTGGTCAAGAAATTCAAGAAACTCGAGATTCTTGTAGGTTCTCTTCAAGATTCACAAAATACCACAAATCAGTTTTGGAAAACAAGTAAAACAACTTGGATGACCAACGAGCAGTCTTGGACAGATTTGACTAAACCCTAGCGCGAAAAGAGAAACCCTAGCCGCCACCAAGTTAATTTCTTGCTGCTCAAGCGATGGCCAACTAACGAGACAGATTTGGGAACTTCAAACCAGAATTTTTTTTGGACACCAAAAGGCGCACACACCACAACAGATTTGACACTAAACAAAGGAACAAGATTGCGGACAGATTTGATGAACAACTTCGACTCAATAACAAGAACAAGTTGCGGACAGATTTGCGACTGATTTTGCAACGCAACACGGAACAAACGTTGGCCATATTTGACACAACAAACGGACAGAAATTTGATGCAACAAACGACGGCTAAACGGATAGAAAATGTTAGACAACAAGTCACTACAACTACGGACAGATTGAGACACAACTATGACCAGAAATTGGGCGCAACAAGGGGCACAACGGTACGGACAGAATTTTTTTTTTTTTTTTGTGTTTTGAACAAGGCAGCGGAAATCACAAACCCTAGACGACACAACAACGAAAAACACGGATATAACGAAAGATACATCAACCTATGCTCTGAAGCCAACTGATACACTCCTCGATCAACTCGTTTCGAGACACGTAGCACAGTTTGCCCAAGATCTAGCGAGGTTGTCCAACGCTTGGTTTGCGGAACCTAAAAACCAAGACAGACGACACGAATTGATTGAAGGTGGTAGATCGACGACTCCAATCGAGGTGAATTACCCAAGTGGATAGGTCGGACGAACAATCAAGGACAATCGCGAGATTGCTCAAGAACCCTTGCCAATGCCAAGTAATGGAATTGTACTCTCAATAATGAAAGAAAACAAAGCTGCAATTTTATTCATAAAACGTCTAACCCTTCAACCGTACAACTTGAGCCTTTTTTATAGGCTAGCCAAAGCTAATGAAACCCTAGGCTAGGAAGGGGGATGGGGTTCGGCCACCTTGTGGATATAAATGGGCCGGATCCATGACTCAAACAAAGTAACGAACTAGTAACTAATCTAACAATGACTCGACGCCTAACACTTGTAACTAAAAGGCCCACCAAGCCCATTGGAAAACTGAAAAGACTAGTTAATGGGCTAAAGCCCAGCTAACAACCATCACTTAGCTCCTCATGGGCTTGGATCAACGTGTAGACAGCTTGATGATCAACTTCTTAAGCCTTCAATGTTCCGATGGACCCCCTTGTTGGTCTTAAACATTTCGAACAAGGGCTTGGAAAGACTCTTTGAAGCGCTTGGCCCGTGCACGTGTAACGGGTCCCAATGGGAACTCGAACTAGATCATTACTTGGCTAAGGTCCGTGCACACATTAGTAAGGTCGTTGGATATTAGACTCCAAACGACATAAATTCATGCACAAGTAACAGATTTCAATTGAACAGTAAACCAGTCAAACAGTCAAGGGGAAACGAGTATGATAAAGTACACACTCGTCCCGTCAAGAAAAATTAAAGCCACAGTCATTCAAATCACAAATTTCAATCACAAGTAAATCATCTAAGCAACAAGTCATGCGAGTGATACACTCACCAGTTCAATCAAAATAATGTCAAAAGTTCGCCCCCGGGTTATGCCCTTGATAACCAACAAACCCTAGGAACAACCAAGATAAAGTATTATGGTTCAACCATCCAAAACTTAGGTGAACCAAAGAAATCCAAGTAATTACTAGTGCAAAGATGCAAATATGGTTTTTGAGTGAAAAGAGAACATTTGAACCCAAGGACATGAGTAACCAAGGAGTTCCTCATTCCAATTCATGGCTGAGATTTTCAGCAACAAAATAGCTAAAAAGACAACCAACCTCGAGATTAAAGTGAAACAAATGCAACTAGAAAGCATGCTAGAAGAAACCATCACTTTTCCTCTTATTTTACACGTGATTTTGTCAAAATTTCAGCTTATACCACTACCATCAAAGTGCACTCAAGAGATCACATGTAACCTAAGTCCAAACCATCCCAAAATCACCCCTTTAACACCACTTAATTCACACGAAAGGAAGTAATAAAAATTTTAGCTACACTTCCCTTTATTTCTTCACTTTTCCATCCAAACTCAAAACTTATTTTCATCTCAATCCAAACTCAATCACAACCACAAGTTATAGGCTATAAGGTCAAAATAGCCAATTTATCTAGCTCAAAACCAACTACAACAAAGTTGAAATTTGAAACCCTAAGCTGAAATTTTCAACTACAAGTTGAAATTTTCTATAATCAAGCCAAAATAACATGTAAAAGCTAGAAGATTCACATGGCAAAACTAATAGATCATGGCCAAGCTCAAAGTATCATATTGAAGCTGAAATTTCACCATCAAAGCTGAAATTTTTGAATCACCACTCAAACCATGAAATTTCTCATGAAAACTACCAAAATCAAACCTTAAATCCACTCATAAGCAAGTAATAAATGAAAAGAGGGCTTCTTGATATAGTTATCTTAATACCCTAAGAAGCAATGGAAATCAAGAGCTTCTCTCTCCCAAATCACTTCACCAAATCCCTTAATTCACCTTAGATGTCACCTTTTATGGAATAGTTTTGCAAGATTAAAGGTTAAAACTCAAGATTCAAGCAAGATTGGAAGTTGGAGGTTGAAGTTTTTCTCTCCTTTCCTAGCTGAAGAAGTCAGGCAAAGAGGGAAGAAAGATGATAGGATTTTGTCCAAATTTTTTTTAATTAAAAGGTTAAGGTCCTAGTCAAAGTCAAAGAACCATGGCTTTTGTGACAAGTGACTTGCTATGGTTAATCCTCATCTCTTTGTCTTCCAAAGGCTAAAATGTCTACTCAATCTCTAATTATCCATTAACACCTTATAAAATAATATCTCTTTGCACAAAACTCCTCCTAATCTTCAAAATTTTATCGCACGTGCCGCATTAGCGGGTCCTACTTCCATAATGCACTTCGAACTTAACATGTACTAACTTATAAAAGAAAAATGATTTAAAACTTGACTCACTTATAAAATATCTAGGAAATTAAGGCAATAAGTAAAGTAAAGAGAATGTATTCGAAGAAATAAAATAAAATAAAATAAAGAATTTTTTTCGGGTCCTCACAGTTTCACTCAAAAATCTGTTAAGTTGTACTTGTATGCAACACACACACACCCTAGCTCTTCTATCTTGAAATGCATGCAGAATTTCATG
The DNA here is from genome assembly GCA_023065735.1 of Coffea humblotiana. Taxonomy (NCBI): domain Eukaryota; kingdom Viridiplantae; phylum Streptophyta; class Magnoliopsida; order Gentianales; family Rubiaceae; genus Coffea; species Coffea humblotiana. The sequence goes on from JACYVW010000026.1 coordinate 206,372, forward strand.
TGAAGCAAAGAAGGATCAATGTAAAACGTGATGGAAAACCCTGCTTAAAACTGATTACCTGCTGGAAAATTCTCTATGTTGGCCGAGAGGGAGAGAGCTTGAGTCTCACAGCTTTTCATTCGAAATTTTGGAAGAAATTTCACTAGGAATGCATGATATATGTTTTATCTCTTGTCTTATATGATATTTATCTTTGAAACTAGTGAAAAGTTGGTGAACTTAGTTGAAAATATTGAAGAACCTTGCTGGAATTCCAAATATGGTTGATTTACTCTTGGAACCAGCCAGTTTGAGTTGTGAATTATCCTATTTTTGGATTCTTGTGCCCAAGTACCAAATATTTCATTGAATGGTGTATTTGCAAATTGGGAAAGATTTAGTATATTGCATTATGATGTGAATAGAAATCACGATTTAATTTGGGAAGTAGAATCGAAGAGACCAAGGCTAGCTTCTAAGAGCTAAAGTGAAGAGGCAATAGTGAGATCTTGAAGATTAATTCAAATTCTCCATTTTAAGATGAATAATTTTACCAATCCTTCAATGGTAAATGGATTATATGCCATCTCTTACCAAAAAAATGTGGTTTTCAGACCTGGAATTTGAGTAATATAGTAGTTAAGTAAGAACTATGCAACTGTGAATAGCTTGAAACCGTGAGGAGAGTTTTCAACTTGAGGTAAGATAAGTTTGACAAATTTGCCATGTGATTAGTATGCTATGATTTGCAAGTAATTATAAGTGAATTCTCGATGAAATTGTGGCTCCTTAAACTTTATTGGAGGATTTCTTGGGGCTAATGTTCGGTAGGATAAAGATACCTAGTTGTTAAGTTATTAGAAAACCCAATGTATGAAATGTTTGAGTTCATTTAGAATACTTAAGAGCCATTGATGCACATAGGTAATGCTCATACTATTTGATTTAGTATCGGACGTAGTAGATCTACAATTTACTAAGAAATTTTTTATTTGTCTTATTGATGGGGTAATTGGATTAGTAAATGCGCTTGAAGAGATTGTCACCTTGGCTACGTTAGGATGATCATACACGGTAGATACTATGAAATAGACTTCTATCAATGGATGAGATTTATTGAATAAATATTTTGATCTATATAATATTAGTTATATAGATAGGATACGATGGTTAATGGTATTGAATATTTATTGAAGTTATTAGAGTAACTTGATGTAAGACTGATGACTAACTTTGTCTTTATCATACATAAAGTATATTGGTAGATGCTGATTTGGTGCTAAACCTAGGCTTGATTATGATTGTGTATATATGCAGACAGTCATAGTTTAAGAGTTATAAGCTACTTATTTGTGCTGGTAGCGAAGGATTTTATATTATGTTTAGTAAGATTTAAGGATCCATGACTAAAGGAATATAAGCTGTCACTTATTAGAAAAACTATAACATACTTTTCATCAATGGAGCCAGTTTTACTTGACTTTTGGAGTAAACTCGGTTCTTCTTGTTTAAGATCCTTAATCAAGTTTTATTGTTATGTGTGAAGTTTGACTCAAAGATGTGACTCAAAAAGCTTTCAATCAAAAATTTTATTTCTTCACTATCCTATTTATTGATCATTAAAGTTGACTAAATGTGAGGACCCGAAAATTTTCTTATTTTTATCTTATATTACTGGCTTATTTAAATATTTATTCACCCGTTTTCTCCGAATAATTTATTTCAACCATTTGAAGTCCATTTACATGGAACAATGTCTTACTTATATTTTTAAAACGTCCCATTAACAAATTTAATTTTTCGGAGGCTCCTTTAGCGAGAAATAGCGAGTACGCGTTTTTCGAGACAATATTCGATCCGAAAGTACAATAATCTTGGAGAATTAAGAATGATCAATAGTTATTTTTATAATTATTTACCCTAGAATTAGTTAATTATATTATCGTTACATGAATCGTTTTTAAATTTCACCTTATCGCGCGCGAATCGAAGGTTCTCATATTTCGTGTCGAATCGACTAAGTGGAGATTTAAGGAACTTATACTAGACTACTAAGTGTGAATAATTATAGTGTTAAAGGAATTACATTTGAGGATTAATACACAAATGCAACAAACAAGAGAGAAAAGTGGTAGTTTGGGACACTATTCGCGCACTATTCCTAGTTGACTTTTGTACAACTTTGGCCACAAATTCTTAAAGCTTCCAAGAGAAGCTTCACTCAACACAAAACCCTCTCTCTTCTCTCTCTTGGAGCCAGCCAAAAATAGCAAAGGAAGAAGAAAGACAGCTTCACTTCATCTTGCTCAATTGTTGTTCCATTTCATTTCCAAATTTGCACCCAACTTCAAAACTACTTGGAGATTAACTTGAGCTTGGAGAAAGGCTTCCTCTTGGGGGATTTCTTGGAAGTTTAGTGGTGAAAATTTCTGGTTTCATCCAAGGCTAGAGGTAAAACCATCAACTCATCCAATCCTTCTATTTACTTCAAGATTTATGGTTGGTTGTGCAAGGGTTTGCAACCCAAAGCATGATATAGGTAGAGGACTTGGGGAAATCTATTTTTCTTGCTTTAATCTCTAAGATAGTGGCCTTGAGGTGGATTATAGGCTAGCATACTTGAGGTGTAATTCGTTTTTTGTGGTTGTTTACGTGTTATTTGGGTTGAATACGTTTAGAAAGTGAAGGAAAAAAACCGAAGGAAGTTGGTGCATGAAGCTGGCCGAAACTGCCCTGTTGTTATCGTGCATGCATTTCAAATTTTTGTTGGTTGTGTGGCTGTGAAATTGGTTGATATATGTTGTATATTGTGTGTAGAAAGTGTCTACCAAAAGTCATTTGATTTGGTTGAGCAAAACTTGAATTTTCGAAATTGGAAGAAATCTGGAAATGGGTTCAGGGCATCCGAACAGTAATTCTTTGATTGAACATATCTCTTTCTACCAAAATTGAAATAGAGTTCCATTTGCGGAATTTGAAACTAGACAATTGTAGCTTTCGAACGGTATAAAATTCACCTTCTAGTTCGAACTGAGTGAGCCGTAGCGATTCGGTAAAGTTTGCTGTCCTGTTATGAATATCTGTCCGAGAGGACATGAGAAGCTGCAGCTTGTGGCTTGAATTTGAACTACTTGTGAACTGATTTTGGAAATGTTTTCTTCTGATGAAATGAAGTATATTAAACCTAGTTTCAAATTCCACTAACCATTCTTAATTTGAACTTGTATTGAGTGAGTTATGGCCTGATTTTGAAAGTGCGATAAAGCTGGAAAACTGGAAAGCTTTACCTTCTTGCTGGCCGACTGGTCTAGTTTGTTGTGGGATGTTTTAATTCAAACATTTTGATGTCAATCAACCATCAAGTGTTTATTAAAGGTTTCTAGGACCTTGGTTTCAAAAATGGATCGAATTTGGACTGATTTTATTGTGCAAAATGTTTGGAAAAGAAAGAAAGGCAGGATGACAGATTTACTTTGAAATATTTTCCGAACTTTGGTTGTTTTGTTAACTGTCTTTCCGTGGGTGTTTTTGTGTGAAATGTGATATAGGAGTAGTCCTCATATGTAAGTTTAAGTGTACCAAATTTGGTGTTATTCTAAGACCATTTCGCTACCCAAATGATGTCCCAAAGTTTGCTTTTCAAATCTGGAAAATTCTTGGTTAGTGTTTAAATTCCAGCCGACTTTAGACTATTATATATCAATGCTCAAAACTCCGAATGTAGTTCTGCTTGTTGTGTTTGAAACCTTGTTTGGAATTCATATTGTGTTTCTAATTTCAAAGGCTAGTTCAATTTCTGTGAATTATGCCGAATTTCCAAAGTTTGCTGAAAAACAAGATTGGTTCAAACCTGTCTTCTTGGAACTGAAACTTTGAGCTGAAAAATGAATGCTTTCCATTTAGAATCTTGGAAAAGTATCTTCTAGGGACTTTTATTACTTTGGATCTAGTTTCCAACGGTACTAATTTTTCCAATTTTGGACCTACTGAGTGCAAGATCTGATTTTTCTAAGTTTGACGCGCAAAGCTGAAATTTGCCGATTTCTTAGAAAATGAAATTTTGGAAACTTGACTTCTTATCTTGATATTGATATAGCGTTTTGAACCCGATTTCATGGAGGATATGAGTTTCCTTAGTAACTTTTGAATCTTGACTTTCGATAAAGTGAAGCTCTTATAAAGACAGTGACTTAACTTTTTAAAGCAAGTGTGCGTTCTTCTTTGTTTGATAAGGAATTTGTGAATGTGTGAGAGTGATTGTTGGTCGTTTTTATTCAGGCGATCAAGAAGGTCTCGAAGAGAATCCCAAAGCAGATCGTTAAAGACTTTCTCACTCACTTTTGTTTTGACTTGGTGAGTGTCAAGTGCATGTTATGTGGTTAAGTACGTGAATTGTTTCGCATCAATCATGTGAATTTGGAATTTTTGAGTCAAGTGTGTACTTTATCGCACTCGTTCTCTTTTAAATGAAAATTATATTCGAATTTGGCTATGTACATTATACTTGAAACCGTCGATTGGAGCGTTGTCTCATTGACTCATATTCGTATGGTTATGATTCGTATTCGTGATTCGTATTTGTGATTCATATTTGGAATCGTCGAATGGAGCGTTGCTCATCGACTTATATTTGTATTCGTATTCGGGGGACGTCCAAACTCATAGGCTAACCTTGCGACTCGAGCCGGCATGGGCTTGGTCGGGAAGCTTGGTGAACCATGAGATATTCGTAAAGGTTGATCTATTTGAGAGATCTCGCTTGGCATACTCGAGTAGTATCGCCTTTTAAATGATAAGCGGGCCCGGAACAGGGGATGTAATAGTGAACGAGATTCGTGAAGTAAAGCGGTGTTCTACGGACTAAAAATACCTACCCGGATGACGAAGTGTCATCACGCGGAGGTATATGATCGAGACTCGGCAAAGCAAGTGGAACCTAGCTCCTGAGAGCTCCCGTATCCTTATCAAGTGTGTTTTGTGTTATTTTGTGAATTACTTGAATGTTATAATTTTATTTCTCGTATGAGTTTATTGCTACTTGAATTACGTGCATGCATGATTTTCTTGGCCTCATTGAGTGTTAGCTCATCCCATTAGCTTTGTTTTCCTTAACAGGGGTTGGAATGGAAGGAATTGTGGAGAACCCGACTCGATGGTCTTTTGATTAGGGTATTAAATGTATTTAATTAGACGACTTTTGGAAGTTGTATATTTTGGGGAAGTTGATGTATTTTGAATACTTGTGATGTTAGATTGAATACTTATGTATGGAAGCGACTTTGTTTTTCAATTCGACTTTTGTTATTGGTTATTTACTTTTAAGTTTGAACTAGAATGGTATCGAGTCCTGGCAAGAGTTAGGCAGGCATCCCGCCAATACCATTGGGTTCGCCCTTGGGAGAAGTGGGGACGTCACACTAAAAGTTTGGCTTTGCAACTTAGAATTCGAGAATTTCTTCTTGTTTGAGTTATTTGGATGATTTTTATAGCATTTTCATAGAACTTCAAAAAAATATTTTTTTTTTATTTTGTCACATCAATCATGTGCAAGTTTTTCAAGATATATTAGTTTGGTTGATGATGCCAGATTGAATTTTTCATTAAGCATTGATTTCTGTATAGGATTGTTGTTGACTTTTGAAAGTTATTGTACTGCAGATTCAAGTTTTTAATTTCAGATATGACAGCCAACCATTAGGCACTACAATGAAATATTCTGAAATTTTGTAAGGAACTAGTTGGAAGGTTAATGATACCTAAATATTGAAAGTGGTACATCATAGAATAAGAAGATGGACAAGATTATGACAAAACTCAAGTTAATGGAGTTTTTGTGATGACCCCACCTCTCCCTAGGGCGTACCCAAGGGTTTGGCGGACCACCTGCCCAACTCTCGCCAAGTCTCACTCACGCATCATGAAATTTACAAAACAATAATCTCAACAATAAGAGCAGTAACTGTGACGTCCCCACCACCCCCTAAGGCGAACTCAAGGATTTAGCAGCGCGCCTGCCCAACTCTCACCAGGACTCACGCACTTACTCGAACCCAATCATTATTTTCAAGCCAAACAATTTCTTAAAACCAGGAAAGTACTTGAATAATAACAGTCACAATCTTATTACAACCATAATATTTCAAATACAAATGAAACCTACACTTCCAAATGTCCAAAAGTCGCTCAAGGAATTACACTAGCTCTAAACAAAAACTGGCTAGTCAAGCGCCTCCAATTCTTCACTTCAAATTCCTGTTAAGGCATAACAAACTTAAAGGGATGAGCGGATGCTCAGTGACGCCAAGAAAACAAGCAAGCAAGTAAAGCAAGTACCATAAATCAACTCAAATAGCACATGTACAGAATAATAACAATAGTTTCACGTAAAGCCACAAAATGACTAAAACACGTTCATTAAGAGGATACAAGAGCTCTCAAGAGCTAATCCACAAGCTTGCCATTTCACGATCTTAGATATCATTTTCTTTTGTTGACACTCCGCCAACCATGCAAGTAACAAGTCCGTAGAATTCACTTGACACGAATCTCCATCCACCGTTTCACCCTCCACCAGGCCCGAACGTCCACAAGGGTTTTAGTAATACTCGAGTATACCCACGCAAGAACAAGTACGGTCAATGAGATAACTTTCCAATCGACTTAATAAAAATAAAGGTACTGAGATGGGATGAGAGACACCTCCCACTCGGATTGAGTGTGGTACATGCTGCCGCTCAGCACTAGGGTCGATGAGATAACTCTCCAATCGACTTAATCAAGCTAAAGGTACTGAGACGGAATGAGAGGCACCTCCCACTCGGATTGAATGTGGTACATTTTGCCGCTCAGCACTTACAAGTCAAGCACAAGCACAAGCACAAGCACAAGTACAAGTCAATCAATTTCAAGCAAGTACATGATCATTCAAGAAGGGGAGGATGAGTGTGATAAAGTACACCTTCACCTCATCAAGTTCAATATTCAAACATATAACACGTGGCAACATATATCATTCAAGTCAATATATCAAGAAACATGCACCTGACACTCACCAATAGTCAAGTAAGCAAGACAAGAGAAAGCTTTCACAAGTTCTCCTCGGGGTTTCCCTCGAATTCCTCTTGAATACCTGAGACATGCACAATCAACGATTACCTATAATTATTCAACCAAGGGCAAACAATTTCCCCATAACCCTTCACTCAAGCATGCTCAATTTCTTGTCAAATTAAGAGAGAAACTCTCTTCACTTAACCAATAAGATAACACTCAAGGGAAGATTCAAAAGTTAGCCAACCCGCTCAAAAGCTTAACAAAACACACGGGGGAGGGAAAACCACTTTCACTTCCTTAACTCATAATCTTTTACCCAAGTTTTGATATATAAATGAGTGTTCAAGTTACTAAAACTTATGAAGTCAAAACTTCACCAAAACCACCATTTATTTCTTAGCAAAGACACCAACAAATCCTCCAAGTTTTGAACATCAAGCAAGTGAAATTTTCCTACAAAACTCTTGGCATGACGCTTCACTTTTCACCCCATTTTAATTCAAACTTGTTGCTCCTTTTAAAAGCACGTTCGATGACAATTGATTATCAAACTATGTTGAGCAAAATTTCACTTTAAAGCTAGAGGAAACGAGACAAATTCCAATCCAAGATTCGGCCAAAACCTTCCAAATTTTTTTGTCATTTCATAAGAAAATTCCAGTTTTTGTAACACTCTTTGAAAAGTCATAACTTGAGTTGCGTAAGTCCAAAAATCATAAATCTTATACCGTTAGAAAATAGACTCAAAATACTGCATCTCTCTAGAAGACACCTTAATAAAATTCAGCCCATAAATTAGTCAAATCTTAGCCTCAATTCACTACTCAACTAAGTGCAAAAACAGGACAGTCTTGGATTTTCAGCCCACTTTGAAATTTTTCTGGTATTTATAGAAAGTGAACCAAACCATGAATTTTACACGGTTAAAAGAGTTATGAGTCTAGTTCAAATGCAATAAACGGGACTCAATTCGGATTTTCCTACACCAATATATAAACAGATTTTCCAAGACTGCTTAGAGTCTCCTACAGGAAAAATTTTCAGCAACACTTGACTCAACCTTCCCACCTAAGCTCATGATTTTTGGTTCAAATCTGACTCACAATCAAAGTTTAATGTCTAATAAAGTTTGTGGAGCAAGATTTTCCCCAAAATTCTTGAAAAATAAGGGCTAACAGCACTCAAATGTTACGGCCAGCAAGAAGCTTTCAAAACAGAAATTTTCCACCAAAATTTGCAACAAAATCCAACCAAGATTCAACCTTTCATTTTCCCCTCCAATTCACTACTCATACCAGGGTTAATGTCTAATCATATGTGTAGGGGCATTAACAAGATAATTTCATCTCACAAAACCAAGTATAAAACTAAACAAAGTCACTTTCTCTTTGAGTCAAATTTAAGCGGATTTCCAGCCATGAAAACAGTGAGGGAAATGGTGTTCTTACCACTTAAAACCCATGATTTTGGTTCAAATCTAACATATTTTTGGTTCAAATCCAACATATACTTATAGCTTAAAGTTTTATAGAGTATGTTGAGAAAATCAAGCTTAAAATCATCATGAAAAATTTGAAATCAAGGCTGCAATTCCAACCCTAAATTCGGCCAGCAAGCAGAAATTTTTCTCCCAATTTCCAACATTCCTCCAACTAATTGTCCCAAAGTCAGCCCAAACCATCTAGTAATTCCATAGAGTTTCATCCACAACACAACAATAGACACATATATAGCCAAAATCACAACAAGATAGCCACCCTAATCATACCATAATCATATGCATAATCAAACCCTAGAACTCAAATATGAAGTATAATAATCATCAACTCATGAACTTCCAAGATTTACCATAAAATCATGCCTTTAATCCAAAAATCCAACTTGATTCCAACATAAAGTTAAAGAAAGAAGGACAATCTAACATTTTACCTCTTTGGCCTTCCAACCAAGGTGAAACTCAATCCAATCCACCAAATCGTCTCCCTTTTTTTTCAAGCTCAAGCAAAGGTTGATGGAAACCCCAAACTATCTTCTTTCTTTTCCATCAAAATCCAAGCAAAATTGGAGCTAGTTTGGTTGAAGTTTCTTCCCTCTCGGCCTCCCTCTCTCTTTTTCTCTTGGTTTTTATTTTGTTTGGTCTTAAGTCAAGAAAGGAAAGAAAATGGTAAGACAAGATTGGTCAAAGGCGCCTTATAACAAAAACTTGGTCCCTACTTCGCCAATTGTCACTTTCTTGTGATTTCTAACTACCAATTTCTCTAATCTCTTTCTCTTGTGTTGGTTTATTAGGTTTAAGACAAGTAATGAAAGGATAATTGGTAAGAAAGTTTGGTCAAAGTAGGATTAAGGCTTGGTCAAAGAAGTTAACACTTGATGGCTATGGTGACACATGTTACCATTTAGATGTTTCTAGCTCCAAGTATCATACCTCTTCCTTATTGCACTAAACCCTCTCTTTTTTCCAAAAGTTCCTTTCACACCCCCACAAAAAGAAAATCGCATCTTCCCCCACTAAACTCCCACATATAAAATTTAATAAAAGCATTAAAAAAATCATTATCAAATCGATAAATAAACAAATAGATAACTAAATGAATAAAATACAAGGTAGAAAAACTAGCTAAATTGCCAAAATTTCTAAGTCCTCACAGTAACAATTACACCCTTAGATATATACAATCGAGGGCATCAAATGGCCAAACAATCTCTAAATATAGCTGAGGAGTTAAACTTACAAAATAAAATCTAACAAGCCCGCTAAAGAGCTAAAGAGTGCCTAGGCAAGCAACTAACAAAAACCTAGATAAAGTCTATGCCTTCTCCAATTCCCACTCTCACGTTCTTACCCCTGTAAGGAAAACAAGATTCATGGAATGAGTTAAAAGCCCAATAAGCTTCCAAGAAAACATGCAAGTAGACTAACAGGCATGATATAATGCATAGCAAAGCAGGTAACTAGATAGATCATGCAATAAGATACAGTAAAAGATCACATTCCTATCAAAGAATATAGTCTGCTCTCAGGAGCAGATACCACGGCAGCTTGTCCAGGGTACGTTGACTCTCCGTCAACCATGGAATTATAATATCCGTAGATCACCACTAAACGTCAATCTCCATCCACCAATCATCCCCCTACCGGGCCCAAACGCCAATCAAGTACCCAGGGTTCGTCAATCTCCTCGACCAAACTCCTTGCCGGGTCTATTCGACAACTAGCCCTGGGTTGGGCTTATAGCCCCAAGTATTCAAGTATTCAAGAGTGGAGTCGTTGGCTGTCACCCAACGCTCACGCAGGTAATGATTGGAGACGTTGGCTGTCACCTAACGCTCCGTATTCAAGCATAGCAAGAGTTCAAGACATGAATTCAAGTCACGAGTAAACAGGTTAGGAACTTCGTCCTTTACCCTAGGTTGCCCAACTTACCCAACCGCTCTAAGGCTGGTCTCAAGCAAGAGGTCCAACGAGGGTTCAATTCAGCCATTACCCGACCTACATTCATGCATACGCCATGAGTAACCCCAAGTTCCCACTTACACGATGTCTCAGATAAGGTCCAAGGGCCCAGTTCAACCGCTGCAAGAAAATATACAGCTGGTCTACAATCATGCACATGTACATGCAAATCCGCACGCAAGATCAAGTATTTCTAGTTCATAGAAGTCGAGTGCACATGAGGATGCACTCACCTAGCCATGATCAAGTCACAAGCAAGCTCAGCATGTCACGTTTTCAAGCATTTCAAGTCAAGATACAGGTTGTAGGTAAATCAAGTTACTTGTACATGCATGAACGAGATATCAAAAGTTTAGTCGAGTTAGGTCAAGTACGATAAAGTACACACTCGCCTAAGAAATGACATTCAAGTGCTTAGCAATTTCTTGCAACAATGAGTATGGAACATACAGTTGAAACACTCACCAGTTCAAAGCAGAGCACGTTAAACGCTCATCTTCTAGTGGCTCTCGCATTCACCATAAAACCCTAAGAGCAACCAAGATAAAAGATATTTATGGTCCAACTATCCAAGCTTTAAGTGAACGAAGTTCACATATTAGGCTCAACTATGAGCCATAGGCCTATACAAGTGGGCCTCTCGAAAACACAAGGTTCAACGACAAATTTGAAAGTGCAAATCAAGGAAAATCCAAGTGTAATCTAGGGCAATGATTCAAGTAAGGTTTTGGAGTGAAATGAGAGCATTTCGACCCAAGAAACATGAGTAACCAAGGAGTTCCTCATTTTATTTCATAGCTGGAAATCTCCAGCAACAAAACAGTGAAGAAATCAAGGCGGTTCACCCTTTTAAAGTTATTGGATTCACTCCGATTCAACACACCTTTGTAGTCCAAGGTTTTAGCAAGTGAAATGATCAAGATTGAGTCCAAAAGACCACCAATCCAAAGGACTTTAGGCTAAAAGATAAAAGGGTATAAAGCTGCCCTGCCTTCCAAGAATTTCCAGAAATGAAACAAGCACAATCATGAGGTTTTTACCTACCAAAATGCATGGTCTTCACCCAAGTTCAACACACAAGAGTCGTAACCAGTGTTTGGAACAAGATTTGGCCATCACTCATCATGAAAAGATCAAGGAAAAATAAGGTAAAGTGCATCACTATCCACTCGGCAAATAAGCAAAATTTGCAGCCAGCAAATTAGAGAAAATTTCCAATGAAAACCCTCCATTTCATCTAAAATTCAACACCTTAGTAAAGTTTAAAGGTTTACCAAGTATCCTAGACAAGTTTACCACAAAATCACCTCAAAATTAAAGGAAACCAAGCTGGTTCCTAATCGGCCAGCAAGCAAGGCAGAAAAACAACAAACCTCCCCTAGTTTCCTTAAGTTTCTCCTCCACATTTTAAAGCTTAACTTCATGGTAAAACATCCTTATTTCCAGTGAAATTACACAAGATATTATATCCAGCATGTCATGAGTTTAAAAATCATGAATTTTAGCAAGAAAAGTTGAACTTTGTAGCGCTCGAGTACGGAAAGATTTTGTGACAACCTCACCTACCCCTAGGGCTTACCCCAGAGTTTAGCGGACCGCCTGCCCAACTCTCGCCAGGACTCACTCACTTACTTCAAATAAAATAGTTCACAACCTCAAGCGTAAATGGAATAACAGTTCCCAAGTTTGGAACATACATGTCCATTCATTTCTATTCAAAACATTCATACAATCCCAAATACATCAAAAGGTTTAGGTTCTAGATACATTCAACCCTAATCGAGCGACTAGTGCGAGTACAATCGTAAAATTTCAAAAACTAGACTATGCTAGCCTGTACCAGTCTCACGCCCTCGCTCGTACCCCCTGTAAAGAAAACAAAAACTAATAGAGTGAGCTAAAACTCAATGAGGTTCCAAAACATCATGCAGACCCAAATAGCAAATTGACCATGATTTAAATTCATAAGTATCAAAATAGCGAGCATCTGAAGTCAAGAAAATGAGCAATAACACTTCGCAAAGCCAATCACTGGATATTTAACATGTCAAGTAAAAGGATACAGCTGCTATTTCAAAATAGCTCAGCCATAGCTTGATCAAGTAGTAGTTGACATTCCGTCAACTTCCAAGTGAGGTAACCAGTCCAGTAGTGCCCCACTTAACACCAATCTCCATCCACCATTTAACCCCCTTACCCGGCCCGAACGCCAAGATAAACACGTGTGGTAATACTCGAGCATACCGATTAGTCGAGGAGGTATCACTCCACTCGACAAAACAAGAGACCCAGGGTTCGTTATCTAATCGACCAGGCCCTTGTCGGCTCGACTCGATTAACTAGCCACAGGGTTTCTGGAATTCCAGAGAATGCTCAAGCATACACAAGTATATCAAGTCAAGTGAAATCAAAGAATAGTAACAAGTCACGTTTCGGACAAGTGCGATAAAGTACACCCTTGTCCATCCAAACAAGTCAAATATTGTCCAAGCACACTGGTAAAATATGTAAAAGCAAGTATCAAGTACAATCATGCACTTGGAAGCACTCACCAAAGATCTAGTGCTTTTCAAGGTCACGCTCAGGTGTAACTCCTTGGATGGAGTCCAAATCTGCGGTAAAATATTATGCAAGAGTTTAAAATCAACTAGGGTTTGACACATAGGAGTTTCGCTTCAAGAAAATCAAGTGAATGAAACTCGTTTAAGTAGTATTCAAGTTACTTATCAAACTCTAGAAAATTCATGCTCGCTCGTTTAGTTTCGATAAAGAAGTGGTTTATACTTTTGAAGTCGCACTTGGTATAAAAGATCAAGAAAATCGTATTTTCAAGGGTCACTACTTTCACTTTTTCAAGGGCACGAGTTCCGGCAAAATTTCAGCTTATATACCTCTACTAAAGAAAACTCGAATACCATAGACGATCCAAGTTCAATTCGACCTCAAATCTTCACTCAAGTCGTGAGTACATACGCCTAACTCTCGAGTGAAAATTTGGGCAGCATGCCCTTTGTATTTATCCATTTTCCCATCCAAGTACAACTTGGATTCACAAGCCAACAAACCTCCAATCCAACCACAAGTGATAACCAACAACATACATCTATTCAAGGCCTCAAAACCAACCAAACAAACCAAATAATAAACTTATCACCATGGATATCAAAGCTAGAAACCAGTTTAGAGAAGAAATTATAAGTGGCAGAATTGTAATCCTTCGGTGTTTTGGTCATAAGCTAGGTATATCGGATCGAGGTAAATTTTTATGGCGTTTCGAAGCTAAGACATGTACCTACATTTCCTATGAAGACATTGACACCCAGTTCTCGCATTTTCAGGATAAAAAATGGACAGTCAGAAGCACATGAAAAAACAGGTCAGGAAAATTAGAGTTTTTGTGCAGTCCGGAGTGTTCTGGCCAAATCATAAGCTAAAATGATCCAATTGATCTGAAATTTTGCAGGTAGAAATTTAACTCAAATCCCTGTAAATTTCATGTTTTGTCCAAAAGCTGATTCAGTCTAAAACATAGAGAAATTAGTAGCCCAAATTGATTCCAAAAACAGGGCAGAGCTGACATTCACCACCAAATGCTGGAAATTCAACTTTCAACTCTAAAAAGTCACAACCAAGCCATTAATCACTTCCCCAATTCCATATCCAAGCTCAATAACATCATTTACTAGATAAACAACAATAATCGAAGTTAAAAAATGCAAACCCTAGTTGAAAAGTCCACTACACCATCAAAAACTAGAGAATCATCCATCATATAACAAATTACAAGCTTCTATACCATATTTAGCTAGATTAAGGTAAAGACAAGAGGTGGATGAACTTATACCTTCCCAAAGCCTTCTTGTAAGTGAGGAATCAACCACTTTCTCCCAAGATTTTCACCACTCCTAGCTTCCTAAACACCCAAGAGGTAAGTTTAATCGGTTTGGTTTGTGTGATTTCAACTCAAACAGACTATTCAAGGATGAAGTTGGAGGTTTCTTCTCTTTGTTTTTCCTCTCCAAACTCACGGCCAAGCTAGCAAGAAATGAAGCAAAAATTGGCCAAGAAGAAAGATAAGAAAGAAGAAATGGTCTTGGTCAACCAACCTTTGGATGGCCGACACTTGTCGCCTCAAGATGGTTTTCTTATTTTTTTTCTCTTTCCTCCTCTTTCCTTAGTCAAGAATTTCGGCTGCTTTGAGGGGATATTTAGGGCTGATTAGCTCAAATAAAAACAAGGGGATTAGGTCAAGAAAGTAGTGGTCAAGTGGTGCACTCAATCAGTAGCAAACGGTGCGCGTCGGTTCAAGCTTATTTCCTTAACTCTCTCGTACTTGTGTTTTAACTTATAATTCACTAACTTATTAATAGCACTTCTAATCACACACTTCCTCTTATTTAAAACTCATTCTTAACCACCACATTTTGTACACACATCTCACCAATTAATCACACTACCAAAATATGCAAAAATACACCAAAACCCCTAGTATGCACCATTCCTTTAGAAAACTCATAACTTGAGTTATAATTATCAAAAGTTCATACAACTTGTCCTGTTAAAAACTAGAATTTAAATACTAATAATCTTTAGAAGACACCTTTGTACAATTCAGACCACAAGTCAGTCAAATTTCAACCTAAAGTTGCTGCTTCATCCAGTCAAAAGACAGAACAGGTATGCAAATTCAGTCAACTTTGAAAAATCATAAATATTCATAGGAAATGAGAAAAATTATGAAATTTGCACGGTTGATAGTAATATGAATCTATTTTCAAACGCAATAAACAGAACTCAATTCTAACTTTTCTACACCAAGATATAACAGATTTCCTAAGACTACCCAAGGATTCCTGCGGAAAATTTTCAGCAGCACTTCCCTTTGTTTTCTTTACTTTTCCATCCAAATTCAATACAACATTTCATCTCAATTTAACCTCAATCACAACCACAAGTCATAGGCCATCTATACACTTATTTAAGGCCACAAAACTATCCAAATATAGCACATGTATAGGTCAAACACCAACCACAACTTAAACCATGAAATTTTCCAAGTAAACTATCAAAATCAAGCTCTAAATCTAGTCATATGCAAGTGATAAGAGAGAAGATGGTTTCTTGATGTAGTTACCTTGAAACCCTATGAAGATATGGCAACCAAGTGTTTCCTTTCCAAAATCTTTACACCAAAGCCCTTAATCCTCCCTAAGTGTCAACTTCTGTGAAGTGATTTGCAAGATTACGGTGAAATCTCAAGAGTCAAGCAAGGAATGGAGGTTGAAGTGGAAGATTTCTTTCTCTCTTTTCTCTCAAGGAGGTTCGGCCATGGAGGGAAGAAAATGGAAGAGTTTTTGGTCAAAATTTGTTTTTATTCAAGAGGTAAGAAAGTTTTTGGTCAAGGTCAAAGATCCAAGAGTTTGGTGACAAATGTTTAGCCAATATTAATCCTCATCTTGTTGTCTTCCAATCACTAAATTGTCTTGCCAATCTCTAATTATCCCTTAGGGAAAATGGCCAATTTAGTCCCTATACTTTCATACTTGTGCCGATTTAGTCCCTTTATTTTATTCTTGGCCAATTAAATACCTTAACTTAAGATGCAAGTCCAATTGAGGCCTTCGCGGCGGCGCCACCAAGAAATGTCAAGCGGAAGTGAAATTGACCACATAAAGAGGGCTAATTTCGGAATATCACTTATGGGGCTTTAATAAAGCCAACTAATTCATAAGGTAGAAACTTTCACATCCCCGAGGGTAGGAAAACACCCAAAAGAAGATGCAAAAAAACATAGTAGTAACATGCAACCTCGTCTCTAAGTTGGGTTCTACCATTGTCTCCAAGGTAGCCTCGTCTACCATCTTAGATTCAGGAGTTGGGTCTTGGAGAATTTCCTTCATCTTTGAGCTTATGATCCACGTCTCCAAGTTGGGCTCTTCCATTGTCTCCAAGGCAGCCTTGTCTACCATCTTAGATTTGGGAGTTGGGGCTTGGAGAATTTCCTTCATCTTTGAGGCTCATTTGGGCTCCACCAATTTTTTATCTCTCGCAGAACGAGGATGAAGCCATTTTTAGTTTCTCCAACTTGTCCATTTTTTTTGTTTCTTTTTCTTTTACTTGGTTTGAATCTCTTTATGAAGCTGGGAAGAGTGGTGGTAGGTGGGGGAAACTTTGAATAGGGACTCAGCTCAGACTTCAGGGAGGGCGGGATATTTTTTGGCCTAATGGGAAGCATTTTGATACTATAGTTACGCGTGTCTACATTTTGAAGAGCGGTGGTGGTCGGTGGCGGAGGAGTAGGTGGGGGAAACTTTGAACAGTGAAAGCTTCTCACTTTCATTTTAGTTTTGTTACCGTATGAATTAGTAGGCTTTATTAAAACCCCATAAGTGATATTCCGAAAGTAGCCCTCTCTATGTGGTCAATTTCACTCCCGCTTGACATTTCCTGGTGGCACCGCCACGAAGGGCCTCAATTGGACTTGCATCTTAAGTTAAGGTATATAATTGGCCAAGAATAAAATAAAGGGACTAAATCGGCACAAGTATGAAAGTATAGGGACTAAATTGGCCATTTTCCCTATCCCTTAATACCTTATAAAATAATATCCATTTATGCAAAACTTCACCTAGTCATCAAAATGTTATCGTACTTACCGCGCTAGCGGGTCCCACGTCCATAATGCACTTCAAACTTAACATGTACGAACTTATACCAAGAAAATGATTTAAAAGCTTGACTCACTTATAAAAATATCGAGAAAATTAAGGCAATAATTTAAAGTAAAGAAATGGATTCAAAAAAAATAAATAAAAATACAACCTAATTTCCGGGTTCTCACAGTTTTCATCGAGCATCATTCCTTTGAAAAATCATAACTTGAGTTATAAATGTCAAAAAAATCATACAACTTGACCCTTTAAAAACTATACTTGAAACACTAACAATCTTTAGAAGACACCTCAAAGAGATTCACTTCATAAATTAGTCCAAATTGAGTCACAATTAACCACAACATTCCAGTTTTTACTTGTGCAGGGAAGAATTTTCAGTCAACTTTGCTGATTTCCTGATATTTATAGAGATTGAACCAAATTTTGAATTTATACCATAGGAAGCGTTATGAGTCTAGTTTCAAATGTAGCAAACGGAACTCAATTCCGACTTTCCTATATGAAGTTATAGCCACTTTTCCAAAGCTGCGCAGAGCTCCCTGCGGAAATATCCAGCAAGCAAAAGAATGTTTTTTCCAAAATCTCCTCTGGCCAAACTCCTAACTTTCTTTCATATTTCTATCACAAATCCAAAACTTAAACTAACTAACATTTATAAGGCATATAGTGTCAATTTCTAACAAAACAAAGAAAATCGCCTACAAAACCAACTAGAAAGATTAACCCTAGGTTGGAAATTTATTACTTGAAACTTGAAACATGTAAAAGTAAGGTTTTCGCCTCTTAAAACCTTTCATTTCCCACTCCAATTCACTACTCATACCAGGGTTACTGTCTAATCATGTGTTTAGGGCATTAATATTGTGAGGCCCCGAAATTTTACTTGTCTTTATAACTCTTATTTGAACTTACTTGCCTTAGATTCTTGGTTGTTTTTAATGGTTGAATTTGAGCCAAGGGAGTGAAATTTTGTTAAGAAAAGTTTCATTTTCTCAAGTTGTTAGAAAATCTGAAAAATTTTCACAGGAGGCTCTGCGTAGCTTTGGGAAATTGGCTATAACTTCGTATAGGAAAATCGGAATTGAGTTCCGTTTGAAAACTAGACTCATAGGGCTTCCTATGGTATAAAATTCAGAGTTTGATTCAATTTCTATAAATTCCAGAAAATTGGCAAAGTTGATTGAAAATTCTGCCCAGCACAAAGTAAAAATAGGAATGTTATAGTAGATTACGGCTCAATTTGGACCAACTTATGAACTGAATTTCTTTCAGATGTCTTCAAAAGATTATTAGTGTTTTAACTCTAGTTTTTAATAGGCAAGTTGTATGAATTTTTGACATTTATAACTCATGTTATGATTTTTCTAAAGGAATGGCGTAAGTTAGGGTCTTTTTGTGCATTTTGGTAGTGTGATCACTTGGTGAGGGTGTGTGTACCGAATTTGGTCGATAAGAGCGAGTATTAAGTAAAAGAAAGTGTGTGATTAGAAGTGCTAAATGATAAGTTAGTGAATCATAAGTTAAAACAAAAGTACAAGAGAGTTAAGGAAAGTAGGCTTGAATCGACGTGCGCCGTTAGTTACCGGTTGAGTACCCCGCTTAAACCAATACTTTCTTGCCCTAATCTTCTTGTTTTTATTTCACCTAATCCCCCCTAAATTAACTTTCTTAATCTAGCCGAAATATTTGACTAAGGAAAAGGAAAGAAAAAAAAAGAGAAAACTTGGCCTTGCCAAGTGTCAATGATCAAAGGGTTGGTTGACCAAGACCATTTCCTTTCTTCTTATCTTTCTCTTGGACCAATTTTTTCTTCATTTCTTGCTTGGTATGGCCGAACCATTGGAGAGGGAAAAGAGGAGGAGAGAACTTCCTTTCCTACCTTGATTCTTACCTTGTTTGAGTAAAGATCAACAAGAACAACAAAACTAAACCGAACAAAGTGGCAATAAGGTAGCAAGGAAGCTTGTAGTGGAGTTTTCTTTGGAGAGGAAAGGCTTGGTTTTTCAATTTCTATTGGAGGATTGAAGGTAATAGGCTGGAAAATTATCTTTCTCTTTCTTATCTTATAATTTATTGGGAAGATGACTTGAAATTGAAGTTTTATGGAAGATAACCTAGATTTGGTGTAGATTAGTGAAATTTCGGCTATGGTTTTGCAATTCTCAGCCTTGATTTATGTTGTTTCAACTATAATATGTTGGTTTTGAGCTTGGCTTTGGACTTGTGAGGTGATAAGTAGTGTTATTGTGACTTTTTAGCTTTAAAAGAAGAAATTCCAGCTTTAGTAAAAAAAATTTCCAGCTTTGGATTGTGATGATTATTTGCTAGAATTGACTTGCAATTTGGACGGTTTGTTGCCTAGATTAAGAACCATCTTTATATTATTACTTGTGGTGTTGATTTTGGGGCTGATTTGGAAAGAAAATGAAGCCTTGAAAATGGCTTGGAAAAATTGAAAAATACAAGGGAAACACTGCCCCGATTTTTCTTTCGTGTGATAGTGAGTGAAACGGAAATAGGGATGTGACTTGAGTTTGATTGGGGACTTAGTTATGTAGAGATGCTTAAGTTGACCTTGTGGGTGATCTATAAGCTAAAAATTTTGCCCAAGAGTGTATATTTCCCAAAACAAAAATAACGGCCTCTTTAAACACGATTTTTCTAGTTTCTTCCGCCAAGTTGCGAAGTTAAACGTTTTAATCGTTTCTTTATCGAAACCAAAAGAGCAAGCATGAATTTTCTAAGAATTTGATAAGTAAAATGAGTACTACTTAAATTGAGTTTTATTTACTTGATTTTCGTTGAGCGAAACTCCTATATTTTGAACCCTAATTGATTATAAACTGTTAAATGGTATTTTATCGTAGATTTTGGACTCCAGTCAGGGAGTTGAAACTTGAGCTTGGTTCTAGAAAGAAATAAATCATTGGTGAGTGTTTTCCAATGCATGATTGAACTTGATCCTTGAATGAAATGATTTGCCAATGCGATTGAATAATACTTGACTTGTTTGGATGAGGCGAGGGTGTACTTTATCGCACTCGCCTCCCCTCCTTGAATGATCTTGTTACTCGCTTGAAATTGATTGGACCTGTACTTGTGTTTGTGCTTGTGCTTGACTTGTAAGTGCTGAGCGGTAGCATGTACCACACTCAATCCGAGTGGGAGGTGTCTCTCATCCCGTCTCAGGACTTTTATCCTGATTAAGTCGATTGGAGAGTTATCTCGTCGACCTGGTGTTGAGCGGTAGCATATACCACACTCAATCCGAGTGGGAAGTGCCTCTCATCCCGTCTCAGTACCTCTATCCTGTTTTGTCGAATGAAGTGTTATCTCCTCGATTAATTGGTATGGCTCGAGTATTACCACCACTGTTTATTTTGGAGTTCGGGCCCGGTTAGGGGTTGACTGGTGGATGGAGACTAGAATTAAGTGGGTGATCTACTGGACTGGTTACTCTACTTGAAAGTTGACGGAGTGTCAACTACTACTTGGTGAAGTTATGGCGGAGTTAACTCGCAAGAGCTACTGTATCCTTTTACCTGAAAATGTTGGATATCTAATGATTGGTTATTGAAGTGTTATTGCTCATTTTTATGAACTCTTATGCTCGCTATTTGATATTTCAAGTTTTTACAATGGTCAATTTGCTTGCTTGGGTCTGCATGATGTTTTGGAACCTCACTGAGTTTTGGCTTCACCCTATTAGTTTTGTTTTCCTTACAGGGAGTACGAGCATAGGCGTGAGGCTGGAGCAGGCTATAGTTGTGGAAACCCCGAAATTTTACTTATCTTATAACCCTTATGTGAACTCACTTACCTTTAGATTCTTGGTTGTTTTAATGGTTGAATTTGAGCCAAGAGAGTGAATTGTTAAGAAAAGTTTCATATTCTTAAGTTGTTAGAAAATCTAGAAATTTTCACAGGAGGCTCTGCGCAGCCTCGGGAAATTGGCTATAACTTCGTATAGGAAGTCGGAATTGAGTTCCGTTTGTTGCATTTGAAACTATACTCATAGATCTTCCATACGGTGTAAAATTCAGAATTTGTTCAATATCTATAAATTCTAGGAAATTTGGCAAAGTTGACTGAAAATTCTGCCCTGCACAAGCAAACATAGGAATGTTGTAGTAGCTTATGACTCAATTTGGACCAATTTATGATCTGAATCTCTTTGAGGTGTCTTCTAAAGATTCTTAGTATTTGAAGTCTAGTTTTTAACAAGCCAATTTATATAAATGTTTGATATTTATAACTCAAGTTTATAATTTTTCTAAAGGAAGGGTATAAGTTAGGGTTTTTTTGTGCATACTAGGGGTTTTTGGTGTGTTTTTGGTGCATTTTGACCGTGCGATCACTTGGTGAGGTGTGTATATTAAATTTGGTGATTAAGAGTGAGTTTTAAATAAGAAAATATGTGTGATTAGAAGTAATAATAATAAATTAGTGAATTATAAGTTAAAACCCTAGTACGTGCGAAATAAGGAAAAACGGGTTGAACCGATGTGTACCGTTCGTTACCGATTGAGTGCACCACTTGAACATTACTTTATTACCTTAATCTCCTTGTTATTAATTGACCAAAATCAGACCTAAATATCTTCTTCATGTAGCCGAAATTTTGGACCAAAAACAAGCAAGAAAAGAAAAAAAATTGACTTCCAATCAAAAGGTGACACTTGTCCAATTTTGACCCAAATGAATTCCTATTCATTTTAAACCTTCTTGAAGCTTCATTTCAGCCACCATTTCTGCTCATTCCAGCCATGAGGTTGAGAGAGAAAAGAGGGAAGAAACCATTCCATTTCCATCTTGATTTTTAGCTTATTTGAGGGAAAAATCCAAAATCTAAACCGATTAAACTTCCCCTTAGCCCTTAAGAAGCTTTGTGTGGTGAAACTTTGGAGGGAAAGGCTGTGATCCTCTCTTGCAAGAAGCCTTGGTGAGGTATTATGGTTTCCTATCCTTTTCTTGCATTTAATCTTGTTTAAAGTTTAGTTAGAAGCTCTTAATCTTGCCTTATGACGGTAAATTTGGTTAGTTTGGAGTGAGATGTTGGAGTATGCAGCTAGGGTTTATATTTTCAGCTAGAGTATGGTTATTTATCTAGTAATGGATGTTATAGAGTTAGTAATTGTTGGTTTTGATGATTGAATGCTTATTGGATATGAAATTCTAGAGGAAAAGGTCAAATTCCCAGAAATTGAAACTAACTTGGCTTAGCTTCTGACCAGTTCTATTCGTGTATGATGGAGGCCGAATTAGGCTTTAGCTCAAAACATGAAAGTTGTAGGAAATGATTCCATTTATCTGCCTGTAAAATTTCAGCTCGATCGGAGCACGGTAGGGTGTGAAATGATCGAAATACCTGACTGCCACAAGCTTCAAATTCGTAAACAGTTTTGTGAATTCACCAGTTTGGCTTCATTGTTTCACCCTGATTCGTATCCAATCAGCTTTTGGCCAAAACATAAAACCTGTAGCCCTATATTTTATCTTTCCAATGCCTCTGGAAAACACCTCAAACAGAATTGTGTAGCTTGAGTTATTACCGGTTAAAGTCAGTGCTGACAACCAGACTGATCATGAATTTTTGGGATCTGTGATTTGCAAATTTGACCTAGATAAACTGCGAATTAGGTTAAGTGGCCTTCATCCAAGTTGTAGCCCTTTGGCTTAGCTTCGAAACGGTATAAAGGTTACCCCAAACCGATAGGCGTAGCTTTAGTTGTGACCGAAACGCCAAGAGACGTCAAATCTGCCATTTAGCTATTTGCCTTTAAACTTGATTTCCGATTGCCTTGTTAAGATTTGTGTTGTAATTGGATTATTTTGAGCCCAATTGAAGGGCTATTGTGGTAACCTTGCTTATGTGTGACATTGGAGCTGATTTGAGGAAAATAATGAAGTCATAAATGGCTGGAAAATAAGTAAACACAAGGGGCATTCCGCCCAAATTTTCACTCGAGGGTTAGGAATGTGTACTCGCAACTTGAGCAAAGATTTGAAGACGAATTGAACTCGATTTGTCTAGGTTATTTGAGTTTCCTTTTGTGGAGAGATATAAGTTGAATTTTGGCCGAAACTTGTACCCTTAGAAGTTACAACTGATAGAAATACGTTTTCTTCATTTCTTCGACCCAAATGGCATTTTTCACATATAATGGCTTCAAAATTTCACCGTTTGAAAAGTGATCAAGGGTTTTATGAATAGTCTCTAAATAAGTCTCAATTACTTGATTCTTGTTAAACGAAATGTTTAAGTTTCGAGCCTTAGTTATTTTTCAATGCTCTTAAACAATATTTTCTCGCAGATTTGAACTCCAAGAGCGGAGTAATACCCAAAACCAATGTGTAAAGACACTGCCATCTGTGGTGAGTGCTTCCAAATACCTGATTGAACTTGACACTTGTTTTTAATACTTGACCAATGTGATCGAATGAAATGTGATTGGTATGGTCGGACAAGGGTGTACTTTATCGCACTTGCCCTCATGTGATATGTACTTGTTTATTGTTGCAATCGACTTGATATACTTGTGCTTGACTTGTAAGTGCGCAGCGGCAGTATGTACCACACTCGATCCGAGTGGGAGGTACCTCTCATTCCCGTCTCCGTACTTTTATCT
Organism: Coffea humblotiana; assembly: GCA_023065735.1. Taxonomy (NCBI): domain Eukaryota; kingdom Viridiplantae; phylum Streptophyta; class Magnoliopsida; order Gentianales; family Rubiaceae; genus Coffea; species Coffea humblotiana. The sequence goes on from JACYVW010000026.1 coordinate 230,164, forward strand.
TGATTCATTTCGATTGAAAATGTTATCTCATCGAATTCTTGGGGACCCAAACCCTACTGGCTAGTTATCGAATCGAGCCGGCAAGGGCTTGGTCGATTAGATAACGAACCATGGGTATCTAGTGTTGTCGAGTGGAGTGTTATCTCCTCGACTAATCGGTATACTCGAGTATTACCACCAGTGTTTATTGTGGAGTTCGGGCCCGGTAAGGGGGTTGGTCGGTGGACGGAGGTTGGAGTTAAGTGGTGTTCTACTGGACTAGTTTCCTCATTTGAAAGTTGACGGAGTGTCAACTACCAATCGATCAAGCTATGGTGGAGCCGATACATGAGCAACTGTATCCTTATTGTGAAATGTGAATAGTTATTATTTGGCTATATGAAGTATGATTACTCACTTCTTGACCTGTCTTGAACACTATTTCACTATTGTGCTGCTTATGCGTTATTTGATGATTAAATTGATATTTGGAATCTCACTGGGCTTTTAGCTCATTCCACGCCATTTGTTTTCCTTATAGGGGGTACGAGTGACGGCAAGAGTTGCAACGACTAGTGTAGTCTAGTAATTTTGAGTTTTGAAGTCTGTACTCGCGTTAACACCCGATTAGGGTTGTATGTACTTGACTTGTAGCACTTTAAAGTATTATGGTATGTAGAGGCCTTGTATCTGGGTTGAGCATTAATGTGTACGTTCTCGTTTTGGTATTTATTCCTATGGATGTATGTTATTTTCTCAAGCTAGTGAGTGAGTCCTAGCGAGAGCTGGGCAGGCGGCTCGCTAAACCCTAGGGTACGCCCCTAGGGGGAGGTGGGGTCGTCACAATAGTTGTCTAGTTTTTTTTATTTTTGTGAATTGTACTCACGCTAGTGCTGATTGTAGTTGAAAGTTATCTAGAACTAGAATCTTTTGTTATATTGGAAAATGTATGAATGTTTGAGATAGAACTGGGTATAAATGTACATTCTAAGTTTGGAACTGTTGTTTCATCTACTTTCGAAGTTATAACTTGTTTTATTGAAATGAGTGAGGGAGTCCTGGCAAGATCTAGGCAGGCGGGTCGCCAAACCCTTGGATTCGCCCTAGGGGGAGGTGGGTCGTCACAGGTGGTATCAGAGCCGCTTCGTGTGGTCTCTGCGCGGGATGAGCTTGAGCCAAGTGGTGTTATGGCCCCGATTTTGTGAATGAGTGTAAAGGACTAAGTGCTCTTTGAGCATAAGTTGTGAATCATGAATGTTATAGGTGTCAAACCATTATGATGGTACTTGGGGCGGTAGATATATATGTCATGTAGGAATCTCAAATGTAGATGATTTACTCTTGGGACTGGCCAGATCGAGTTGTGAATTATCTTATTTCGAATTCCTGTTCCCGAGTACTAAAGAGTTAAGAGTATTAGGATGTTGGTCGATATTCCGATTGAATTTAAGGTAAATGTTGATGGCACAAGTCAAGATGCGGAAGATTCTATTATTTGACCTAGGAATTAAACCGATTGATGGAAGTGGATCAATAAGTGTTATCATGGACTAGTCTCGTAAATGTCTGGTTAGGGTTTCTATAGATGGAAGCTAGATTTGAAATCTGATGGTTGCCATAAATGTCTAAGGTGTTAGTACTACAGACCTGTTTAATTGCTCCAATGAATGTGTGGCCTTGTTTTGTGTTTATTTTTGATGTAGTTTAAGTACAACTACCTATGTATTTCTCTTTGTCGCACCCCCATTTTTTATAAGAAAAATAAATGTGTTTTAGAAAATGGATTTTTGGTTTGATTTTGATTTGAAAAAATGTATCTTTGATTTGTTAGAAAATAAATAAGGAAAATGAAATGGGTCTAAATGGGACTTTGAAAATGCAACGATTTGACCCAAAATAATAGTTTAAAAAGGGTTTTTAAATAAAAAATCGGAGTCGCCACTTGGTATTGAGTTGAGGTGTACCAAGTCACCTAAAATGAATTTTTAAAGAAAAAAGTAGAAAAACTCTTTTTAAACGACTCCAAATCTACGAAAATCAGAGAAAAAGATTCGGGAGTCACATTTGAAGAAAGGGAAGGCAAGGATAAAAATCCAAGGCACCCTTTCAACCTAGCCAAAGCTAGTTGCGTGATTTAGTAAAAAATTTTCTTATTTTAACCTAAAAATTTATCGTATTTGGAGGTACTATATGAATGCAAACCCTAGACCTAAGGGGGTATCGGGGGGTCAAAATATCTTTTCGAAGTTATTTGATGCAATTCGCATTAATTGCGACGCCCAAAAGTAAACTTTTCGAAGAAGTCACGAATTGTGCAAAAATATGAGACTTAAAGAGATGTGAAAAGAAAAGAAAAATAAAATAAAATAATTATATATGAATACATGATCTTAAGGAATGCATCATAATGGGTACGGGGAGACTAATATTCGTGACTCAATTTTCCCTTTTATAGAGGGAATACGAGCGTGCTAAGGCTAGAAAGCCAAACTCGTCCATATCCCATATTTAAGGGGTTATTTCCTAATCTAGTCAAGCAAATGATCTAACCTAATTTCTATTTCCCTAAATGAAATGCAAGTCTAATGTCGTGTTTTCCTACAAAGAGGTAAGGAATATACGTATAAGGGGAAATATGGGATAAGGGATATAAATATAAGGGAATATGGGATACGGGATGTACATATATAAGGAAGGTGTCATGCAAAATGGTAAAAACCCTAAAAAGTGAAAAAACATGCATGAGATGAAGTGATTTTATCACACAATCATGATCTAACGCTCGAAGGGCCCTTAAGGGTCTAGCATTGGACTAGCCCACATCTATGAATCCTTACTAGCGTTGGACTAGTAGGAAAATTGAAACAAAAGGCCACAACTAGCGTTGGACTAGTGTGGAATCGAGAAAGAGCCACAACTAGCATTGGACTAGTGTGGTGACGTCATACATAATCATTATTAACTAACTAATCATATAAAACTAATAAAAAGCAAATAAACACATAAGTTCACATAAACACATAGCAAATAAGCATGATATCTAGATGCAAGGTCCTAAGAAAGCGGTAACACATAGCACATAGGCATGCAAATCACACAAAGCAAAAATAAAGCAAATAAAGCCCTAACTATTACATCAGGGGGACCCTACTACAATCTAAGGGGAAAAATGAAATAAATAAATACCTAACTATTACAATTTTGGCGTTTAAATGCCTTGCAAATAACCAAAAATTAAAATAAAATAAATATACTAAATTAAATAACTAAAACGAATAAATGAAAGAAAAACATTCAAAAGACATGCAATTAAACACATAAAGTCACATAGGGGCACATAGGATCAAATAAGGCATAAAATAAGGGATAGAGTGTACCTCCCTTGAGTTGGGGCCCTAATGACACAAATTTACTTATTTACCCTCCAAAATAATAAAAGGGGTCAATGCATCACTTTAATTAAAATAATCACATGAAATTAAATCAATCAAGGTATTCAAATAAAAGTAAACAAACCATATTTGACAAATTAACACAAATAAGGACCCAATTTGAAAGAATTAAAGAAATTAAGGGATCAAAACCACTATTATTGCAAATACGAAGGATCTAAAAGGAAATCAATTAAAATCAAGGACTTAAAGGGAAAACTACCAATCAAATGCTAAAATTCACAGGAAATGAATGAAAACCTATTTTCTATGATCAAACAACAAAAATTACCCAAAATTCACTAAGAATCCAAATCAAAAGTAAAATCTAGAAAAAGCTCTTAAAACCTTCAAATTCATGCTAGAACTCATTAAAATCTACCCAAAAATCATGTTAAAACATATTAAAGAAAGATGGCATGTTAAAGGGACAAAATTGCTTTAAATTGTTCAATTAATTTGGGCCGCAGTAGAACGAGGAGAAACATTTGGGGTTGAAATGCAATTTAAAGAGATTCTATGCATGCAAACGAAAACTTTTCGGCAAGCTGAAATTATTTTTCCTTCTGCCATTTCTGCTGCAACATTCATACCAAAACATCTGTAGCTTTGGATCAAAACACACGAGCTCACCAACAATCATTCAATTTCCTCTTTCAAGCACAAGATTACCTAGCAAACCAGTTGATGAAACCCACTTTGTGGGCTGTTGGCACAAAGAGAAAACAGCAAAAACAGAATAGCAAATGCAGCTTACAAAGCTTTCTTTGTTTCTGCTGGTTTCTGCAACTTTCGTTGCTTTGAAACTTCAGCAATCTCATGCGGCAAACTTCAACAACCATACAAGAAAACACCTTCAAAACCTTAATCAATTCCACAGCAAGATACCAGGTTATTCATGCAAGACATTCGACACTTTACTCTGCTGTAAATTTGGAGCTCAACCCACGCAAATTTCATACGAAAAAAATCAAACAACTCTATTAACTTGACGACCAAACCGGAATGCAAAGACTTCAACCCATTGTCATTAACATCACCTAAAATGCAATTGCCTACTCCAAGCGAAATCCATGAAGCAACTGATATGAATAATGCAGCAAAGACAGAAAGAAAACAACTCCCACGTATACATGGTAAATCACAAAACTCACACGAACCAACCGTTTCAGCAACCCCAAAAATGAACCAGTGAATTTTTACTGTGTGCATTCTGGGCATGACTCACATCCCTCCAAAGGATCTCAACAGTCAGCAGGTGAGTTAAAGGAAGCATGAAGCAAAAAGGAACCCACGGAATGAAAGCAACCAGCGAAGCAATCAGCACATACGAACTAGCGCAGGCAAGGCTGCATTTTTTCTAAAGAAAAACTTGGACTGAGCATTTCTAAGCCACAGAACCACGACCAAGAAAGTTAATTTTCCTAAAATCATCGTCAAAATACAAGATTTAGCCCACCCGAAAGAAAACAAAGAAAACAGTCATAAACTCCCACAGATTTCTGGGTTTCATGTGCCAAATGAAGGAAACCAAGATCCTAGCAAAAATCAAAACTTACAAGCCAAAATAACAACATTGCACAAACCCAAGTCCTGCCCTTTACATTCCTAAGAGTTCTTAGACGCAAATCACACAAGCGAAAACAAAAAGTGGAACCTTTAATTCACCAACTACACAGATCACATATCATGGCCATTGGATTGACTTTACAGTTTCAGATACTTGTCAGAGACGAACCAAAGAATCAAGGTATGGAAAACGTGCTTCTAGAACTTCAGAAGTCTGTGCTAAAAAAAGAAAAGGAGAAGAAAACGGATAGCTTATAGCTCTCTCTCTCGGTGAGGATTCACAGCTGATGATGGCGGAATGAAGTGGTGGCAGCTTCTTGCTTCAGTTAGTAGTTCCAGTAGCCTTTTTGTTCCTTAAAGAAAAACACCAGATTCCTCTTTCTTCCTCCTTGCTCTCTTCCCTTAGCTTTCCTCGTTTCTCTCTGGTTTTCTCTTGTTCCTTCTCTAAGCCGTAGCTCTCTCTCCCTCACTTCGTTTTTTCCTTTCTTCCTCCAACTCTCAGCCTGCCACCTCTCTTTTGCTCTCGGTCTCTCTCTCTTTTCAGCCGCCACTCTTACTGTCCTTCCCCCCTAGTTTTTCATCTCCAGCCGCTACTCACTTCTGTCTCTCCCCTCAACCCTAGCTGCATTTTCCTTTTAAACCTTCCAACACTTGGGTGGACGATGCGGATGAAGCCACTTTTCATCTGTTATTAGAACCGTTTGATGGTTCTTGATGCCCAAGACAATTGAATCTTTTAGCTCAAAGCCATATGGCTTGTACTACACCAATCCAACGGAGCTAAAATGAGAAAAAAAAATGATGAGAAAGAGCTGGAAAAAAAAACGCGGTGGCCATTCCGTTTTGTACTGGCTGAAGCCAAAACTTGAAGGAAATGGCGCGCGTGAGATAACTTGAAGGAAATGGCGCGCGTGCATCTCACGCGCGCGTGGAACTTCTTCTTTTTTTTTTTAACAAAATTAATTTTAGTTCTTTGTTTTCTTTGTTTTCTTTTCTTTTTCAATGAATGAATGAATTAAAATTAATTAAAAGATGATTTTCTAAACAAAAATGAAAAATAAGATGAAAATAAACAAAAATCAAAACAAAATCAATTAAATGAAATATAAATGCTAAATTTTTTGTATTTGATAAAAGAAATGATTTTCTTCAATACAAAATAAAAATTAAAATTAAAATGAGTAAAATAAACAAAAATATGAATAGTAAAATTTTGGTGTCTACACTCTTGTGATAGGTTTAGCCCTAGATTGACTACCCTTGCCTATCTGCTTGATTTGGATTAGGTATGGGAGTTTCAGAGAAAAGGGGGTTTGGATTTTAATATTGTATGCTACCTCTTGGCAAACTTAGAATGACCGCCCTAATTGACAATCATAAAAGGCACTATTGGGGAGAAAAGGTTATTGATTCTTCTTGAGCAACCCTATTAAAGATAGTATAGTGTGGAACTTGAGATCTAAGGACCCGGAATAGGAGTAAGTAGCATCGTATCTTGAGGTTTTCCCCTACTTGTGTTTAGATTTTTCACCTATCTTCTTTAAGAATAGCCAAGATGAGTTTCTCTAGATGGCTTGGGAGCAACAAATATAAGAGGCATCTGGTTAGAGTTGTGATTTGTGATTAGTTTCTCCTTTGAATACTTTGATTTGTCTGACAGACTCTTATTTGAGTTTAAGTGAATCGGTGATACGAAGAATTTGGAAAGTGGATATCAGAAAATAGGGATTCGTCGAAAAGAGATAGAGTGCCAAAAGAAATGAGTTGCACACTAGAAAGGACGATGGAAACAAGAGTATATGGAGAAAACTGAGTGACTAGATGTCGCGTCCCATTTTTTCGAAAAATAAAATTACGGGCTTATAAAAATGGATTTTTGATCAATTTTGATTAAAAATGAGTTTTGATTATTTTTTGAGTAAAAATGAATTTTTAATTTTTTAGAGAATAAATAAAGAAATGGGCCTAAAATGGGACTAAAAAGTGCGACGATTTTGGTCCAAAATAATAGTTTAAAAAGGGTTTTTTAAGAAAATATAGGAGTTGCCACTTGGTATTGAGTTAAGGTATACCAAGTCACCTAAAATGAATTTTAAGTAAAAATAAAGAAAACCCATTTTAAACGACTCCAAGTCTTCGAAAATCAAGAGAAATAGCTCGGGAGTCACGGTTGAAGAAAGGGAAGGCAAGGATAAAATCCAAGCCACCCTTTCAACCTAACCAAGGCTAGTTGCATGATTTAGTCAAGAATTTTCTTAATTTAACCTATAAAACCTATCAAATTTGGAGGTTACTACATGAATGTAAACCTAGACCTAATGTATCGGGGTCGGAATATCTCTTCGAAGTTTAATTGGTACAAATCACATTAATTGTGATGCCCAATGAGTGACTCTTTGAAGAGGTCACGAATATGCAAAATATGAGACTCGAAGGAAAGAAGAGAAAAGAAAATAATGATATACAAATATACATGACCTAAAGAAATGCATCATAACGAGTGCGGGGAACTATGATTCGTGACTAGATTTCCCTTTTTATAAAGGAGATACGAGCGTGCTAAGGCTTAAGGGGCTATACTCGTCCATATTCCATATTTGAAGGGCTAATTCTCCCAATTTTGGTCAAGCAAATGATCTAACCTATTCTAATTTTTCCCTAAATGAGATGCAAATCTAAATGTTATTTTTTATACATAGGAATAAGGGATATTCATATAGGGGAAATATTATGCAAAAAATGGTAAGTATCCTAAAAAGTGAAAAAATATGCATGAAATGTAGTGATTTGTCACACAAACATGATCTAATGCGTGGTCGGTTTCTAAGGGTCTAGAGTTGGACTAACCCATGTCTATAAGTTCTCACTAGCATTGGACTAGTGTGGAATCGGAAGAAAGGGCCACAACTAGTATTGGACTAGTGTGGTGACGTCATGCATTTATTATAATCAAATAAATCATATAAAACATAATAAAAGCAAATAAACACATAAATCGCATATAGCACATAACACATAAGCATGATATCTAGATGCAAAAATCCTAAGAAAGCGAGTAAACACATAAGCACACAAGCATGCAAACACATAAACAAATAAAAGCGAATAAAGACCTAACTTTTACATTCGGGGGGCCTAATTACAATCTAAAGGGGTAAAGAATGAAAAATAATAACCTAACTATTACAATTTGGCATTTAAATGCCTCTAAAATAATCAATAATTAAATTAAATTGAATATACAAAACTAAAAAACAAATAAAATGAATAAATAAATAAAATAATTAAAAACATTCAAAAAAATGCAATTACACACATAAAATCGCATAGAAACACATAAAAGACTTTAAATAATAAAAGAAAATACCTCCCCCTTGAAGTAGTAGTTAATTGGGTTTGATTTTACCTATTTAACTCCAAAATTAACAAAAATCATCAAGGCACCAATTTAATTAACAAATAATTCATAAAAATGGAAATATGCATGAAATCAATCAATTGAAGCATTCAAATGGAACATAATTCATAATTAAAGAGGAAAAGCAACTTCTATTTAAGAAAACAAATCTATTAGGGATCTAATTGCAAAAATTAAGAAAGTTTGGGGTCAAATTGTAATTATTATAAAAGTTAGGGGTCAAAATGAAACAAATAAAGTTCAGGGACCTATTTGCAATTAAATTAGGGACCTAATTGAAAAAAATTAAAAGTTTTAGGGCCAGAATACAAAAACTTAAAAGTGTAGGGACTAATCTGCCAATTCGTTTCTAGTCTTCCTAACCTAACAGGCCACTTGGCCCATTTTTGCCTTTTATTTGGGCCAGAATCTCCCTAAGCCCGACGAAAAATCCAAGGAAAATGCACGGGCTAATCCATAATCTTACCCCAAACAGACCCAACCAAAAGGGTAGGCTTTTACCTCCTAAGCCCAAGCCAAAAGCCCAAATAAATAAATTAAAGCCTATTTGTAAAACCCAACCAAAATGAACCAGACTTTTCTATCAAAACCTAACCAAATCAAACCATTACCCAAATTACTAACTATTTCACCAAAACCCAATAAGATAATAAATCCACTAAAACAAATTAAGGTTTAATTATACCCCAAATCACAAAATAACATGCCTAGAAATGCACTTAAAATATGGAAAAGAGGATGAAAACTCAATAGGGATATGATCGGTTCAATTACAGAAGCTTTTGGGCCATATTGTAATTAGGTAAAAGTTGAGGGGTTAAGTTGCAATTTTCAAGAGTTTCATGCAATCTTCTTCGTTAGCTTTTCTTTGCAATTTTTCCTTTTGCAACTTCTGGGTTCTTACCATCAACTCAACAAAAATTCCAAACAATCCTTAAACACACGAAACCGAATGACTACCTCATATCCTATTATCGTAACTCAACATTTGAAGGAAATCAAGATAAAACATAAAAATGCAAGCCAATGGCAGCAAAAGGAAACGAAAGAGAACAGCAAATGAATGTAATAGCAAACGAAAATGGAAGGAACCAGAGCATTAGTTTAGGGGAGTACCTGATGAAGATTTTCAGATCAAACTAGAATAAGGAAACAGGCAAAAAGAGCAGCTATAGTCAGCTTCTTGAACCTTTGGGCATACACCAGTGAAACGGGATCAGCCACTTCAGGGTCAGATTCGAGGGTTCTACAGATGTTTTTTCTCCAAGATTTGTGAATAAAAGTCGCTCCCCTAACCACGTAGATTAAGCAGAAATCAAAATTTTATTCAACAAAGCTATAATGGAAGAGATATTTGAGTCGAAAGATGGCTGAAAATCAGCCCTTTTTACCATATTTTTTTGCAAATTCTATCTCTTTCTCCCTCTCTTTTCTCTCCTTTCTTTCTGTTTTTCTCTCTCTGTTCCTTGTTCCGCAGCCCCCTTCTCTTCTTCATGGCTGCGTTTTTTTTGAAGCTTTTATATGGAAAACCAACACCGAAACCCTCAGATTAATGGTGGATGAGAGAACCAAGTTCCATGGCAGATTTTGATCCCATGGATCAAGTTTCCAGGTGTCCCCAGATCACATTAGGGAAGATTAGCTGTCCTTGTACTCATTTAAATGTGTAGGGCAACGAAATTAGGAGCAAAAATGAACTAAAATTGCTCCAAAATAAAAAAAAACCAGCTTCTGTACTACTGTGTTGCTTCTTTGTATGAAGCATGAAGAGGCCACGCGTGCGTAGGAAGGTCCATCTCTTTTTTTTTTTTTTTCTTAAACTGCAATTTTCCTCTTTTTTTTGCTCTTTTTTTTCTTTCTTTCTAATTCTTTTCTTTCTCTTTTTTCTTTTTTTTCAATTTTCTAAAATGATTTTCCTCAAGAAATATAAATGAAACAAAATAAATTAAAATAAATTAAATAAACAAAAATATGAATAAAATAAAAATGGTGAAATTTTGGTGTCTACACTAGACAAGAACATGAAATTGAAAAAGAAATACCAGAGGAGGTGCGAAATAAGTTTGCATTGATGCATTCCACTATTTAAGTTGCATCTCACGACATTCCTAGCATTTAACTTAAAAAGGGATGAAGGAAACTCCCGCGATACTAAAGGAAAAAGTAAAGCGATTAGTGAAAGGGGAACTTACTATGAAGGATAGAGGGAAGAAGAAAAGAAAGAATGAACACATCAAGAATTAGTAATTTTACCTGAAATAGTTATATCTGTGGGAAGATACGCGGTGAACGTCTTACGTAGTAAGTTGTATTTATTGAAGGAAGGGCAATTAGAGAAGGTAGTATGTGTCTAGTGATTTAATTGTAGTCATGAGAGGAGATGTAGTTTGGAGATTATTTGCCAATGCATAGTGTTTTATTTCACGATCTAGCAAGAGTAGTAACCAAGTTTCATAGTTACGAATTCTCCTTTTCATCGAGTTCTTAAGTTTATATCACTTTGCATAATTTGACGCCTTCGTTGAACTTCCTTAGCATATTAACTTAGCCATTACGTCAGTGAGATTTTCCTTCTAGGCAAGTTGTGGTAGCACTATAAGTGAGAAAAGCCACCTGGAAATTGGAGGAAAATCCTGTAGCTTCAAGTTTTGTGTGAGCAAAGGTTAGAATTTCGAGGACGAAATTCTTTTAAGGGGGAGAGAGTGTGAGGCCCCAAAATTTTACTTGTCTTTATAGTTCCTATTTGAACTTACTTGCCTTAGATTCTTGGTTGTTTTAATAGTTGAATTTGAGCCAAGGGAGTGAAATTTTGTTAAGAAAAGTTTCATTTTCTCAAGTTGTTAGAAAATCTGAAAATTTTCACAGGAGGCTCTGCGTAGCTTTGGGAAATTGGCTATAACTTCGTATAGGAAAATCGGAATTGAGTTCCGTTTGAAACTAGACTCATAGGGCTTCCTATGGTATAAAATTCAGAGTTTGATTCAATTTCTATAAATTCCAGAAAATTGGCAAAGTTGATTGAAAATCCTGCACAAGTAAAAATAGGAATGTTATAGTAGATTACGGCTTAATTTGGACCAACTTATGAAACTGAATTTCTTTCAGGTGTCTTCTAAAGAATAATAGTGTTTTAAGTCTAGTTTTTAATAGGCCAAGTTGTATGAATTTTTAACATTTATAACTCATGTTATGATTTTTCTAAAGGAATGGCGTAAGTTAGGGTTTTTTTGTGCATTTTGGTAGTGTGATCACTTGGTGAGGTGTGTTACCGAATTTGGTGGATCAGAGCGAGTATTAAGTAAAAGGAGGTGTGCGATTAGAAGTGATAATGATAAGTTAGTGAATCATAAGTTAAAACAAAAGTACAAGAGAGTTAAGGAAAGTAGGCTTGAACCGACGTGCGCCGTTTATTACCAGTTGAGAACCCCACTTGACCAATACTTTTTTGCCCTAATCTTCTTGTTTTTATTTCACCTAACCCCCCCCTAAATTACTTCTTAATCTAGCTGAAATATTTGACTAAGGAAAAGGAAAGAAAGAAAAAAAAAAGAGAAAACTTGGCCTTGCCAAGTGTCAATGATCAAAGGGTTGGTTGACCAAGACCATTTCCTTTTTTCTTATCTTTCTCTTGGACCAATTTTTCTTCATTTCTTGCTTGGTATGGCCGAACCATTGGAGAGGGAAAAGAGAGGAGAGAACTTCCTTTCCTACCTTGATTCTTACCTTGTTTGAGTAAAGATCAACAAGAACAACAAAACTAAACCGAACAAAGTGGCAATAAGGTAGCAAGGAAGCTTGTAGTGGAGTTTCTTTGGAGAGGAAAGGCTTGGTTTTTCAATTTCTCTTGGAGGATTGAAGGTAATAGGCTGGAAAATTATCTTTCTCTTTCTTATCTTATAATTTATTGGGAAGATGACTTGAAATTGGAAGTTTTATGGAAGATAACCTAGATTTGGTGTAGATTAGTGAAATTTCAGCTAGGGTTTTGCAATTTTCAGCCTTGATTTATGTTGTTCAACTTTAATATTTTGGTTTTGAGCTTGACTTTGAACTTGTGAGGTGATTAGTAGCCTTATTGTGACTTTTTAGCTTTAAAAGAAGAAATTCCAACTTCAGTAAAAACAATTTCCAACTTTGGATTGTGATGATTATTTGCTAGAAATGAGTTGCAATTGGATGGTTTGTTGCCTAGATTAAGAACCATCTTTATATTCTTACTTGTGGTGTTGATTTGGGGCTAATTTGGAAAGAAAATGAAGCCTTGAAATGGCTGGAAAAATTGGAAAATACAAGGGAAACACTGCCCGATTTTTCTTTCGTGTGATAAGCGAGTGAAACGGAAATAGGGATGTGACTTGGGTTTGATTTGGGACTTAGTTATGTAGAGATGCTTAAGTTGACCTTGTGGGTGACCTATAAGCTAAAAATTTGCCCCAAAGTGTATATTTCTCAAAAACAAAGTAATGGCCACTTTAAACACGATTTTCTAGTTTCTTCCGCCAAGTTGCAAATTTAAACGTTTTAATCGTTTCTTTATCGAAACCAAAAGAGCGAGCATGAATTTTCTAGAGTTTGATAAGTAAAATGAGTACTATTTAAACGAGTTTTATTTACTTGATTTCCTTTGAGCGAAACCCCTATATTTTGAACCCTAATTGATTATAAACTGTTAAATGGTATTTTATAGCAGATTTGGACTCCAGCCAGGGAGTTGAACCTGACCTTGGTTTTGGAAAGAAATAAATCATTGGTGAGTGTTTTCCAATGCATGATTGAACTTGATCCTTGAATGAAATGATTTGCCAATGCGATTGAATAATACTTGACTTGTTTGGATGAGGCGAGGGTGTACTTTATCGCACTCGTCCTCCCCTCCTTGAATGATCTTGTACTCGCTTGAACTTGATTGACCTGTACTTGTGTTTGTGCTTGTGCTTGACTTGTAAGTGCTGAGCGGTAGCATGTACCACACTTAATCCGAGTAGGAGGTGCCTCTCATCCCGTCTCAGTACCTCTATCCTATTTTGTCGAGTGGAGTGTTATCTCCTCAACTAATTGGTATGCTCGAGTACTACCACCACTGTTTATTTTGGAGTTCGGGCCCGATAAGGGGTTGATCGGTGGATGGAGACTGGAGTTAAGTGGTGATCTATTGGACTGGTTACTCTACTTGAAAGTTGACGGAGTGTCAACTACTACTTGGTGAAGCTATGGCGGAGTTAACTCGCAAGAGCTACTGTATCCTTTTACCTAGAAATGTTGGATATCTAATGATTGGTTATTTGAAGTGTTATTGCTCATTTTTATGAACTCTTATGCTCGCTACTTTGATATTTCAAGGTTTTACAATGGTCAATTTGCTACTTGGGTCTGCATGATGTTTTGGAACCTCACTGAGTTTTGACTCACTCTATTAGTTTTGTTTTCCTTACAGGGAGTACGAGCATAGGCGTGAGGCTGGTGCAGGCTAGTGCAGTCTAGTTTTTTTATTTTTGTGAATTGTACTCTCGCTAGTGCTGGATTGTAGTTGAAAGTTATCTAGAACTAGAATCTTTTGTTATATTGGGAAAGGTATGAATGTTTGAGATAGAATTGGGTATAAATGTACATTCTATGTTTGGAACTGTTGTTTCATCTACTTTCGAAATTATAACTTGTTTTATTGAAGTGAGTGAGCGAGTCCTGGCAAGAGTTGGGCAGGCGGGTCGCCAAACCCTTGGGTTCGCCCTAGGGGGAGGTAGGGTCGTCACAGGTGGTATTGACTTGTTTGGATGAGGCAAGGGTGTACTTTATCCCCTCCTTGAATGATCTTGTACTCGTTTGAACTTGATTGACCTGTACTTGTGTTCGTGCTTGTGCTTGACTTGTAAGTGCTGAGCGGTGCCACACTCAATCCGAGTGGGAGGTGCCTCTCATTCCGTCTTAGTACTTTTATCTTGATTAAATCGATTGGAGAGTTATCTCGTCGACCCTGGTGTTGCGCGGTAGCATGTACCCTTCTCAATACTTCTATCATGTTTTGTCGAGTGGAGTGTTATCTTCTCGACTAATTGGTATGCTCGAGTATTACCACCACTGTTTATTTTGAAATTCGCTCCCGATCGGGGGTTCATTGTTGGATGGAGACTGGAGTTAAGTGGTGATCTACTGGACTGGTTACTCTACTTGAAAGTTGACGGAGTGTTAACTACAACTTGGTAAAACTATGGCAGAGTTAACTCGCAAGAGGTACTGTATCCTTTTATCTGGAAATGTTGGATATCTAATGTTGTATCCCACTGACCGTTTTATCGTGTTGGATTTGGTTGGAATTTTGGCAGGTTTGGGTTGTATCCCACTGACCATTTTATCATGGTGGAGTCGGAATTTCGGCAGGCTTGGGTTGTATCCCACTGACCATTTTATCATGATGGATTTGGAATCTCGGCAGGCTTGGGTTGTATCCCACTGACTGTTTTATCATGGTGGATTCGGAATCTCGGCAGATTTGGGTTGTATCCCACTGACCATTTTATCATGCTGGATTCAGAATTTCGGCAGGCTTGGGTTGTATCCCACTGACCCACTGACCGTTTTATCGTGGTGGATTTGGAATCTCGACAGGTTTGAGTTGTATCCCACTGACCATTTTATCGTGGTGGATTCGGAATTTCGGCAGGTTTGGGTTGTATCCCACTGACCATTTTATCGTGGTGGATTTGGAATCTCGGCAGGTTTGGGTTTGTGACGCCCCCACTTCTCCCTAAGGCGAACCAAAGGGTATCCGCAGGACGCCTGCCTAACTCTCGCCAGGACTCATGATAATTCGATTCACGCTTAACGATAATAACCATTAATACATGTTTACTAAAGAAGGTCGCTCCCATGCTTATATATATACAACATCCGGTCATACACCACTAGTACAAAATACATCAATCTTCCAATTCTTACATTGGTTCCCAAAAAAATATATCAATTTCCAAAATATACAATAGCCACAATAACCAATCAGTTCCATTGAAAACCCTATTACAAAGTACATCAAAAGGGTTCCTCCGAGTTTCACTTCAGTTCTATCCCTGTTAAGGAAAACAAATCTACGGGGTGAGCAGTCGCTCGTGAGGCCAAGAAACACACATGCAAGCACATTGTCCGAATAACAATCCCATTTAACGAATATAACTGTAATATGCAAGAAAATAATAATTTGAGCAAGAATATGTAAGCAGAAACAATTCAAGGATATATAAGCTCTCAGGAGCTATTTTCCACTTGCTCGATCCAGAACCTCCGTGAATTGACACTTCGTCAATCGGGTAGGTTTAGTCCATAGAACTTCACTTATCATGTCCCCGATCACCGTTACATACCCCTGTACCGGGCCCGCCTGTCGTTTGTTTTGGGCGATACTGCTTCGAGTATGCCAAGCAAGACCTCTCAATAGGTCAAGCTTATGTTTTCTCATGGTTCGCCAAGGTTCCCGACCAAACCCATACCGGCTCGAGTCCAAGGTTAGCCAGTGAGAGTTGGGCGTCCCCATGTTCATTTGGGTGTCGAGGAGATTCACTCCAGCGACGTATGCAGCCATAGCATACCATTTAATTCATACAATCATCCAATTTCATTCAACCATTCATTTCATTCATTCAATCATTTAATATAATTCATTCCATTTATTTCAATGGAGAACGAGTACGATAAAGTACACACTCGAATCGATAGTTATAGTCATGCTATACATAACTTGCAAATTCACATAATTTCAATTAGTCATGCACTTGACACTCACCTAATCACAAGGAGAGTAAGTAGTGCGATTCAAGCACTTAGGCGTCCGATGTGAGGTCCTCTAGAAGGTCCTCTTGAATGCCTGAGCAAACAACGGCATTTATTACATACTATCATTCAAAATCCCCAATTATCAAGAAAGATTGCACACTTGTACAATCTAGAGAAATCTTACGAAAATGAGCCTTAACTTGCTCAAATTCAAGGTTCAAAGGTGGTATTTAAACGTACAAGGAAAAACTAATTTCCTTCGTGAAAACAAGTCCAAAATGGTCAAGTAGTATCGAAGGATAGGGACGAGTCTCGAAAACTCAATTCCCGTCAAGTTTGAAAATTTTCATATTTGAGGTGCACTTTTAGAAAAATCATAACTCACTCTCCGTAGGTCCAAAATTGGAAAACTTGGTATCGTTGGAAACTACTTCCAAAGTACTAAACGTTCCTAGAAGACACTTTTCCATGATTCCAAATGGAAGATATTCAAAATTCAGCTCAAAGTTTCTGTTTTAAGCTTACCACGACAGTTTCAGGTTGGTTTTTGGCCAACTTTGAAAATTCGGAAAACTTCACAGAACGCAAACTAGCCTCTGAAATTTGGAACTCAATTAGATTTGCAAATAAGGTTTAAAATACAACAAACAGAACAAGAATCGGAGTTTTGAGCGCTAAGATATAGTAGCTCAACTTTGGTACAAAATGAAGTTCACTGGGCAAAATTCCAGATTTGCAGCTTGAACTGTGGGACTTTAGTTGGGCATCGAAACGAACTCGGAATGACAGAAACGTTGGTAGTATTATCCTACCATATAAAGGCTATTCCTCAGTCAAATTTCATATAAAATTGCATTCGGGAAGTTAGTTAACAAAGTCGGTAAAGTTCAAAGAATTTCTAAGGCAAATCTGCCTTACACTTTTGTTTCCCTCTTCTCAAACATTTGGCCAATGAAATTTTCTCAAACATGGTTCATTTATGAAGACAATGTCTAACAAACCTCCAAATTACATTTGGTAGGTGCTTAACACCATGAAATTCGAAATAACAAGTCCCAAATCAAGATTAGTTATAACACAGCCCAAAATTAGGGTTTTCTCACACTAAGACAGTTTTGTAATTCGGCCATAACTCACTCAATTCAACTTGGAATTGAGCATGGTTAGTGGCGTTGCAAACTAAGTTCATAAGGATACAATTTCACAGAAGAAATCGTTTTAAAATTCTGTCCACAACTAGCTCATATTCGAGCATCAAGTTGCAGTTCATAACAGGGCTCCCAGTTCATCCGAGAAACAGGGTAGTCATTTTCAAACGATTGGTATGGTTCACTCAGGTGGAATGAGGAAATGCATTTTATACCGTTCGAAACCTGGACGTATCTAGTTTCCAATTCCGCAAATGGTACTCAATTTCGACGTCGGAGCGAAGAGTTATGATCAAAAAAAAATCACTGCCAGAACATTACGGGACAGAGTTCCAGTTTTGCTAAAATTTCGAAATCTCCACTTTTACCCAACCAAATCAAGTAATTTTTTGAGGAAACTTTCTACACAACCCATACAACATATTTATATCAAAAAAAAGTCAATTGGACCACAAAAATTACACTAGAGGGGCTCGGCAATCACAAGGGCAGAATGGTCCCTTTTCTTATTTCACCTCTTTTGAACTCTCTTTCACAACACAACTTATATTCACTAGATTGAGCACTAAATCAACAAAAATAACATATATAATCATCATAACAGCCCATCAAGTCCAATGTGGGATTTCATAGAGCCCACTCACAAGATCTACAATAATCCAAGACTACCCACATGAAGCTACAAGCTTCTAAGTGCAATCTAACGTATATAATCGAAGATTCAAGCGACGGATCGTTGGTTACTTCTTTGGATGACTAAGTCAGAAATTTTGGCCCTTTGAACTCCAACAAAAACCGTGAGAATGAAGCCCTCTCCTAGCTTAAGTGAATCTTCAAGTTATTTGCAAGATGGGGTGAAAGTTTGAAGTGATTTGGTGAAGAAATGGTGTAAGAAATTGAAGAGCTTTTGGTCCTTCTTCCTCTCCTATGGATGGCCGGCTGTTTGAGTGAAGAGAGAGAGAGAGAGATGGCTGCAAATGAAGCTTCCTTGAGAAGCTTAAGTTGTTGGCCAAAAAGGTGCCAAAAGTCAACTCTCGCGTGTGCGCGCACGCGCGCGTTTCGTGCTCGATTCCTCTCGAGTTTGTTTCACTTGTGCATTATACCTCTAATGCACTTACTTTAACACTAATATTATTCACTCTTAATAGTCTAACAGTAATTTCTAGAATTCTCCAATTAGTCGCGCGCGCGAAAACGCGAACTCCCAACTTGTGCACGATAAAGCGAAATTTCTAAGAAATTCTTATAACGATAGTATAACTAACTATTACTTGAGTATTTAAACATAAAAATGACCATTTTTAAAAATAATGTATAAGTCTTCAATTTCCAAGCTCATTTACCCTCAAATCGATTATTGCCTCTAACCGCGAATTCACTATTCTCGCTAAGCGAGCTTCCCAAATTTAATTTTTGTAACAAGTCATTTTAAAAATACATGTAAGCCATAGTTTCATGTAATTGGGTCTAAAAAGGTTGGAATAAAATATTCAGAGCAAACGGCCAATTAAATATTTAAATAAGCTAGTAATAGGAGTTTAAAATAAGTAAATTTGCGGGTCCCCACATGAGTCTAGTATGATTTTCTCAAATCTCCAATAAATTTGCCTCAGCGCGTCTTTCGGAAAACTATGAACGCATGAGCGGTATACACTTAATTAGAACTCATTCACCTTTAATTCCTCAATTAACTTTTCTTAATCTACTATTGATCATTCTTGATTTCCCCAAGATAATTACACTCTCGAATAGAATATCACCTCAAAATACATGTACTCATTGTTTCTCACTTAAACGAACCTCCGAAAATTAAATTTGCTAACGGGACGTTTTAAAAACATAAGGAAGACATTGTTTTATATAAATGGACTTAAAATGGTCGAAATAAATTATTTGGAGAAAACAGGTGAATAAATATTTAAATAAATCAATAATATTCGATAAAAATAAGAAATGTTTTCGAGTCATCACAGGGTTGTATCCCACTGACCATTTTATCATGTTGGATTTGGAATCTCGGCAGGATAGGGTTTTATCCCACTGAACATTTTTTACCTCGGTTGGGCTTGGGTTTATCTCACTGACCTCGGCACTAACTGATGTTATGGTATGTTAGGGTTTTATCCCACTGAAATTCTTTTTTATGTTTACATGTTTCACTTCAAGGCAAAATAAATACAGGTAAGTATTTGGTGTCTACGTCTTTGTCTCGAATTTCTTCGAAACTCAGACAAAGAGGGGCAAGTTGTAGACACCAAAATTTCATTTATTTTATTCAATTTTAGCTTTATTCTTGTTTTATTTTATTTTATTTTTATTTTAATTGATTAAATGATAGTTATTGTTCATTTGTTTATTTTTATAAATTAGCTTTATCATTTTCATTTTTAAGGTATTTTTGCATTAAATTTCTAAAAAAGGAAAAATTCTCACAAAAATTCAAAATTTGTCTTTAACCCTTTTAGATTTAATTTCTTTAAGATAAATGAAAATTATGCAATAAGAATTAACATTTTTTATTTATTTTGTTTACCTCAATTGTTTTTGAAAAATATATAATAAATAAATAAAATAAGAAGACAAGTGTGTTAGGAGGATATTAGACAAGTGGAGTGCATGCAAATAGGACAAATGTCCTCATACTTGGTTGACAACACATGCAAGGGGGGATTAGGTGGCTAGACACTTGTAGGCCTAGGATAATTGAAAAAAAAAAAAGGAAGACAAGAAAAAGAAAAAGAAACAAGCTACGGCTAGAGAGAGCTAGGGGACGGCTGATGAACAAAAAAGAGAGGGGGAGCAAGAGAGGGCGGCTGAGAAGGGAGGATTCTGGTGAGGGAAAAGATAGAGAGAAACCAAGCAAAAGAAAGGGGGCGATGGGCTGAGAAAATGGAGGAAAACCACAAGGGGAAGGCTTGAGGGGGCTGAAGAAGAAAAGGCAAGAGACTACGGGCTGAGAAGGAGGGAACTGAGAGAGAAAGGAAGAGAGGGAGAGGCTGCAAAAGAAAAGAAAGATCCTACGGGGGGAAAACTAAGGGAAAAAGGGATAGAAGCAAAAAAGCTACGGAGGAAAAAACCAGAGGGAGCTTAGGGGAGGAGGAAGAAAAACTGAAAAGAAAACAGGAAGGAACCAAGAGAGGGTTCGGCAAGGAGCAAGGGTTTTCAGCAGGGGCTGGGGAGAAAGAAAAAGCCAAGGGAAGAAGAGGCGGTACGGAGAGAAAAGGTAACAACAAGCCAATTTTTCTGGAAAAAAACTGGCGTTCAGGTTGAGCCGTCAGCTCATTTCTTGACCATTTTCTGGCTATATCTCAGGCCCTTATAACGATCTCTTGCCTTATACGTTTCCTGGGGAGGTTTCTTAACACATTTGTTCAGAAATAATTTGAGGAAAGTAGTTCCAGATTCGTCAAATTCAAGCCTAAACTTACGGAGTCATCAGCCTAGGGAGGAATGTTGCAGCACGAGAGAGTTGAACTTTACCCGTAGACGGGTTTCGCAAGGATCTGTTTCGCAAGGATCTGAATTTTGTTTTGATTCTTAAAAGGCTAAAGGTAATCATTCCATCCTTTCTGTTCATGGATTATTGGGTTTACATCAGAGGCATCAAAATTTTGGTTACTGTGACTGTTGCTGCGTTCTTTCGCTTTCTTCCTCCCTTGAACTTACTTTTTGTGCATCTGGTAAAGTGGGGGAGGCTTTGATTCATAGTTTTATGTTAAGTAGTGTTTCTTGGCTGCAAGAAGGGAGTAAGAACGTGTAAACGTCAATCAGAGCTGTTCCATCCATGACCGTTTATTTCTTTCTTTCCTGTTTTGTTTCCTGCGCGAGAATAGCTAAATAGTTGGGTTAGAGTTTCTATATTAAAATGTTGAAGTTTTGGGTAGAGGATGGGCTTTGTATTCTTGCTTTAGGCTGAATGTTGGTGATTATTGGTAGAGTCTATGAACTAGTGAATAAACCCGGAAAAAGTTGCAGTAAGCTTTTAAAGTTGTAATAATTTTCCCAGAATTTGCATGCTCTATTTTTCTGAGCTTTTGTGTTTAAACAACGGTCAAAAGGTGGAAAGATTGCTTGGTGTTTGTTTTTTACTTGGGTTCTAGTTTTAGTTGGTTGAGCCATGAGCTATGTTTGAAAGAAAAGAGATGGCATCTGGAAACCCAGGATCGCAGATTTGCATTCGAAGCTTGCATGAAATTTTCCAAAAAAATACATTCTAACCCCGCAAGTTTCCCCTTGTTTCACTATGGCCCAGGAAATTGGAAAATTTAATCAATTTTGTCCTTTTAAAATGTTAGTTTTCTTTGATATGATTTAATGAGATTTTTGAAATAGATTTTTAGTGAATTTTAGGATGAAATTTGAAGGTTTAATAATTTTTTCTTGATTTATAGTTTTTTTATTTGGATTTTTGATAAAACAATTAAATATTGGGGAAATTTTGTTGTTTAAATTATAGCAAATAGTTTTTCTTTTCATTCATTTGTGAATTTTAGCATTTGGTTTTGGTAAGGCTTCACCTTAAGCCCTTAACTTTGTTTTATTTTAATTTAGACCCTTAATATTTGTAATAATAAGGATTTGACCCCTAAAACTTTTTAATTCTTTCAATTGGGTCCTTGCTTGTTTTAATTCGTTGAATATGGGTTGTTTATTTTCATGTAAATGTTATAATTGATTCAATTTCGTGTTTATTTTTCAATTTCCATGTGATTATTTTGTTAATTAAAGTGATGCCTTGACTTTTTTATTTGTTTGGAGGGTAAATAAGAAAATTGCATTTCCTTAGGTCGCCAATTCAAGGGAGGTATAATCTATCATTTATTTGATTTTAATTTGATCCTAATGTACTTCTATGTGATTTATGCGTATAATTGCATGATTTTTGAATGTTTTATTTTATTTTCGTTATTTATTTATTTAGTCACTTTATTTGTTTTAATTTGCGTATTATTTTAATTTATTTTTGATTATTTGAAAGGCATTCAAATGCCAAAATTGTAATAGTTAGGTATCTATTTTATTTATTTATTTCCCCTTTATATTGTAGTTAGGTGCCCCCAAATGTATAGTCAGGGCTTTATTTGCTTGTGTGTTTGCATGCTTGTGTGTTTACGTATTACTCGCTTTCTTAGGGTCTTGCGTCTAGATATCATGCTTATGTGTTATGTGCTTTATGTGATTTGTGTGTTTGTTTGCTTTTATATGATTTATTTGATTACAATAAATGAATGACGTCACCACATTAGTCCAACGCTAGTTGTGGCCCCCTTTTTTTCGATTTCACACTAGTCCAACGCTAGTTGTGGTTCTCTTTCCCGCTTTCTCACTAGTCTAATGCTAGTGAGAATGTATAGGACATGGGTTAGTCAACGCTAGACCTTTTGGGACATCCAAGCGTTAGATCATGTTGTGTGTTGACAAATCACTACATTTTCATGCATATTTTCTACTTTTTAGGGTGTTATTATTTTGCATGACATTCCCTTATATGTACATCCCTTATCCTTATTTGTATATTCCTCACCCCTATGTGTGAATCATGACATTAGACTTGCATTTCATTTAAGAAAATTAGAACTGGGTTGGAATCATTTGCTTGACTAGATAGTAAATAACTTCTCGAATATGGGATATGGACGAGTGTGGCTTTCTAACCTTAGCACGCTCGTATTCCACTATTAAGGGAAAATTAAAGTCACGAGTATTAGTTCCCGCACCTATTACGATGCATTCCTTAGGTCATGTATATTTGTATATTATTATTTTCTTTCTTTCTTTTTCTTCGAGTCTCATCTTTTGGCAAATTTCGTGACCTCTTCAAAGAATCACTTTTGGACATCGCAATTAATGCGATTAGCGCCAATCGAGTTTTGAAAAGACATATTGACCTTTCAGATAATCATTAGGTCTAGCTTTACATCCATATAGTGACATCCAAATGTGATAAATTTTTACTAAATCACGCAACTAGTCCTTGGCTAGGATGAAAGGGTGCCTTGGATTTTATCCTTGCCTTCCCTTTCTTCAAATGTGACTCCCGACCTCTTTTCTCTTGATTTTCGTAGATTTGGAGTCCGTTTAAAAAGGATTTTTTACTTTTTTATTTAAGATTCATTTTTAAGTGACTTGGTACACCTTAACCCCATACCAAGTGGCGACTCCTAATTTTTTAAAAATCCTTTTTAAATTATTATTTTTGGGTCAAAACCGTCGCACTTTAAGTCCCATTTAGGTCCATTTCTTTATTCATTTTTCTAATAAATCGAAAACTCATTTTTTTCACACAAAATAACTCAAATTCATTTCTTTATTCATTTTCTAATTAAAAATTCATTTTTCTCATAATTAATCAAAAATTCATTTTTATAAACACGTTAATCATTTTATATAAAAATGGAGCGCAACAGTTTGGCGACTCCACTTGACCCTAGATCTCAGCTCTCAAGATGGTTTTGGGACGCGAGCAAGAAAAGAGACGCACAGAAGAAAGCGGCGGCGGCAGCTAAGAGAGGAGGTAAGTCAGCTGCAGCATCGTCCTAAAGCTGCCAAGGAAGTTTGCCGCGGCGGCAGCGGCAGCCTCCACAGCGGTGGAGAATGGAAGCGCTGATAGTTTGGCAAATGGAGTTTGGGATGCTCCAGATATCGGATCGGACTTGTATCGGCGTGCTTTGTTCTCATCCGCTGTCCAGAGATATTCGGATTGAATCCTTCTCACTTACATTCCATGGACATGACCTCATAGTTGACTCTGAACTGGAACTAAAATTATGGCAGACATTATGGTTTGCTAGGATTGAATGGCTGTGGGAAATCTACTCTTCTCGCTGCGATAGGGTGTCGTGAACTGCCACTTCCAGATCATATGGATATTTACCACCTCACCAGAGAGATTGAAGCTTCAGACATATCTTCACTTGAGGCTGTCATAAAGCTGTGGATGAGGAGAGATTGAAGTTGGAAAAAGAAGCTGAAGCCTTGGCTGGACAAGACGATGGTGGTGGGTGAACAACTTGAGCGTGTTTATGAACGTTTGGAAGCCATGGATGCAGCTACTGCTGAAAAGCGAGCTGCTGAATCTTGTTTGGACTTGGTTTCACCAAGAAGATGCAGGAAATGAAAACCCGAGACTTTTCTGGTGGCTGGAGAATGAGGATCGCTCTAGCAAGGGCTCTGTTCATGAATCCAACCATACTCTTGCTGGATGAACCCAACAAATCATCTCGATTTAGAGACTTGTGTTTGGTTAGAGGAAACTCTCAAGAAGTTTGACCGCATATTGGTTGTGGTCTCTCACTCCCAGGATTTTCTGAATGGTGTCTGCACCAACATCATCCATATGCAAGGTAAGAAGTTGAAGCCTTACACTGGTAATTATGATCAGTATGTCCAGACTCGGGCCGAACTTGAGGAGAATCAGATGAAACAATATAAGTGGGAGCAGGAGCAGATAGCTTCAATGAAAGAGTACATAGCTGGCTTTGGACATGGGTCAGCCAAACTAGCTCGTCAGGCACAGAGTAAAGAGAAAACTTTGGCCAAGATGGAGCGACGTGGCCTGACAGAGAAGGTGGCGAGGGACAAGGTTTTGGTTTTCCGCTTTACTGATGTTGGGAAGCTTCCACCTCCTGTCCTACAGTTTGTTGAAGTTTCTTTTGGCTATACACCTGATAACCTCATCTACAAGAATCTTGATTTTGGGGTTGACCTTGACTCAAGGGTTTGCTCTGGTTTGGACCCAATGGGGCTGGTAAAAGCACATTGCTTAAGCTGATGACAGGTGATTTGGTTCCCCTTGATGGCATGGTCCCGCCCGTCACAAACCACTTGAGGATTGCACAATTCCACCAGCACTTGGCTGAGAAACTTGATCTAGAGATGTCAGCTCTTCAGTTTATGATAAAAGAGTACCCTGGCAACGAGGAAGAGAGGATGAGGGCATCAATTGGTAAGTTTGGGCTTTCTGGTAAAGCTCAAGTTATGCCCATGAAAGAATTTATCAGATGGCCAAAGGAGCAGGGTGACTTTTGCCTGGTTAGCTTGGAGGCAACCCCACCATGCTATTGTTGGATGAGCCCACTAACCATTTAGATATCGAGACAATTGACTCCTTGGCTGAGGCACTGAATGAGTGGGACGGTGGCCTTGTACTTGTTAGTCATGATTTTAGGCTTATAAATCAGGTTGCTCAGGAGATATGGGTGTGCGCAGATCAGACTGTGACTAGAAGGGAGGATTCTGGTGAGGGAAAAGATAGAGAGAAACCAAGCAAAAGAAAAGGGGCGACGGGCTGAGAAAAAAAGAGGAAAACCACAAGGGGAAGGCTTGGGGGGGCTGAAGAAAAAAGGCAAGAGGCTACGGGCTGAGAAGGAGGGAACTGAGAGAGAAAAGAAGAGAGGGAGAGGCTGCAAAAGAAAAGAAAGATCCTACGGGGGGAAAACTAAGGGAAAAAAGGGATAGAAGCAAAAGGCTACGGAGGAAAAACCAGAGGGAGCTTAGGGGAGGAGGAGAAAAACTGAAAAGAAAATAGGAAGGAACCAAGAGAGGCTTTAGCAAGGAGCAAGGGTTTTCAGCAGGGGCTGGGGAGAAAGAAAAAGCCAAGGGAAGAAGAGGCAGTACGGAGAGAAAAAGGAAACAACAAGCCAATTTTTCTGGAAAAAAACTGGCGTTCAGGTTGAGCCGTCAGCTCATTTCTTGACCATTTTCTGGCTATATCTCAGACCCTTATAACGATCTCTTGGCTTCTACGTTTCCTGGGGAGGTTTCTTAACACATTTGTTCAGAAATAATTTGAGGAAAGTAGTTCCAGATTCGTCAAATTCAAGCCTAAACTTACGGAGTCATCAGCCCAGGGAGGAATGTTGCAGCACGAGAGAGTTGAACTTTACCCGTAGAAGGGTTTCACAAGGATCTGAATTTTTTTTGACTCTTAAAAGGCTAAAGGTAATCATTCCATCCTTTCTGTTCATGGATTATTGGGTTTACATCAGAGGCATCAAAATCTTGGCTACTGTGACTGTTGCTACGTTCTTTCGCTTTCTTCCTCCCTTGAAACTTACTTTTTGTGCCATTGGAAAAGGGGGGGAGGCTTTGATTCATAGTTTTTATGTTAAGTAATGTTTCTTGGCTGCAAAAGGGAGTAAGAACGCGTAAAATACGTCAATCAGAGCTGTTCCATCCATGACAGTTTATTTCTTTCTTTCCTGTTTGTTTGGCTGCGCGAGAATAGCTAAACAGTTGGGTTAGAGTTTCTGTATTAAAATGTTGAAGTTTTGGGTAGAGGATGGGCTTTGTATTCTTGCTTTAGGCTGAATATTTGTGGATTATTGGTAGAGTTTATGGACTAGTGAATAAACCGGAAAAAGTTGCAGAAAGCTTTTAAAGTTGTAATAATTTTCCAGAATTTGCATGCTCTATTTTGCTGAGCTTTTGTGTTTAAACAACGGTCAAAAGGTGGAAAGAATGCTTGGTGTTTGTTTTTTAATTGTGTTCTAGTTTTAGTTGGTTGAACCATGCGCTATGTTTTGAACGAAAAGAGATGGCATCCGGAAACCCAGGATAGCAGATTTGCATTCGAAGCTTGCATAGCTTTATTCTTGTTTTATTTTATTTTATTTTAGTTAATGTTCATTTTGTTTATTTTCATAAATAGGTTTATCATTTTCATTTTTAAGGTATTTTGTACTAAATTTCTAAAAAAGGAAAAATTCTCACAAAAATTCAAAAATTTGTCATTGACCCTTTTAGATTTAATTTTTTTAAGATAAATGAAATTGTGCAATAAGAATTAACATTTTTTATTTATTTTGTTTACCTAAATTGTTTTTGGAAAACATATAAAAATAAATGAAAATAAAAAGACAAGTGTGTTAGGGGATATTAGACAAGTAGAGTGCATGCAAATAGGACAAATGTCTCGTTCTTGGTTGACAACACATGCAAGGGGGTTTAGGTGGCTAGACACTTGGAGGCCTAGGATAATTTGAAGCAAAAAAAAAAAAGGGAAAAGCAAGAAGAGCTACGGGGCTTGTGGAATAAACAACGGAAAAAAACTGAGGGAAAAAAAGAGGCTTGGCGGCTGAGGGGTTGAGGGAGAAAAGAGAGGAACCAGAAAAAATAGGTGATGGCTGAGGAGTCCCAAAGGAAAAATCTGTAACTTAGAGAGGAGCTGACGGGGGAGCCTTCGGGCTGAGGAAGGAGGAAAGAAAGAAAACCAGGGAAGGAAAAAGGTTTTACGGCTGAAGGAAAAGAGAACTGGAAAGGAGGAGGTTTTGGAGAGAGAAAGGGAACTGAGCAAGAGAAGGAGGGAGCTTTGAGGGGCTGAAAAGAAAGAAAGCCACGAGCTTCAGTCGGGGGAGAAACAAAAAGCCAAGCAAGAGAGAGTGCTGAGGGTGGCGAGCTGAGGAAAAAGAGTTCTTGGGGGGCTCTCCTTCCAGCCGGAATCGAGAGATTGCAGAGAGAGGAAGAAAACGGGCAAGAAAGAAACTGGGAAAAAGGAGAAGAAAAAGGGGGTTTTGTGGGGTTGAAAAAGCAGGAAGAAAAGGCACGGGCAGGGGGAAATTTTTCTGGATTAGGAAAAGAAAACCTAAGCAAGAAGAGAGAGAGCTTAGGACAAGGAAGAGAGAAAAGGGAGAGGAGATCGAGCAAGAAAAAACTGAGAAAAGTGCAGCAAAAATTTTCATCACAGGCTGACGAACTGGCCTGTTTCGGAGTAAGATTTCTGCTTCGATTCAAGCTCTATGAGGGATCTTATGATTTATACACTTTCTGGGGAGGAACCTAAGCAACTTTTGTTCAGAATTCGTTTAACAAAAACACTTCCAAGAGGGCCAAATCGAAGCTCCAAGTTTCGAGTTCATAAGTGCTGAAATTTCGGCAGCGAAAATTTCTGGGCTTCGCTTCAGCAAACGACAAGCATTTCTTGGAGGAACCCCACGCCCATTCGGCAGTAAAAACATTCCCAGGTATGTCAAAACTCCTTCTCTTGTTGATTTAACGCTTTGTTACGAAGATTGAGGCCCATTTGGACATGAGTTCTTGAGTTTGGTTGCCGGTTTGATATGTTTGTTTAATGGCTCTGGCATGCCTATTTCTCTGATGATTTCTATTTTGGCATTAGTCATTTAGAGTTTAATGAAAAGATCAATGAAATCTGAAGAGGTTGATGCTCACATAAAAGCCCTTAAACAGATTTTTCTTATCCTTTTATCCTTTCTGTTTCTCTCGCTCCGTTTCTGCATAAGATGTATGGTCTTGTTTTGGTCTTTGTCCCGTGTAGACCTAGAGTTGGGTGTTGTCATGTTTGATTGGATTCATGGTATGGTCAGTTCCTTTGCCTAGTTAACTCATGCGAAATTTGTTGAAGATGAACTTAGAAAATGCAGCAAAGCTCTGAACTAGCGAAGAATTGCATGTTCCCATTCTAAGTTTTGTTGGCTTGTTAGGATATTGAGTTTTGTGATTTTGTTGTTTAAGATCAAAGCCTTGATGTTTGGTTGAGATATTAGCTGTGTTTGGATGGAAATTCAATGCCAAAATTAATTATTATTTGGAAGGCAATTAAATGCCAAAATTATAATAGTTAGGTTTTTATTTTATTTTATTTCATTCTTTACCCCTTTTTAGATTGTAGTTAAGGTTCCAAATGTAATAGTTAGGACTTTATTTGCTTTGTGTGTTTTGCATGCTTATGTGTTTACGTGTTACTCGCTTTCTTAGGGTTTTGCACTAGGTATTATGCTTATATGTTATGTGCTATATGTGATTTATGTGTTTATTCGTTTTATTATGTTTTACATGATTTATTTATAAGTACATGGCGTCACCACACTAGTTCAACGCTAGTTGTGGCCCTTTTCCAACCACACTAGTCCAACGCTAGTTGTGGCTCTTTTTTTTATTTCTCGCTAGTCCAACGCTAGTGAGAACTTATAGACATGGGTTAGTTCAACGCTAGACCCTTAGGGACCATCCACGCGCTAGATCATGTTTGTGTGACAATCACTACATTTTCAAGATATTTTCTATCTTTTAGGGTTTTATCATTTTTCATGACATTCCCCTATATATATATACCTCATCCCATATTTCTCCTATATGTATATTCCTTATCCCTATGTGTGAGACATGACATTAGACTTGCATTTCATTTAAGAAAATTAGAACTAAATTAGATCATTTTGCTTGATTAGATAGGAGAAATCCCCCTTAAATATGGGATATGGACGAGTGTGGCTTTTCTAGTCTTAGCACGCTCATATTCCCTCTATTAAAGGGAAAATTAAAGTCACGAATTTTAGCCCCCCGCACCCATTATGATGCATTCCCTCAGGTCACGTATATTTGTATATTATAATTTTTTCTAAATCTTCCAAGTCTCATTGTTGCATATTCGTGACCTTTTCTAATAATCACTTTTGGGCGTCGCAATTAATGCAATGGGCACAAAATCAAGCTTTGAAGAAATATTCCGACCCCCTGATATCCTTCTAGGTTTAGGTTTTGCATCCATATAGTGACATCCAAATGTGATAAATTCTTAGGTTAAAATAAGAAATTTTTTGACTAAATCACGCAACTAGCTCTAGGCTAGGTTGAGAGGTGCCTTGGATTTTATCCTTGCCTTCCCTTTCTTCAAATGTGACTCCCGAACACTTTTCTTTGATTTTCGAAGACTTGGAGTCGTTTAAAAAGGGTTTTTTTCTACTTATTCTTTAAAATTCATTTTAGGTGACTTGGTACACCTTAACTCAATACCAAATGGCGACTCCTAATTTTTATTAAAAATCCTTTTTAAACTATTATTTTTGGGTCAAAATCGTCGCACTTTAAGTCCCATTCCAGGGCCCATTTTCTATTTTTATTTTCTAAAAATCAAAAATCATTTTTCAATCAAAAACCAATCAAAATCCATTTTTTAAAACACTTTATTATTTCTTATAAAAATGGGGCGCGACAGTTTGGCGACTCCACTAGGGATCGAACCCAAAATCTCAGGTTCCGCAGACACTAGATTCATGAGTGGGGTAGACGTGAGACCAATTAAATTACCCTATGACTTGGAAATTAGAACGCCTCGCGGAATCAAATTTGATTGCTAATTGGGTGAATAGAAATTATGAGATATGGGTTGAAGAGTGTAAGTTGTTGATCGATTTCATAAACCTAACCATTAAGGGGTATGATGTTATCGTAGATGTGAATTTCGAGAACGAAATTTCTTTTAAGGAGGGGAGGATGTGAGGACCCGAATTTTTACTTACTTTAATTCTATATTACTGCTTACTTAATTATTTATTCAACCGTTTTCTCCGAATAATTTATTTCAACCGTTTTAAATTCATTTACATGGAACAATGTCTCACTTATATTTTTAAAACGTCCCGTTAGCAAATTTAATTTTTCTGCGGCTCGTTAGTAAGGAAAAAAAGAGTACACGTTTTTCGAGACAATATTCGATCCGAGAGTGCAATAATCTTGGAGAATTAAGAATGATCATAGTAGACTAAGAAAAGTTAATTGAGGATTAAGGTGAGTGAGTTCAAAATTTCGCTTTATTGCGCGCGAGTCGAAAGTTCGCGCATTTCGCGTCGGAACGACTAAGTGGAGATTTGAGAAATTAATACTAGACTCGTAAGAGTGAAGTAATTACAGTGTTAAAGAATTACATTGGAGGATTAGTTGCATGAGTGCATCAAACCGAGAGAAAATGGTAGTACGAAACCCTATTTTGCACAATTAAGAGTTGACTTTTGTGCACCATCTTAAAGTAGCTTTTTCCATTCTTTCTCTCCAAGTTTTCATCACACAAAACCCTCATCTCTCTCACCTCATTCAGCCGACCAACCAAGAGGAAAAAGGAAGAAGAAAAACTCATTTCTTTGGCTCCAATTCACTTGCAAATCTTCATCCAACTTTTAGTTTCTTGGAGATTCATCCTAGCTTGGAGTAAGAAGCAATCTTGTGGAATTTCTTGGAGGAAATTTCGGTGGAAAATCTGGTTTTCTTCAAGGTTTTAAGGGTAACCATTCCAGCTCTTTTATCTTTCAAATTACAAGAAGTTTAACGGTTAATCTTCATGGGTTTACAACCCTAAGCAAGAAAATAGGTTAGAGGACTTGAGGAAACCATTTATTTTGCTTTAAATCATAGGCTAGCGGTCTTGAGGAGGCTTTAGGTAGCTACTTGAGGCTTGATTATTTGGTTGTGGTTGTTTATGTGATATATAGCTTGATTACGGTTAGAAAGTGGAGAGAAATCGAAGGAAAACTTGGAAAGGAAGCTGGCCGAAAATTCTGTCCATGTTGTCCTGTTTGTATTTCAAAATTTTGATGCTTGGCCAGCTGTGAAATTGATGGATATATGTTGTATATTGTGTGTACAAAGTGCCTTTCAAAAATCGTATTAAATGGTTACTCAAAACTTGAGTTTTGGTAAAGATTCAAATCTGGAAAAATGTATAGCAGGGTACTCGGACAGTGGTTCTTTGTCGAACATAAATTTTTGTACAAAATTCGAAATTGAGTGCCTTTAGTGGTATTCAAAACTATACATTCATAGCTTTCCAAAGCTATAAAAATCCCCTGCTTGTTCATTTTGAGTGATCCGTAGTGAGTCGGCAAAGTCGGCTGTTCTGTTTTGACTGGCTGTTTGAATGAAACTGGGAAGCTGCATCTTGTGGCTCAATTTTGTCCCACTTGTGAAACGATTTTCAAATGATGTCTTCTGATAAATTGTATCATTTTGAACCTAGTTTCCAACTCCATCAACCATTCTCGATTTGGAGTTGTATAGAGTTAGATATGGCTTGATTTCAAAAACGCAACAAAACTGGAAACTGGAAACTTTTCCCTTCCTTGCTGACCGAATGGTCAAATCTGTTTTGGATGTTATATTTCGAAAATTTTAGTGTCATTTAACCATCAATTGCTTATTAAATTTTGGAACTTTGGTTTCAAAATTGGAGCGAATTGGGGCTGATTGTGTTGGACAAAACGTTTGAGAAAGGAAGAGAACTACGGTTGGCAGATTAGCTTTGAAATTTTCCAAACTTTGGTCGTTTCGTTAACTGCCTTTCCATGCGATTTTTTACCTGAAATTTTTATAGAGAAGTAGTCCCTATATGGAAGTTTAGGTGTACCAAATTTGGTGTGATTTCAATACCATTTCGATACTCAAATAATGCCCAAAGATTGCTCTTCAAATCTGGAAATTCACTGATCAGATTACAAAAATCAACCGACTTCAAACTGTTATATCTTGTTGCTCAAAACCCTGAATTTAGTTCCACTTGTTGTGTGTTTGAAACTTTGTATGGAACTCTTATTGTGTTACAAATTTCAAAAGCTGATTCACTTTCTGTGAATTTGTCTGAATTTCCAAATATCGCCGAAAACCAAGACTGGTTCTGTCTTACCTTCTTCAATCAGCAACTTTGAGCTAAAAAATGAATGCTTTCCATTTGGAATCTTGGAAAAGTGTCTTCTAGGAACTTTTAGTACCTTGAATTTAGTTTCAACGGTATAAAGTTTTCCATTTTTGGACATACCGAACTCAAGATCTGATTTTACCAAAATTATCGCTCAAAGCTGAAAATTCATGATTTCTTGGGAAAAGAGGTTTGAGAACCTTTCACTGTCTTTTGATATTGATAGATCGTTTTAAACTCGATTTCATGGAGGAATGTGAATTTCTCTTGTGACATTAAATCCTCACTTTTCAATCTCGATTTTTGCGAGATTGAAAGCACTTTTAAGACGATGTCTTAAGTCTTAAACGGATATACTTTCGTCCTTAATTGATAATGGTTGTGTGAATTGGTGAGTGATAGTTAATCGTTATTTCTTCAGACGCTCAAGAGGATCTTGAAGAGAATCTCGGAACGGACCACTAAAGATCTTATTTTGCACTTACTCATTAGTTTTGAATTGGTGAGTGTCAAGTGCATGAATAGTTGCCAATTATGTGAATTGCTTCTTATAGATTAAGTGATTTACAATTGTCGAGTCGAGTGTGTACTTTATCGCACTCGTTCTCTTTTAATTGATTATATAATTGAATTGCTCATAGTTGAAATTATAATTGTGGTTGTATTTGCCGATTGGAGTGAATCTCATCGGCTTATAATTGTATTTGTCGATTGGAGTGAATCTCATCGACTCATAATAGTAATCGGGGGACGCCCAAATCTCAATTGGCCAACCTTGCGACTCAAGCCTGCATGGGCTTGGTCGAGAAGCTCGGTGAACCATGAGATAATCAAAAACTTGATCGATTAAGAGATCTCGCTTGGCATACTCGTGGAGTAGTGCCTTTTATAATAGCAGTGCGGGCCCGGAGCAGGGGGTGTAACGGTGAGCGGGAATGAAGAGTAAGTGGAGTTCTACGGACTTAATACCTACCCGGTTTTGACGGAGTGTCATCCCGTGGAGGTTTGATCGAACCTTGGCGAACGAGTGGAATCTAGCTCCTGAGAGCCTGTATCCTTATTATGTGTGTTAAAGTTATTTATGAGTTACTTGACTTCCTTGTTTGATTTCTCGTACAAATGCCATTGCTACTTGAATTATGTGTTTGCATGTTTTCTTGGCCTCATTGAGCATCAGCTCATCCCATTAGTTTTGTTTTCCTTAACAGGAGCTTGGAATGGAAAGAATTTTGGAGAAGCCGGTCTGATTACTTTTGATTAGTATTTTGGGATGTAATTGATTAGCTGACTTCTAGTGGTTGTATTTTGACGAAAGTGATGTACTTTTGATAACTATGATGTAAGATTTGAATGTTGATTTAAGGAAGTGACTTTTCTTTACTTCGACTATTATTCTTTGGTTGTTTATCCTTAATTTTGAATTGGATTCGTATTGAGTCCTGGCGAGAGTTGGGCAGGAGTTCCGCGGATAC
Source organism: Coffea humblotiana (assembly GCA_023065735.1). Classification (NCBI taxonomy): domain Eukaryota; kingdom Viridiplantae; phylum Streptophyta; class Magnoliopsida; order Gentianales; family Rubiaceae; genus Coffea; species Coffea humblotiana. Next base: position 264,366 of record JACYVW010000026.1, read on the forward strand.
CCTTGGGTTCGCACTAGGGAGAAGTGGGGACGTCACAGTTGGTATCAGAGCTTAGGTTTCAAAGCTCTGTAGTGTATTCCAGGCTCGAAATTTAGGATACCGGACCATGGGATTCACTTGAATATTAATCTATTGTATTCCAGTGGTTAAAGAAAATTGGTACTTGAGACTTTCTTAAACGGCATTGGTGGAAAAGAGCCTAGGTTTAGAGATCTATTTGGGAGATGTTTTAGAGGCTTTACACTTGAGAATAGGAATGAGATAATTTAGTTATGTCTTAAGTTGATGTTTGAGTGAGTTAGTAACTTTAAGTTTCTAACTTAGAATTTGTGGTTGTTTTGTAGGAATGGAGAACGGAAATGAAAATCATGCTGCTAATGGTAATGGACATGTGGTGCCTCCTAGACCTATCCGGTATCGAGTTCTGGGTGGAGGACCCCGTGTCCGATACTCGCCTTCTAATAGATTCCCTCGCTGTCCTTGTAGGGAGACATATACCTATCCTAATGACCTTGTATTGTCCATTGACGATGAACGTCGACAGTTGGTGGTTACTAATGGGACACTACTTTAGGAGATCGAGGAATTGAATGCTATTGTGGATGCCCAAGGTGCTAGGATCATCGAGCTCGAGGGGACAGTGGTAGATGAGCGGACTAAAGCTGATGCCGCTAGTGTTGAGCTTCAGAGGACTAGGACTTGACTGACTAGGGTAGTCGAGGAGGTCCGGGATCGGGCCGCTGGGATTCTAGCTGATACTACCATGTTGATCGAGGAGGTGATAGAAGCCGTTGATAGCCCGGCTAGTGAGGGTACTCCTGAGGAGGAGCTTTTTGAGAAGGACCCAGAGGAGGAGGTCCCACCTGACGGTCCTACTGAGGATTAGGTTTGAAGTGATGAATCTTTTGACTTTTGTAGCTAGGATTAGCTGGGGTGGTGCAAGTTCAAAAGCCATTGTATTTTGCTTAACTGTATGGCCTACTTTTGAGGCACTTGAATCTATTTTTGACGTGCATGACTAATTGCACTTTTGTGGCACATGTGTGCTATATTTTTGTAAATGCCTCATGACTTGATAATTGTACGAATCTGAAGTATTAATACATGCTAGTTATTGTTAATTCCAATATTTTTCATGATTGGCTTTTATTTTAAGTATTTTCTCATGTAATTATTTTATTCTTGCATTTAGGCATAACTAGGATCATGGATGGACGAAAGAGCGGTAGAGGTCGAGGGCGTGGGGTTACGCAACCCCAACCTTAAGGGGATGAACAAGGATCGGCAACTGGGCCGACCCAAGGAACAAGGAAATGTAGAGGGTGACCAAGTGGCTACTGCCATCAACCAAATGACGGATATTTTAGAGCGATTAGCAGAGATAGAAGTCCAGGACCTAATAACCAACCTGGGGCTCAGGATAGAGGGGATGATAGGGCTTTGGAGAGATTTTTGAAATTTGCCCCGCTAAGTTTATTGGGGGACCTGATCCCGAGTTAGCCGAAAATTGGTTAGAGAGAATGACCAATACATTTGCTGTCCTAGACTATACTGAGAAGAGACAAGTGAACTTTGTTGCTTTTCAATTTGAGGGTGTAGCTCGTGCTTGGTGGGACGTGATAAGGGAAAAATGGGAAAGAACGCAATCCCTTGGATCTGGAAAAAATTTACAAGGGAGTTTAATGAGAAATTTCTCCCGCCCTTGATTCAAGAAAAAAGGGAGGATGAATTTATAAAGTTGAGGTAGGGAGTTTCTAGCGTGGCTAAATATGAAGGGAAATTTACTAACTTCTAAGTACGCTTCAATTGGTGACTAATGAGCGAAAAGGATAAGACGTTTTGTGCAAGGACTTAACGTGGAGATTCAGGAGGGTTAGCGGCAGCCAAATCTCTACATTTACTGAACCTTAGAGAAAGCACAGAGAGTCGAAAGTGCAAGGCTGCAAGTTAGGGACTTTCATGCTAAAAAAGGAATACTCCTAGTTACTCTTCTGGACAAGAAGTAAAAGTGCCCCACCTTCTAAAAAGGAAAAAGGAACGGGAGGAGTAGAACCATCCAGTACACCAAAAGGGACTCAATCAAGAGGAGGCCACAATGGACGAGTCAATTGAGAGGGACACCTTCTGGTGGTCAGGCCGTGACTCCTCAAGTTAGTTGTGGCTACTGTGGCAAGTCCAATCATGTGGAAAATGATTGTTGGAGGAAGTCGAGAAAGTGCTTGTACTGTGGTAGTGCCGAGCACCAGCTTTCAAGTTGTCCAAGTGTGCCGAAGGTAGGAGGTAGTACTCAACGGCCAGAGAAATCAGCATCTAAGCAGTCTAGTTGGAGGGAGTCGACTTAAGGTGCTGGCTTGGGTTTATGCATTAGACCATCAACAGGTTTCCAATTCCACTAAGGTCGTTGAAGGTATGATTCTTGTTTTCCATTAATTACCTAAGGTTCTAAGTGACCCTGATACGACACACACTTTTGCAAACCCTAGATTCATGAGTGGGGTAGACTGAGGTCGATTAAGTTACCCTATGACTTGGAAATTAGAAGGCCTTGGGGAATCAAAGTTTGATTGCTAATTGGGTGAATAGAAATTATGAGATATGGGTTGGAAGTGTAAGTTGTTGATCGATTTGATAAACCTAGCTATTAAGGGGTATGATATTATCTAGTGTGAATTTCGAGACGAAATTTTTTTTAAGTAGGGAGGATATGAGGACCCGAATTTTTACTTACTTTAATTCTATATTACTGGCTTATTTAATTATTTATTCAACCGTTTTCTCCGAATAATTTATTTCAACCATTTTAAATTCATTTACATGAACAATGTCTCACTTATATTTTTAAAACGTCCCGTTAGCAAATTTAATTTTTCTGCGGCTCGTTAGTAAGGAAAAAGAGTACACGTTTTTCGAGATAATATTCGATCCGAGAGTGCAATAATTTGGAGAATTAAGAATGATCATTAGTAGACTAAGAAAAGTTAATTGAGGGATTAGAGGTGAGTGAGTTCAAAATTTCGCTTTATCGCGCGCGAGTCGAAAGTTCGCGCATTTCACGTCGGAACGACTAAGTGGAGATTTGACAAATTAATACTAGACTCGTAAGAGTGAGTAATTACATTGTTAAAGAATTACATTGGAGGATTAGTGCATGAGTGTATCAAACCGAGAAAATGGTAGTACGAAACCCTATTTTGCACTATTAAGAGTTGACTTTTGTGCACCATCTTAAAGTAGCTTTTTCCATTCTTTCTCTCCAAGTTTTCATCACACAAAACCCTCATCTCTCTCACCTCATTCAGCCGACCAACCAAGAGGAAAAAGGAAGAAGAAAAACTCCATTTCTTTGGCTCCAATTCACTTGCAAATCTTCATCCAACATTTTAGTTTCTTGGAGATTCATCCTAGCTTGGAGTAAGAAGCAATCTTGTGGAATTTCTTGGAGGAAATTTCAGTGGAAAATCTGGTTTTCTTCAAGGGTTTTAAGGGTAACCACTCCAGCTCTTTTATCTTTCAAATTACAAGAAGTTTAACGGTTAATCTTCATGGGTTTACAACCCTAAGCAAGAAAATAGGTTAGAGGACTTGAGGAAACCATTTATTTCGCTTTAAATCATAGGCTAGCGGTATTGAGGAGGCTTGTAGGTAGCTTACTTGAGGCTTGATTATTTGGTTGTGGTTGTTTATGTGATATATAGCTTGATTACGGTTAGAAAGTGGAGAGAAATCGAAGGAAAACTTGGAAAGGAAGCTGGCCGAAAATTCTGTCCATGTTGTCCTGTTTGTATTTCAAAATTTTGATGCTTGGCCGGCTGTAAAATTGATGGATATATGTTTTATATTGTGTGTACAAAGTGCCTTTCAAAAATCGTATTAAATGGTTACTCAAAACTTGAGTTTTGGTAAAGATTCAAATCTGGAAAAACGTATAGCAGGGTACTCGGACAGTGGTTCTTTGTCCGAACATAATTTTTGTACAAAAAAAAATTGAGTGGCGTTAGTGGTATTCAAAACTATACATTCATAGCTTTCCAATCTATAAAAATCCCCTGCTTGTTCATTTTGAGTGATCCGTAGTGAGTCGGCAAAGTCGGCTGTTCTGTTTTGACTGGCTGTTTGAATGAAACTGGGAAGCTGCATCTTGTGGCTCAATTTTGTCCCACTTGTGAAAAGATTTTCAGAATGATGTCTTCTGATAAATTGTATCATTTTGAACCTAGTTTCCAACGCCATCAACCATTCTCGATTTGGAGTTGTATAGAGTTAGATATGGCTTGATTTAAAAACGCAACAAAACTGGAAACTGGAAACTTTTCCCTTCCTTGCTGACCGAATGGTCAAATCTGTTTTGAGATGTTATATTTCGAAAATTTTAGTGTCATTTAACCATAAATTGCTTATTAAATGTTTCTGGAACTTTGGTTTCAAAATTGGAGCGAATTGGGGCTGATTGTGTTGGACAAAACGTTTGAGAAAGGAAGAGAACTACGGTTGGCAGATTAGCTTTGAAATTTTCCCAAACTTTGGTTTTCGTTAACTGCCTTTCCGTGCGATTTTTTACCTGAATTTTTATAGAGAAGTAGTCCCTATATGGAAGTTTAGTGTACCAAATTTGGTGTGATTTCAATACCATTTCGATACTCAAATAGTGCCCCAAAGATTGCTCTTCAAATCTGGAAATTCACTGATCAGATTACAAAAATCAACCGACTTCAAACTGTTATATCTTGTTGCTCAAAACCCTGAATTTAGTTCCACTTGTTGTGTTTGAAACTTTGTATAGAACTCTTATTGTGTTACAAATTTCAAAAGCTGATTCACTTTCTGTGAATTTTTCCGAATTTCCAAATATCGCCGAAAACCAAGACTGGTTCTGTCTTACCTTCTTCAATCAGCAACTTTGGAGCTGAAAAATGAATGCTTTCCGTTTGAAATCTTGGAAAATGTTTTCTAGGAACTTTTAGTACCTTGAATCTAGTTTCTAATGGTATAAATTTTCCATTTTGGACATACCGAACTCAAGATCTGATTTACCAAAATTACGCTCAAGCTGAAAATTCATGATTTCTTGGGAAATGAGTTTTTGAGAACCTTTCACTGTCTTTTGATATTGATAGATCGTTTTAAACTCGATTTCATGGAGGATGTGAGTTTCTCTTGTGACATTAAATCCTCACTTTTCAATCTCGATTTTCGCGAGATTTAAAGCTCTTTTAAGACGATGTCTTAAGTCTTAAACGGATATACTTTCGTCCTTAATTGATATTGGTTGTGTGAATTGGTGAGTGATAGTTAATCGTTATTTCTTCAGACGCTCTAGAGGATCTTGAAGAGAATCTCGGAACGGACCACTAAAGATCTTATTTTGCACTTACTCATTAGTTTTGAATTGGTGAGTGTCAAGTGCATGAATAGTTGCCAATTATGTGAATTGCTTCTTATAGATTAAGTGATTTACAATTGTCGAGTCGAGTGTGTACTTTATCGCACTCGTTCTCTTTTAATTGATTATATAATTGAATTGCTCATAGTTGAAATTATAATTGTGGTTGTATTTGCCGATTGGAGTGAATCTCATCGGCTTATAATTGTATTTGTCGATTGGAGTGAATCTCATCGACTCATAATAGTAATCGGGGGACGCCCAAATCTCAATTGGCCAACCTTGCGACTCAAGCCTGCATGGGCTTGGTCGAGAAGCTCGGTGAACCATGAGATAATCAAAAACTTGATCGATTAAGAGATCTCGCTTGGCATACTCGTGGAGTAGTGCCTTTTATAATAGCAGTGCGGGTCCGGAGCAGGGGGTGTAACGGTGAGCGGGAATGAAGAGTAAGTGGAGTTCTACGGACTTAATACCTACCCGGTTTTGACGGAGTGTCATCCCGTGGAGGTATTTGATCGAACCTTGGCGAAACGAGTGGAATCTAGCTCCTGAGAGCTCCTGTATCCTTATTATGTGTGTTAAAGTTATTTATGAGTTACTTGAGCTTCCTTGTTTGATTTCTCGTACAAATGCCATTGCTACTTGAATTATGTGTTTGCATGTTTTCTTGGCCTCATTGAGCATCAGCTCATCCCATTAGTTTTGTTTTCCTTAACAGGAGCTTGGAATGGAAAGAATTTTGGAGAAGCCGGTCTGATTACTTTTGATTAGTATTTTGGGATGTAATTGATTAGCCGACTTCTAGTGGTTGTATTTTGGGGAAAGTGATGTACTTTTGATAACTATAATGTAAGATTTGAATGTTGGTTTAAGGAAGTGACTTTTCTTTATTTCGACTATTATTCTTTGGTTGTTTATCATTAAGTTTGAATTGGATTCGTATTGAGTCCTGACGAGAACTGGGCAGACGTTCCGCAGATACCCTTGGATTCGCTCTAGGGAGAAGTGGGGGCGTCACATAAGGAAATGCTTATTGTAACATGTTATAAGAAGTTGACATAACAATTATTAATAGCGAGAAGCATAAGAGGGTGAGATCATGTTTGGAAATTTAAAAGTTAGTAAGTTAGATCTATTTATCGTCTCATAACTCTAGAAGTAAGGACAGACTAATGTTGAAGCCATGACTTGATAGTTCTTTTGAATGGAATGATATTATTGGGATATTTGTACCCGACAGTTAGTGTGAGATAGGTTATGATCAATTTGAAGAAACATCCTGAACTTTTGTGAATAAAGGTAGGAATTTCGAAGACGAAATTCTTTTAAGGGAGGGAGAGAGTGAGAGCTTGAAATTTTAAATCTAATTGATACACTACCATTAGAAATTTTGATCATGCAACCTTGTTGGATTATCGACTATTTGGTGTGTTTGATTTGATTGCCTCATCCTTAAGTGTATTAGAATATTTTAAAATTCATGCATGAATTCACATTCCATGGAAATTTAATATGAATTAGGCAAGAAATTAGTAGGTAATAGTGAGATAGAATGAAAGTGCAAGGTTTAAATTTTTTTTTTGTCCAAGCATGTGACACATGGCATGAGTTGGACACTTGTCCAACTATTAAACCAAGTCTGCAGCCAGCTCACTTGTCTTTTGACTTACAAAACAAAACTTGACTTATAGAGAAAGAGCAAACACTTTTTTTGGTTTCTTCTAGCTTGCACTCGAGAGAGTGAGGGAGAGAGGTAAACCATTTTTTGCTTATCACTTCAACCAGAGAGAGAGAATGAGAGTGAGGAAGAAAATTGCAGCTTCTTGGTGTCCAAAACAGTCGCATTGAGGGAGAAAATTGGAACATTTGTCCTTGTGAAACCAAGGAGAAGAAAGGTGAAGCAATCTGCAAAATTTTCCAACTTTCTTTGTGAAGAAACAAGAGGTAGAAGCTGATAAATTTCCTTATTTCCTTTCTATCTTGGTTCTATAGTGTCTTAACTTGAACTACCATCAAGAAAAGAGAAATTTAACCAAGGAAAAATGCCTCAAAGCTGGAAATATTCTGCTGAACCTATTGCATGCTGTCCATTTGCAAAGTTGTGGTTGTTTCACTCAAAAATCTGTTAAGTTGTATTTGTATGCAACACACGCACACCCTAACTCTTCTATCTTGACATGCATGCAGAATTTCACTTGAAGCAAAGAAGGATTAGTGTAAAACTTGAAGAAAAACCCTGTTTAAAACTGATTACGTGCTAGAAAATTCTCTATGCTTGGCCGAGAGGAGAGAGCTTCAGTCTCACGGCTTTTCATTCAAAATTTTAGAAGAAATTTCACTAGGAAAGTATGATATATGTTTTATCTCTTGTCTTTATATGATATTTATCTTTTGAAACTAGTGCAAAGTTGGTGAACATGGATGCAAATATTGAAGAACCTTGCTGGAATTCTGTTGGGATGGCCGAAAGAGAGAGGAAGAATTTTTTTCCAATTTTCCTCCATGAATTTTGACTGTAAACTTTCATATTGTGATTCAATACACCTTTATATCACATAAATATTAACATGCATGTGGATTGAGTATAAAATGAAGAGTTTTATTGGAGAAAAATTTATTTTCAAACTGTTTACTTGCTTCTAGCTTTGGCTGAGAGGAAAGGAAGTTTGGTTTCCCAAACTTATATTCGAATTTTGTTTAGGAATTTAGCTAGGAGAATTTGTGACAGCCCCACCTCTCCCTAGGGCGAACCCTAGGGTATCAGCGGACTGCCTGCCCAGCTCTCGTCGGGGCTCGGTCGATCAGAGAACTAGTAACTCAAAACATCCAGTGGAATAACTTCAAACAAACGGTACAAACCCTAGAAAGTAATAATAGACAAACCAGCTTTCCAAACTTAAAAGCCAACTAAACGTTACATTTACCAACCTCCATACTACAGTTTCTAACACAGGTCGAACTTAAGTGTTAGGGCTTACCAAAAGTCAAAAGTAAAGTCTTCTTAATAAGAGGGATTACAAGTTCAAGCAAAAGGGAAAGCTAGTAAGTCTCCTTGATCCTAAGTCCGTCCCGATCTGTTAAGGAAAACAAAGGGAATGGGGTGAGCTAACGCCCAGTGAGGTTCCAAGTAAAGCAAGTAAGCACATAGCCAAATAAGAGTATAAAATAACCAAATAAATACGTGCATACAAAAATAATAATTAAATCACAATTCAAATTAAGGATACAGGTGGCTTTCAAAAGCGCAAATTCCCCTCAGCTTTGATCATACCGGGGTCCCGTTGACTCTCCGTCAACATTTGTATTTAAGAATATACAGTCCGTAGAACACCACTTTCTATCATCTCCGTCCACAATCAACCCCTACCGGGCCCGAACTCCATAACAGTAGTGAGGTAATACTCGAGTATACCAATTTCCAGTGATCAGTAAACAGTCCCCAAGGTTTATCGGTCCGTCTCGACCAAGCCCTTCCTGGCTCGATCCAACCGCTCACCTATGAGGTTGGGTACCCAAACAGTGGTAATAGTTGATAGGGTATCACCCAAAACTCAAGTACAGTCACCATATAGAGAATCAAATCTCATAAGTCACATATAGAGAAATCACATCTCATAATATCAGTATACAGAGCCTCAGTGGGAAAATAAGAAAGGTCGAATGCGATAAAGTACACGCTCGCCTCCATTTTTATCAAAACAGGGTTTGGCTCAAACAGTAGTAATTCAAGTATTCCGTTAGCTCACATAAGCAGGTAGTAGGTAGTGGAACACTCACTTGTCAAGTAATGTAGTAGTCAAGCGTCAAGTCGCGCGGTTACGTTCACCACCGTTTCCCACTCCTAGGGCAACGAGCGAGTATTGTTAATAAACTAGGTTTAATTTCAAGCCAATAGTGAGCTCATTAAGTGACTAAGTGAGTGGTTAGACCGACTCAATTCACCATGAAAATTAGGCCCAAAATGCAGTGAAAGTTCATGAGGAAACAAGTTTAACAAGTGCAAGAAAGTTGGGTAAAAGGAAAGTTTCATTCAAGCTTTAAAAGGTTCTTCGCGGTTAAAACAGTCGCGCCCGCGCCAGTCTCGGTAAAACGGCTATATCTCACTGTAGGAAGGTCAGAATTAGGTGCCGTTTAGGCGTTGGAAACTAGACTCGAGGGGTTTTCTAAAGGTACCAAGTAAACATTCTGGTTCGTCTCCTAGAAGTACCCGTAACTCGGACAAGTCGGCTGATTTTCCAACCCTGGATCAGTCTCAAACCCTAACAAATGCACACTAGTTCCTCATGCTATCTTCACTTGTTTTGGTTCAAATTTACCCAAATCAGTCCTCTAATGTTCATATACAGGGGATTAAGTCATTTGGTACCATTGGAGCTCAAAATACAACACATAAACATGATTAAGGGTTACCATAATAAGCTAGTCATCATGCAAACCTAAACCAGTCCACTTGAGCCCAAAACTACCACTTTACTTGTTCCAATTTCATTCCAATTCACACATGAGCTTAACCAATCTCTAGCCAAGTTGCTTAGGCATGATTAAGGTGTAAATAAACCACAAGAATCAAGGAAAAACCCTTCCTTCACAAACCGGTTCAGCCATGGCAAATGAAATCAGTCCACAATTCTCTCTATTCATCCAACCTTCATCCTCAAATGATTTTCACTTATGCATCATATCAAGGGTAGATCTAACTCAAAAGAGGTTTAAAACATGTAAATACTTCATAACCAACCATGAACAAAGTGCAAACATTTCATCAAACACTTGGTAGGCATACTAACTACCTCAACTTCTACTTGTTTAATCCAAGATTTCAACCCCAAATCTCAACCAAACAACTTGTAGTTTGCAAATAAAACCTATGGTACATGATATAACACCATAAAACCAAGATTTAAGGATTGTTTACCTTTCTTATAAGAAGCTTGGACCACCCAATCAACCCACCAAAATGAAGACTTCAAGCTTGGATCAAGCACTAGGGTTGGAGGAAAGTTTCTCACTAACTCACAATTTTTCTCTTTGATTTGTTTGGCTCTTGATTACTAGGGTTAAAAAGCAAGAATTTGGAGCTCTCTCTCTTCCTCTTTGAAGCCAAGAAATTCGGCCAAGTGAAGAAACAAAAAGGGCCAAGATGGTTTAAATTATTAGCTAACCTTTGGTCAAACAAAATACTTGGCTAGGGTTTGCCACATAGCCCACTTCATGTCCATTACCTCTCTTAATCTTTTGACTAATGCTAATTCAACCCTTCCAATTGCACCAATACCTATTTAACACCCCTAACCTCTCATATAAAGTCCCTACCACAAGAGAAAGTCACTTGGAAACATGTAAGGGGTGAATTATTTGAAATCCACTCAAGCAATGTTTTTCTTCAAGTAAAAGGGATGAAATGCAATGTATGAAAATGTTGTAATACATGGGAAATGTCATGCAAGGGCATGTACTAAGGGGTCTAGATCTTAGAATAAAGCAAGTATTTAAGGAAATTGTGGGTGTCAAGTGAGGGTTCTCACAGAATTCCTGTTATGCAATACTTTTTGTTGTATATATGTTGTATCATGTGTTTCACTTTTGGCTCTAGTAAAAGTTGGTTGTTTTAAGAGAAAAACTTAAGGAAATTGCTGGAATTGTTTTTGATGAGGGCTGAGGGGGAGAGCTGGGAATTTTCCAGTTTTAACTTCATAACTTTAGTTGTTAATAAGTATATGAAGCAATAAGGAATGAAATTTCTATTTCTGAAGTTTTATTTCATAAGTTTGGCCAAACTTGAGCTGGTTATTTGTGCAGCTTGTAGCTGTGAATTTTGAGGGTTTTGATGAATTGTTGCTTTCCACCTATTTTACTAGATGTATCTTGGTTGCACGATTGAACCCCTTGAAAATTAAAAGTGGGGATTGTTGTGTGAGATTTGGGAAAACAGTGAGTTGGTTGCTTCACCTAAACATGGCTATAGCTTAAATGCCTTTAGGAATTGTGATTAGAGGCTAGGAAACAACATGTATGTAAGATCCCATCTCAAGAGCTTTACCAAATGAATGGCTAAATAATTATGGTAATTGTAAATTCGTCTCAAGGGGCAATATAATGCAAGGAGGAAACCCTGGAGCCAAAATGTGAATTAATCATCTAGGGTGAGTATTCTATATTTGTTGTAATGATTGAATATATGATGAACGATAAATGTTATGGTGTGACAGCCCCACCTTACCCTAAGGCGAACCCAAAGGGTTCGGCGGACCGCCTGCCCAGCTCTCGCCAGGACTCGTTCACTCACATCAAAGAAAGTAAGATAAAGCCTCGAGGAAAAGCGGAAACGAAACCCAATCTTGAACCATAAAATTACATTTCACCTCAAGCTCAACCAAAAAATACATCCCACATATATACATAAGCTTTTAAATTCTTAGTACATTCCAGCCCTAATCAAGCACTAGAACGAGATCAAAAGCCAAAACAATACCAAAGGCTAAACTATACTATATAGGTCTCTCGCCCCTTGCTCGCAACCCCTGTTAAGGAAAACAAAAGACGTGGAATGAGCTAGAAGCCCAGCGAGGTTCTATATACATAACCAAACAATTAAACAAGGCATTTAACACGTAATAGCATGAAATCTCGAAAACATTACAATATAAAGCAATTGTAACACATTCATTAAAAGGATACGGGCTCACGAGGAGCCATTCGTTCATTCATTCGTTCATTCATTCCATTCCCCAAACTCCGCCAACTTCATGGTCATACTCGAGTATACCAAACATTCACATTCACCCAGGGGTCACTAATCGCCCGACCGAGTCCGCTTCTGGCTCGAGTCGACCAATAACCAAGGGCAAGGGCCCAGTTCAGCCCGAAGGCTTACATTCATGCACAAGTAACATTTAATCATTCAATCATTGAAAGTTCACGTTCATTTAGGTCGAGTGCGATAAAGTACACACTTGCCTAGCAAAAATCATTTTGGAACCATAACATACCTCAATCACGTAATAAAGCAACAATCCAAATAGTCACAATAGTTCACATAGTCATTAGAAACAAAGCGTATATAGAACACTCACCTAATTAAGCAAAATTTACGTCCAAAGTATCCCTCCGGATATCAACTTTGGTCACCAAGAAACCCCTAATAACAATTATGAGAAAATATTATGGTTCTATCATCAAAATATGTGGGTGAGTCAAAGAAATCCGAATAAAACTAATACAAAGTAAAAGTATGATTTTAGAAGTGGAAAGAGTACATTTTGATCAAAGGAAATGAGTAAACTAAAGGTTTTCTCAAACCAAACATAGAATTAACCTCAAAAGAGTTTTAGAAAATTTCATCGGAAAATTCGGAACAGTGCCACGTCAGAATCTGGCCAGAACTTGGCCGGATAGGCGGCCGGATAGTGAACAGTAGAATTTTTCCTCTTTTTTTCGTAAAACGTGTTTTGGGCTCAAAACTAACACATTTGCAAAGAAATTAATGTGCAACAATTGTCTTGGTGAAAACCATATGCAAAAGGTAGACAAATACCTTAAATTCACACTTTAAAACCTTGCGCGTTAAAATTAGGTTTTGTGGCCGAGAAACCCTAGGCCACTCCTTTTGTTTCGGAACGAAAATGAACACGTATTTGAAGTTCAAAACTAACATTTAGAACTAAGCATCATGGTTAAAACGAAATGGTATAAGTGCAAGTGAAATAGCTCATAGAAATCTACTAAAGTGGCACTAAGCTACTCTAAGCAAAGTAAGCAAAATAAGTCTAATGCATCACAAAACTACATTCCAATCTCATATCCATTCACTCAAGTCCAAGAAAATAAACGGACAGCATTTCCCCTTGTTTTTCCTTACTTTCCACAACACAACCCAACCACCAACTCATATCAATCAACCACAATTTCAAATACCAACTATAAGCTATCAAACACCCTTAAAATGCAACCAATTGAAGCTTTACAGCCATCCAAAACCAGGCCCAAATATTCCAACAGAACTCAGCACACAAAACTCCGATTCAGTTGATTCCAAAGCCATATGAAAGCTAAGATACAAGGCTACAACTCTTAAGAAGGCATCAAAAGCTAATTCATTCATCTTCCCAGCCAAAAGAGCCAATACAGAGGCTGATTATCATTTCCGGACAGAAACAGGGGCAGCAGGGGTAAAATAGTCATTTCACAGGCTACCGTACTCCGATTGAGCTGAAATTTTACAGGCATAATCTACACTTAATTCTCTACAACTTTCATGTTTTGAGCTAAGGCCAATTCGGCCTCCATCATGGACGAACAGAACTGATCATATTAGGGCAGAAAATTCACAATAAATCAGAAATTTAACCAACTCTCCATTAATCCACAAAATCATCCCTTAATCATGTTAGCAAGCCACCATAGGCCACTAATTATCATCTATTGGAACCAAAGAAGGGTGTTCTTAGCAATCTTACCTTGAAACCTCAAAGAAAGTTGGTAGCTTAGACTTCCTCCTCCCAAAACAACTCCACCAAGGCCTTCAATTTCCCTTAGCTAGCACTTGTATGGTGTAGTTTTCAATTTGGTTGGTTAAATCACAAGATTTGAGCAAGGATTGAAGTTGGAAATTGAAGAGCTCTCTCTTGTTTTCTCTCCAAGGGGGCTGGCCAAGAACAAGAGAAATGAGAAGGTTTTTGGGTCAAATTTTGGTTTTAAGAAAGTAAATGTCTTGGGTCAAAAGTCCAACATCCAATGAGAACATGACATGTGGCCTCTTGAAGTTTCTAAGCTTATCTCCTCTCCTCCAATAATTCAAGTAGCTAACTAACCTCTAATTATCTTCTAACACCATGTAGAATAATATCACTTAGTATTCCATCACCTAATCGGCAAAATTATAACGCACTAGCGGACCCCACATCGAACAAATGCACTTCAAGTTATGTACACTAACTTATACTAGGAAAATGATTTAAAAATTGTACTTACTTGTAAAATGTACAAAATATTTAATATTTTCAAAGGACAGTATAAATATAGGCACAGAAATAAAATAATACTTGAAATGTGAAAATTTTCGGGTTCTCACACTCTCTCCCCCTTAAGAAATTTCGTTCTCGAAATTTTACCTTCCGTTTCCTCGTGTGCCCCCAAAACTTGTTGCTGCTCTATGGCATATATCTGAGCTGGTGTTGTTGTTCGGTTCCCTCGTTCGCTAGTCGGTTTCGGTTTGGCTCCACTTACTTGTTGAGTACCAGCCTCTCGTGGCTGCTTCCTTGGACAATTACTCAGCTGATGCTCACCACTCCCACAGATCAAACACTTTCGCCCTTTTCTCCAACAGTCATTCTCAGTGTGGTTTGCCTTTCCACAATATCCACAAACCAAACGAGAAACTACTGTTTGGCTTTCGCGAGAAAGTCTTCTCAGGTCCTATTTGACTTCCTTTTGTAGATCTCTCATGTAGTGCTCCAAATGTCCAGGGTGGATGAGGGAAAGGGTTTACTTTTTGCACTTTGGAGGGCGTTATCCTTTCTCCAGATTCCTCAGGTATGCTACTAGGTATACCTCTTTTCCGCATTTGAAGAGCTTTTACTTGTGCTTTCGCGTCCTCAATTCTTTGTGCCTTCTCAAGAGCTTCCGTAAAAGTGTTAATTTGAACCGCCGCTAAAGCTTCTTGAATTTCCAAATTCAGGCCTTGTATGAACCGCCTTATCCTCCTTCTCTCCGTAACCACTAATTCGGAGGCGAACTTAGACAGCTTAGTGAATTTCGTTTCGTACTCGGCCACACTTTGGGTTCCCTGACGCAGACTAATAAATTCATCCTCCCTCCTTTCTTGGACCAGAGGTGGGAGGTACTTCTCGTTAAATTCCCGTATAAAGTTCACCCATGTCCAGGCAGTCTGTTCTCTTTCCCATTTTGCCCTAATAACATTCCACCACGCTCGGGCCGGTCCTTCGAATTGAAATACAGCAAAGTTCACTTGTCTTTGCTCCGTGTAGTTCAAGGCCGCAAAAATGTTAATCATAGCTTCTAACCACTGTTCGGCCATATCTGGATCAGGTCCTCCAAGGAATTTAGGCGGATTAAACTTTTGAAATCTTTCCAAAGCCTTATCCTCTCCAATTTCTCTTATCTCAGGGTTCTGGGGTTGATTTACTGGCAATTGGCCTTGTTGATCTACCAATCGCGCGAGGATACTAGTCATTTGTTGTATCGCCGTCGCCACTTGATCTCCGGCCTCAACCCTCGGTCCACTCTCTTGCTCAGTTACTGTGGCTCTTTCTTTACTGGGTTCTCGAGTTTGCCTAGCCCCACGGCCACGACCAGCTCCACGTCCGCGTCCACGACTACGTCTCCCGTCCATTCCCTTTTCTCTTCTCTTTTTTTTTTTTTTTTTTTTTTTCAAAAGGCGTTTTAGTATGCAAATAAAGTAATTGACTAAAATGGCAAGATATAACACACCAAATATGCAAGAAATCGTGTCAAGTTAGACAAACCAAGTACAGCAAGTACTATTCATGTAAATATCGCAATGTCACAAGTCAAACACATTCAGTAGCAGTACAGGGCAAAACAGGAAGAAAACACAACGTGCCGTTCCACACTCAACTAAAACACTCCCCAACCGATCTCTCACTTCCCTTACTATCCGAGCTATACATCCGTTAACACTTTACACTTACTCTCACTAAACATTAGCCCAATCCTGTTTCCCACGAAAGATCGCAAATCCTTAGTACTACCCGCGTACTCAGGTACAAGAATCCGAGATAATTCGCCACTCGAGCTGGCCAGTCCCAAGTGTAAATTATCTACAATCGAGATTCCTACCGGACGTACATTTCTATTGTCCTCAAGTACCCTAAAAAGGATGTACACTTATAACATGCACGATTCATAACTTATGCTCAAAAGAGCTCTTAGTCCTTCACACTTATTCACGGAATCAGGACCATACACCACTTGGCCCAAGCTCACTCCGCGCAGAGACCACGCGAAGCTGCTCTGATACCACCTGTGACAGCCCCACCTTACCCTAAGGCGAACCAAAGGGTTCGGCGGACCGCCTGCCCAGCTCTCGCCAGGACTCGTTCACTCACATCAAAGAAAGTAAGATAAAGCCTCGAGAAAAGCGGAAACGAAACCCAATCTTGAACCATAAAATTACATTCACCTCAAGCTCAACCAAAAATACAGTCCCACATATATACATAAGCTTTTAAATTCTTAGTACATTCCAGCCCTAATCAAGCACTAGAACGAGATCAAAAGCCAAAACAATACCAAAGGCTAAACTATACTATATAGGTCTCTCGCCCTTGCTCGCAACCCCTGTTAAGGAAAACAAAAGACGTGGAATGAGCTAGAAGCCCAGCGAGGTTCTATATACATAACCAAACAATTAAACAAGGCATTTAACACGTAATAGCATGAAATCTCGAAAACATTTACAATATAAAGCAATTGTAACACATTCATTAAAAGGATACGGGCTCACGAGGAGCCATTCGTTCATTCATTCGTTCATTCATTCCATTCCCCAAACTCCGCCAACTTCATGGTCATACTCGAATATACCAAACATTCACATTCACCCAGGGTCACTAATCGCCCGACCGAGTCCGCTTCTGGCTCGAGTCGACCAATAACCAAGGGCAAGGGCCCAGTTCAGCCCGAAGGCTTACATTTATGCACAAGTAACATTTAATCATTCAATCATTGAAAGTTCACGTTCATTTAGGTCGAGTGCGATAAAGTACACACTTGCCTAGCAAAAATCATTTTGGAACCATAACATACCTCAATCACGTAATAAAGCAACAATCCAAATAGTCACAATAGTTCACATAGTCATTAGAAACAAAGCGTATATAGAACACTCACCTAATTAAGCAAAATTTACGTCCAAAGTATCCCTCCGGATATCAACTTTGGTCACCAAGAAACCCTAATAACAATTATGAGAAAATATTATGGTTCTATCATCAAAATATGTGGGTGAGTCAAAGAAATCCGAATAAAACTAATACAAAGTAAAAGTATGATTTTAGAAGTGGAAAGAGTACATTTTGATCAAAGGAAATGAGTAACTAAAGGTTTTCTCAAACCAAACATAGAATTAACCTCAAAAGAGTTTTAGAAAATTTCATCGGAAAATTCGGAACAGTGCCACGTCAGAATCTGGCCAGAACTTGGCCGGATAGGCGGCCGGATAGTGAACAGTAGAATTTTTCCTCTTTTTTTCGTAAAACGTGTTTTGGGCTCAAAACTAACACATTTGCAAAGAAATAATGTGCAACAATTGTCTTGGTGAAAACCATATGCAAAAGGTAGACAAAATACCTTAAATTCACACTTTAAAACCTTGCGCGTTAAAATTAGGTTTTGTGGCCGAGAAACCCTAGGCCACTCCTTTTGTTTCGGAACGAAAATGAACACGTATTTTGAAGTTCAAAACTAACATTTAGAACTAAGCATCATGGTTAAAACGAAATGGTATAAGTGCAAGTGAAATAGCTCATAGAAATCTACTAAAGTGGCACTAAGCTACTCTAAGCAAAGTAAGCAAAATAAGTCTAATGCATCACAAAACTACATTCCAATCTCATATCCATTCACTCAAGTCCAAGAAAATAAACGGACAGCATTTCCCCTTGTTTTTCCTTACTTTCCACAACACAACCCAACCACCAACTCATATCAATCAACCACAATTTCAAATACCAACTATAAGCTATCAAACACCCTTAAAATGCAACCAATTGAAGCTTTACAGCCATCCAAAACCAGGCCCAAATATTCCAACAGAACTCAGCACACAAAACTCCGATTCAGTTGATTCCAAAGCCATATGAAAGCTAAGATACAAGGCTACAACTCTTAAGAAGGCATCAAAAGCTAATTCATTCATCTTCCCAGCCAAAAGAGCCAATACAGAGGCTGATTATCATTTCCAGACAGAAACAGGGCAGCAGGGGTAAAATAGTCATTTCACAGGTTACCGTACTCCGATTGAGCTGAAATTTTACAGACATAATCTACACTTAATTCTCTACAACTTTCATGTTTTGAGTTAAGGCCAATTCGGCCTCCATCATGGACGAACAGAACTGATCATATTAGGGCAGAAAATTCACAATAAATCAGAAATTTAACCAACTCTCCATTAATCCACAAAATCATCCCTTAATCATGTTAGCAAGCCACCATAGGCCACTAATTATCATCTATTGGAACCAAAGAAGGGTGTTCTTAGCAATCTTACCTTGAAACCTCAAAGAAAGTTGGTAGCTTAGACTTCCTCCTCCCAAAACAACTCCACCAAGGCCTTCAATTTCCCTTAGCTAGCACTTGTATGGTGTAGTTTTCAATTTGGTTGGTTAAATCACAAGATTTGAGCAAGGATTGAAGTTGGAAATTGAAGAGCTCTCTCTTGTTTTCTCTCCAAGGGGGCTGGCCAAGAACAAGAGAAATGAGAAGCTTTTTGGGTTAAATTTTGGTTTTAAGAAAGTAAATGTCTTGGGTCAAAAGTCCAACATCCAATGAGAACATGACATGTGGCCTCTTGAAGTTTCTAAGCTTATCTCCTCTCCTCCAATAATTCAAGTAGCTAACTAACCTCTAATTATCTTCTAACACCATGTAGAATAATATCACTTAGTATTCCATCATCTAATCGGCAAAATTATAACGCACTAGCGGGCCCCACATCGAACAAATGCACTTCAAGTTATGTACACTAACTTATACTAGGAAAATGATTTAAAAATTGTACTTACTTGTAAAATGTACAAAATATTTAATATTTTCAAAGGACAGTATAAAATATAGGCACAGAAATAAAATAATACTTGAAAATGTGAAAATTTTCGGGTTCTCACATTATGTGCTCAGTTGACTAATATTTTTTGGATTATTGATGCTTTAATTGTTTAGAGTGAAAATTGACAATTGCTATTGTTTTATTGAAAGGCGAGCGCATACTTTATTGCCCTCGACCTAATTGAATGTTGGAAATCATAAATGCCTAATTGTTACTGGAATTATGCATGAATGTAAGCCGATTGTGTACTTTATCACAATGGCTGAACTGGGCCCAAACGCCACTATTGGATAGTCTATTCGAGCCAATAGTGGGCTTGGTCAAGTAGGTTGGAAGACATTGGACACTGAAATGTTTGGTATACTCGAGTATTACCCCCTTACTGAAGCACCTATTGGAGTGACAAAATGATTAATGATTGTAGGAGATTGTTTATTGTTCTGGAGGATATAAGGAGAAGATTGGTGGAGTGTGAAGTGATTGCAAGAAGTTGTGCAATGAATTACTAAACGAAACTAAGTGCTACGGCTGGAAGCAGACGAGAGACACCTTTAGAGTCCGTATCAGTACCGTATCCTTTGATATTGATTGTGCTATTTGTTAAGAATTGTTTCGCGAATTATCCTGTTATTAATTGGTTTGTTATTCCTATTATATTATTGAAAGTGTGAAACTATGTGTTTATGGTTACTTATTTTCTTAGAACCTCACTGGGCCCTTTAATTTGTTTTCCTTAACTGAGGTTGGAAATGTGGAACCGGGGAATAGTGAGTTCGAGAGTTGAAGTCTTTGTTTTAAGTAAATTGCCATCCTATGTGTACTTAGTGAATTGATTGAACAACTTGTAATTTGATCCGTTTAGTTGTACATATAAGTATGAATGATTTGGAATGCTGGATGGTTTATAATATTTAATTGTGGTGTTTTAATATTTATTTCAGAGTTAATGCTATTGATTGGAAGGTTATTGAGTGAGTCCTGACGAGAGTTGGGCAGGCGGTTCGCTAAGCCCTATGGTTCGCTTTAGGGTTTGGCTGGGTCGTCACATCACCACCACCGTGAATTCTCTTTAAACGTATTAAAAAAAAAACTTGTCAGTTCTTTTTCCTTCTATTATTTAGTTATTTTGTAAAAGTGCTACATTTATTATTTTTTCCTTCTCTTCCGTCTTCTTGCTGTTGAGTTCATTTGTTGGGTATTTTGTGAAGTTTGAGTGTCTAGAGTTTGGATTGTTGGATTGACTTTCATTTCTTGCAAAATTTTCGGACTAATTACTTTAAAATTCTTGCAAAATAATCAATATTTCTTATAACCCAAAACCTGTTTGATAAAATGCCTCAATGAATAACTAAGTTAAAGGAATGAATTTTGTGCATGTATTTTCGTTAGAAAAATAGCATTAATTAGTTTATGGCTTGGAAATTTGTTTTAATGAATTTTTTTTAAGTTTTTACTCTAAAAAGCAAGAAACGGGCTTTTTTTAGTTAGGGACTGGCTTGCTTTAATTCTTCATTTTCTTTACTATTTCTTGTTAAATTGAATTTACAGTTGTGTTGTACATTTTGTGAGGGTTGTTTTGCTATATTTTTCATGGATTTTTATGATCGTTTGCTTGAGTTTTTAGAAAATACGAAACTGGCTGTAAATTGCTCTTTTGAGCACTTCCTACTAGTTTTTTGTAAAAACTAAGGGCGAAAATGGATTTTTCAAAAAAAAAATCGAATGAGGAGGTGTATTTTGATGAAATTTTGCGACCGGAGAGGTCGCTGGCGGGTGGTGATCCGGCCATGGAGGTACTGCTGGCGTCTACCATGGCCGCAGGTTCCTGAAACTTGAAGCTCACCGGAGAAGGAGAAAAGGAGGGAAGAAGAAAAAGAAAGAAAGAAAAAGGAAAAATAGGAATTTGGGCTGTTTTCTTGTACTTTCGTAGGGGCTGAATTTTTTTTATTGGTTGGGTTTATGTTTACTTTCGATTGGGTTTGGTGTTGGGTTTTAGGGTTGAATTAAAATATATGTGTTATGTGTAGTTTAGTTGGATTTTTTGTAGCTAAACTTGTTTGGTTTATACAAAGATAATCTACATTTTCTTTGGGCAAAGTGTGTGGCCCAAAATATTTAGAATGACCCAAAAATTATATTGTTTGTATTGAGCTCAAAATCAGAAACAAATTTCACAATTTGGTCCCCTGATCATTTGAGTAATTGTATTGTAGCTCTAAAGTTTTGGATTTCTTTCGCTTAGTTCCTTAATTTAATTGCATTTTGGTCCCTAAACTTTATTTTTACTTAAATTTGACCCCTAATCTTTTTAAAAATTATAATTTGACCTAAAAAACTTTCTAATTTTTGCAATTTAGTTCCTATTAGTTTTTTGATTTCTCAATTGCAATTGTTTCTCTTCTTTAATTGTTAATTGTGCTTCATTTAAATACATTTAATTTGTAAATTCTAGATGTCTTATGTTTATTTACATTTTTGCAATAATAAGGGGAATTTAATATATGTTTTCATTCTCTTTCAAAGTATTGTCAATTAAATTAGTGCATTGACCTGTGTGTTGATTTTGGAATGATAAACAACTCTCCCTTCCCCTCATTTAGCCACTACTTGAAAAGAGAGGTATACCTATTATCCTTTAAATTATTTATGTCCACTTATGTGTTCATATGTTTATGTGTTTTTTTCATTTATTTATTTTAACCTTTTATTCATTTTATTATTTTTTTAATTTAAGTCTTGTGATTATTTGGAAGGTATTTAAATGCACAAATTGTAATGGATAGGTAATATCTTTTTGTGCAAGAAATGTAATAGATAGGTTATATTTTGCAAGAAAATGTAATTAGCTAGATAAATATAATAGATAGGTTCATTATCTTATATTTTCCTTTTAGATTGTAATTAGGGTCCCTAATATAATAATTAGATTGTGTGTGCTTGTATGTTTATGTGCTTATGAGTTTTATTTGCTTTCTCTGGAATTTTGCATCTAGATATTATGCCTATGTGCTATGTGCTCGACATGCTCTATGTGCTTTATGTGTTTATTTATTATAATTATACTCTATATCCTTTATTTATTTATAATGATGTGCATGACGTCACCACACTAATCTAACGCTAGTTGTGGCTTTTCTCCTAATTTTCTCACAAGTCCAACACTAGTGGGAACTTGTAGAAATGAGTTAATCCAATGCTAGACCCTTAGGCCATTTACGCACTAAATTCATACTTTGTATGACATTTATTACACTTCATGCATTTTCTTCATTTTAGGTTATTTCCATATGCGTGATATGTCTTCTCATCCCTATATGAGCAAATCATTTAGACTTGCGTTTCATTTAGATAATTAGAAAATAAGTTAGTTCATTTGCTTGACTAGATTAGAAGAATCGCCCTTTAATATGGAAAATGGTCGAGTATGGCTTTTTAACCTTAACACGCTATTACCCCTCTATAAGAAGAAAAATTGTGTCATGAATTTTAATCTCCTATACCCGTTATGTTGCATTCCCCTCTTCTATGTCATATATAATTATTTACATATCATAATTTCCTTTTTGAATCTAATCTTTTGCATATTTGTGACCTTTTCAAGGGATCATTCTTGGACTTCACAATTAATATGATTTGCACCAATTAAACTTTGAAGAGACATTTCCTTCCTCTCATTACCCCCTAGGTTTAAGTTTGCATCCATATAGAAGCATCTAAATGTGATAAATTTTATAGGTTAGATTTGAAAATTTTTTGACTAAATCTCGCAACTAACCTTGGTTAGGTTAAAAGGGTGCCTAAGATTTGAGTTGATCAAATCTTTGCCTTCCCTTTTTTCAACCGTGACTCCCAAACTCTTTTCTTTCCTTTTCAAAGAGTTGGAGTCGACTAAAAGGATTTTATTTGTTTTTTCATTTAAAATATATTTTGGGTGATGTGGTTCACCTAAATTCGATACCAAGTGGCAACTCTCTTTTTCTAAAAATCCTTTTTAGACTAATATATTGGGTCCAAACCATCGCATTCTCTAAGTTCCATTTTAGACTCTTTTTCTTTATTTTCTAAAATAAAAAAACCTCATTTTTAAACACCCTTTCTCTTTTATTTTTTCAAAAAATGGGGCATGATAGCTTAACGACTCCGTTGGGGAACTTCTAGTGAGTCCAAACGTTTGATTTAGTCGATTTTGCCTTTTCTAACTCGTTTACATATCACTTTTGAATGTTTAGATTGCATTTTTTTCTTCTTTCTTTTTAGGGCTTTTTGCATCTCATACTCGTATTCATTCCCTGTTATGCACATATATAATGAATGGTATGTTTATTTTTATTTATTTGTATTATTTACTCGTATCACGCTTTACATTTTGGGATAGGAGGTGATTTTACCCTATAGGCTTCATTTATGTTTCCCTCCTCTCAAAGGAGCACTTCATACGTGCATACGTTATTCTTTTTATATAACCCTTCTTTTTTTTCTTTTAGTGGTTGTCATACCACTCCTCCCTATTAGAATTAGAATTGATTCACTTGGATATGTGACCGTGGCACGACGTACACATAACAATGTCTGTGAGATCACTCAAGCCATCGACTTGGGGTCTTAAGATTAATGACCTTTTGCCCTTTGGTCTGAAGGTTTGGGAGGCTGAAACCTTATCGAGTCTAGATGTATTAGTGAGGTCAATCTCATGCATCCATATTAAAAATTGTTTAGGATAGAATCAACCTTACTCAATTAGGAACACTAGACACGAGAGGAGAGATTCTACCCCTCTTTCTTTTTGTTACCTTATATTTTTGTATAATTTTATTGCTCCAATGTGTTATGTGTTATTTATCAATTGAACTAACCTTCTCTTTGTCTTCTCTTTTCTTGCATTTACAAACCTTAAAAATAAGAGTTCTGGCCTAGTACTCTTTTAAGTGGCTACCTTATTAGATAAGTTATTACATGTTTAAATTACAGTTTATTGCATTCGTGTCTTAATAATTGCACATCATGGCCTAACCCGGCATATCAAAGGGGTTCTTTTAGGTCATGTTTAATTTCTGTTATTGCATGTTTGCTCGTTTTAATAAACTGACATCATGTATTAACCATAAAAGGAATGCCACTTAGAGATTCCCGCATTAGTAATAAACTATCATTTTGTCTCGGATATTTAATCCAATGAGACTTGCATGTTTATATTTTTTGTACCATCCAAAGGGGTAGTGCACAAGGTAAGGTAGGATCCGATCCCTTCCATGATAATGACATTGAAGATTATGAAATAGCTTTTGTACATTAGAATATGAACATCTAATATTCACTTTTTGGTCATTTTATCAAAGTTGGTAAAATTCAGTCCATAAAGAACACTAAGTTGAAGAAATTCACCAATGATTCCTCATTGTTGAGATAATAAATATATCGAAACCAAATTTTGATTTTAGAAGGCTTATAGATTAATGCATTGCAATGAGAATTGTGAATTTTGGGGCTACAAATGGGCGGACAGTTCAGTCGATTTTTGAATAAATCATCAATGTCATCCATTCATTTGACTAGTTTATTCTCTTTTAGGGTTTTGATCCATGCTTCACTAAAGAAACTAGTCGAGACATTGCAATCCTTTCAAAAGTGGATTCTTTCATACTAAATTGACTTTTGACATCTCTTCATATGCCAACCAAAGCAATCAATCCATTCGGATTTTGTTCTCAATTTGTTAGGTTAGATGTCTCCTGCTGTTTCGATTAGTCAAATTTTTAAATTATATGTCAGCCAAATATTAGTAAATTGATCGGATCCATCAAATATTATATGGTACTTATCCTAGAGGATTGCATTTTTCATGATAGGCTAACTTTTGCCATGAAATGGCTCCCCCATAGGACATGCATATCGAATTTGCAGTTTTGCTTACTAACTTTGGCTATTTTTCTTTTTCTTTTTTCCCCTACCCTGCATTCATGAAAGATATTTCAATAAAGTAGAAATGATTTTTTCATATTTGACAACAATTTTGGTTTGATAAAGTTTTTAAAAAAATTAGAAGTACTACTTAATTCTTGGATAGATCCTACAATGCAAAATAT
Organism: Coffea humblotiana; assembly: GCA_023065735.1. Classification (NCBI taxonomy): domain Eukaryota; kingdom Viridiplantae; phylum Streptophyta; class Magnoliopsida; order Gentianales; family Rubiaceae; genus Coffea; species Coffea humblotiana. Next base: position 289,642 of record JACYVW010000026.1, read on the forward strand.
GGAGAATCCATCTAGAAACTCCAATTTAGAGCATCTAAGAGATTTCATGATATAGTTATTTTGTCAAAAAAATATTTGTTTGTTGTTTCTAACATGTTTTGTCTTAAAAGAAAAAAGAGAGTGTGTGTGTGTGTGTGTGTAAAAGAGGAATTCCTTAGAGTTTTTTCTTTTCTCATTTGTATTATAGTTGAGCAAAATTTTTGTTTCAAATATTTGCAATAATAAAATTCTTCATTTAGACTATTATTGTTTGTAGTTTTGTATATATTTACATGCATTTCATTCTTTTTTCGCTTATATGGAGATTTCATGATAGATCTTAAGAAACAAGACTAAGTTGAGATTTCCAATTTTGTCATCTCTGGCACAAAATTCACAAGTGTGTATTTAGCTTTTTAAAATCTCTGAATGCACTAGATTTGTGGTCGAAACAATTCAATGAGAGTGTTTGAAATCGAAATCAAAAGGGGTCACTCGAATTTGTTAGTTTGTTTTAAGAGACCAAGTATGATGGTGCTTCTCTTTTATTGGTGCTATTCACATTTTTATAACTCTATCAAGCCTCCAGAATCAGTCACCTTGATTGACAAACTTCAAAGTAAGGCTGTTTTTGACTTTTGAAAAGCCCAATGTGTCTAACCAGATTCAATCTACATCTAGTTTAAAGCAAAAAATAGTCATTACTCTTATTTGTTTTGAGAATTTGGGATGATACTTTAGGCGTTCGTTTCTCTATTTATACAGATTTTATCATTTACTCTCCCATTTAAGCAATCAAAATTACAATGTCATTTCAAATAAGAGCCTTGGTGATCACAATCCTACATTGGGGAAATTTTCAAAAGTAAAAAGGGAATAAATTCTCCTAATTAAGTATTCTTTACTTTAGTTGTCATATAACATAAGAATAATGCTCTGATCATCTTTCTACTATGTAAACACTGTTTATCCTTTGCATCCTCATTTGAATTTAAATTGATGGTTCGTTTCAAAAGTACTTATGATCGCATCCCATATTGGGGTAGGAGATTTGAGAATTTTCAATGATAGCAAAGATGCTAAATTTTTGGAAAAAAGACATGAATTTTTCAAAAAAAAGAAGAAAAGGAAAAAGAAAATGGCATCTATCTTCTAAAAGCTAGGGGGTTTTTTTTATTTTACCATTGATATTTGAACTTCAGTATTAACCAAAAAAATGCAAAAAAAAAAAAGAGAGAAAGAAAATACAAAAAAAAAGAGAAGAGAAAGAAAAAAAGAGAAAATTCAATATCAAAATCTCTCTAGTGATTGATGATAAAAGTCAAAATGGAGTCCAAGATCTTTGAGCCCAAAATTGGAACAATTTTTAGAGGAATGCGATCTTAAGTGCAGCATCCTTGAAAATCTTGTTTCTTTTAACTATCGTTTTCAAGCCACATTTCAAGTTCATAATGTGACAGCCCCACCCTCCCCTAAGGCGAACCAAAGGATGTTTGGCGGACCGCCTGCCCAACTCTTGCCAGAACTACGAAGTCGAATCACACAAACCCTAGATTTCGCGCGATAGAACCCAAAGAAAACAAACACTCGGAGACTACTAAGCCGATCACACACAACTAAAACGTTCCGAATGAAATATAACGATTAAATGTATCAACGACCACAATAACGAAAAACGAAAATGAAACTGAAAATGAACAGTGACTGCCACGTCACAATCCGGCCAGTTTCTGGCCGGATTGGAGGCAGTAGCTCAACCCAAAAATCCTCCAAATCCCCTGCAAATCCGGCTAGATATCCGGCCAAGAACTGGCCGGATACTCGGCCGGATTCCGATGAATAGTTCCTGCCAGCAATTTTCTTTCCTTGCTCAAACGGCGCGCTCGTCCGATCGTCCAATGGTTACAAGTAGCATCTCAACAAGTACACTTAATGTACATGATTAAACACTTATAAACATATATAGAAAGCTTTACAAATCAAAACGTGATACTTGATTAAAAGCACTTAGGGTTTTGATTACAAAAGAGCGTAACAAAAGAACATTTACACTAGCTCGACCCTTTCTTCAAAATCACAATTCAAAAGTGTTGTTCCCTGTAAGGAAAACAAAGATAACGAGAAGGGGGTGAGCTTACGCTCAATGGGGTACCAAAAGTACAAGTAGTCACGAATCATGGCATTTCACTTTTCAATTATGCAGTTATACACACCAGATAGGGAAATAAATAAACACTTCATGTGGAAAGGATATAGGTGGCTCTCACGAGCCAAAGTTCTCATTGCTTCACCGGAGCTTGATCAAATAGTAGTTGACACTCTGTCAACTTTCAAATAAAGTAACCCGTCCAGTAGAGCACCACTTTACCGCCGATTCCGTCCACCAAACAACCCCCCACCGGGCCCGAACACCTCAACAGTAATAGTGGTTGGTAATACTCGAGTATACCGGAAATCCAGGGTCTTCAATACCCAGAGATTTTCTAGAAGTGGACTACCGTGGTTCGTTATCTAATCGACCAGGCCCTTGCCGGCTTAACTCGAGTAACTAGCCCCCGGTCTTGAGCTCAAAGGTCATAGAATGGTCGTTGGACTCAACCCTCCAAACGACATCAACAAATACAGAGAACAGATACAGGTAACAGATATAGAGAACAAATACAGACTTATACAGTATACAGGAACCAGAATAAATAGATGAGAGAAACGAGTGTGATAAAGTACACCCTCGCTTCATGCAAAGTATACAGAAGTCTCAAATAATCAGGTTGCAAATGGCAAGTACAGATCAATCAGATAAGCACCAATTTAAGGGAGTGGTACACTCACCAGTTTAAACAACAACTTCAAACGTTTCCTCTCTAAGTACTTGGATCACCGGCACGTCCTAAACCACCAAGGTAAAACAATTGAGACTCGATTACGAGTCATATGCCTAACCAAGTAAATTACCAAAGCAATACAAAAGTATAGTTGTGGAGTGAAAAAGTAGTAGTTGGTCCTAAAGACATGAACGATCCAAAAACCCTTCGGTTCTACCCAAAACCATGCCTACAATGATCTACTAACTCCAAACTTAAGGTGCAAAATGAAAGTAAGAATAATTCAAGGAAAACAGGATTTTCCAGTTTTGCGCACCATCACTTGAAAAATCATATCTCACGATTCTTAAGTCCAAAATTGATAAAATTTATACGATCGGAAAATAGACTCAAAGGGGTACAATTTCTTAGAAGACACATTTATAAGATTCAGATCACAAGTTGGTCGAATTCGAGCCCCAAGTTGCAGCTTTATCCAGTAAAAGACAGAACAGGTAGGTAATTTCAGTCAACTTTGAAAAATCACCATAATTCGTACAAACAGAAACAGGGTCTGAAATGTTTACAGTTTATGACTATATGAATTTAGTTTAAAACGCAACAAACGGAACATAATTCCAACATTTCTACCCCAAGTTATAACAGATTCCCCGAGACTGCTCAGGAGTTCCTGCGAAAATTTTGACAGCACCTCCCTTTTCTTTCCTTTACTTTTCCATCCTACAAACCACATCAAACTCAATTCAATTCAGCCACAATTTCACACATAAACCACAAGCTATTAAACACATCTCATTAGGGTCTCAATTACAACCAATTGGTAGCTCTAAAACTAACCCTAATCATGCTCAAAATTAAAACCCTAATCTGAAATTTAGGTACACAAACTGAAAATTTCTTTAGGCAAGTCCATCTAGCACATAATACCTCAATAATCCATATAGCAAACCTATCATAACATGAACAACCCTCAAGCATCACATGTGACCAGAATTTTCACCATAAAACTGAAATTTACCATAAAACTACTTCAAACCAAAAAATATTCTCATAAAACTACCAAAACTACAACCTTAAACCACAAATTTGGAATTATTAAGAACAAAGAGGGATTTTCTTAGCAAGTTACCTTGGAACCTCAAGAAAAATGATAGCTTAGGCTTCTTCCTCCCAAAATAACTCCACAACCACCTTAGAAACTACTTAGTAAACAACTTTTATGGAGTAATTTGCAACTTTATCGGTTAAAACTCAAGCTTGGAGCAAGAAATTGAAGAACAAGATGAAGGTTTTCTCTCTTCTCTCCTCTCCTTAATTTCGGCCAAGAAGGGTAAGAAAGTGAGGAAATTTTGGGTCAAAATCTGATTTAAGTAAAGGTGAGAAACTTAGTCAAGTCCAACATCCAATCGGGTCGCGACACTTGGCAACTTTTAGGGTTCAAGCTTATCTTCTTTCCTCCAATGGTTAATCTATCTAGCTAACCTCTAATTATATGCTAGCACCTTGTAATTAATATTCCAGTACACAAAACTTCACCTTACAAACAAAATTAACACGTCCATAATATACTTCAAAATTAACACGAACTAACTTATACTAGAAAAATAAATTAAAAACTACATTCACTTATAAAATGTCTAGAAAAAATTATGGTGGTAAAATAAAATAAAGAAAGTGCATGAAAATAAATAGAATAAAATGATATAAAAATAAGGAAATTTTACGGGTCCTCACACATAAAGTCCATTACTGACTTATTTTTCATGACAACTTGAAGTAAGGATCAGCCCTTTAAGGGATCTACCAATCACACGTGATCATAAGGTCATAGCTTGTTTCAGTGTGTTTAACTATCTCTTTTACCCGTACATTACAAGCCGACAGAATTTATATATTGACTAAGTTTTCAGAAGAAATAATGGTGATAAGCTATTTGCTTTCATCAAGATGTAGTATTGAATGGGTTAAATGCAATCTAGGGACCAAAATCAAGACAGATCGTGATATATGTGACAGCCCCACCTCCCCCTAGGGCGTACCCTAAGGGTTAGCGAACTGCCTGCCCAGCTCTCGCCAGGACTGCTAACGGTCACATACACGCAAATATAAACATTTCGGGAGGTATACCAACAAGTAAGTTTGACAACAAGCGCGCAAAACGAAAACGAAAAAAAAAAAACGGACCGAACGCGTCCCAAACACGGCTAAACTTTAATTAAGCATAGACAAGTACATTTCCAAGAAAGTACATCATATATACATGAGAAAATATATACACATAACCCGCTCTAGGGTTTTCCAATTCAAAATGAAATGTTCAAGTCCCACATTAGGGTTCCTAAAAGTCGAGGAGCTATACAAGATGCAAAAGAATGCCTAATAAGCTCTACTCGTTTCACCAAAACTCATGGTTCCCAATAACATGCCCTGTAAGGAAAACAAAAGTACGAGTGTGAGCTTTCGCCCAATGAGGTACTAAAATTCATGCATTCAAAGCGCACAAATAGCCATGCTCGATCATACTCAAATAACACACATAGGAAGAATACCAAACTAGTTTCACAAGTGAAAGGATACGGGTGGCTCTCGGGAGCCAATTTCCTTTTGCGACACTTGATCACTTCCCGTTGACACTCCGTCAACGTCCAACGGACACGTACGACCGTAGATCACCACTTTACTCCCAATACCTTCCACCATACATTCCCCTACCGGGCCCGAACACCTCACAGTAATCAGGGGTAATACTCGAGTATACCACAAGTCGAGGAGCAACCGCTCCACTCGACACACAGTGACCTCACGGCACGTTACCTAATCGACCGGCCCTTACCAGCTCGACTCGATAAACGGCCATTAAGGCTTGAGCTCAGTTATCACAGTAAAGTCGTAGGGCTCATACCCAAAACAACATGAAGCCAGACATGAATCCAATTCACAAGTATTCAGTTCAATTCACACATATCCAGTAATCAATTATACACATAAGAGAACGAGAGCGATAAAGTACACTCTCGCCTCAAGCACATAATCACAGTTATCCAATTCAAGGATCCAAGTACACAACCAAGTAAACACAAGCCATGCATAGTACACTCACCACTTAAGCAAGCAAATCAAAATTTCTCGCCCGACGGTTGTCCGGGATCACCAACCCGACCTACAAGAAACAAGAACTACCATTGATACTCGGATACGAGTCAAACGTCTCTTTCATGATTCACGCAAGTAAAGTTCAATTATAACTTAAAAATGGAAAATACTTCGATTTTAAGGCTAAAGGTGTAACAAACTCTCAAACCTAAGAGGTAAAAGGAAAGTAAGAATAATTCTAGGAAAACAGTATTTTCCAGTTTTGCGCACCCTCATTGGAAAAATCATATCTCACAAATCTTAAGTCCAAAATTGATAAAATTTGTACTGTCGGAAAATACATTCAAAGGGGTACAATTACTTAGAAGACATGTTTACAAGATTCGAATCACAAGTTAGTTAAATTCTAGCCTCAAGTCGCAGCATCGTCCAGTCAAAGACAGAACAGGTATGTAATTTCAGTCAACTTTGGAAAATCACCATAAATCACACAGACAGAACTAGGGTCTGAAATTTTCACTGTTTGTAGCCCTAGGGGTCTAGTTTAAAACACAACAAACGGAACTTAATTCCGATATTCCTACATCGAGTTATAACAGATTTCCCGAGACTGCTCAGGAATTCCTGCTGAAATTTTGACAGCACTTCCCTTAAATTCCAGCTTTTCCATCCTACAAACAAACATCAAATCCCATCCAATTCAACCACAATTACTACAATTCACTCATAGGCTACTCAATAACCTTCATTCCAAGCCAATTGCCATTCCAATCATCAATTATAGAAAAGCCTCAAATTCAAAACCCTAAAACTGAAATTTTCATTCAAAGCTGAAATTTTTCGCAAATAACCGCAATTCACATACAAGAGCTCCAATTGGCTCAATACTAAACCACCAATCCAAGACTAACTAGTATTTATCATATAAAACAGAAAAATTCCCAATAAAATCAGAAATTCACTAAACTTCCAATTAAACCATCAAAGCATCCATTAAACAAGTTATATAGCCAGTCTAAGTCACTAATTTACCATTAATAGGAACAAAAGTGAAGTTTCCAAGCAAGGTACCTTAATTCCCCAAGAAAGATAGTAGCTTAGGAGTTCCACCACCAAAGTAGCTCCACCACTCACTTCAAACTACCTTAGCAAGTTGATTTTATGGAGTAATTTGAGAATCAAATGGTTGGATTTCAAGATTGAGCAAGAAATGGAAGAACAAGTGAAGCTTTTCTCTCTTCTTTTCTCTCTAGGAAATTCGGCCAAGATGATGAAGAATGAAGATGATTTTTGGTCAATTTTAACCTTTTGGTAAAGGTGGTCAAAGTTAGGCAAGCTCCATCCAATGAAATCGCGACACGTGGCACCTTTTAAGTTTCATTCTTATCTTCTTACTCACTAGGGTTACTTCATCTAGGTAACCTCTAATCACCTACCAACACCTAGTAATTAACTCCCTGTACGCAAAACTTGACCTAATCGGCCGAATTTCTCTCACTTAACGCACTAGCGGGTCCCACGTCCACTATTTACTCCAAAAATCTCGTAAATTGACTTATACTAGAAAAATATTTTTAAAACCTTATTTACTCATAAAAATGTCTAGAAAAGTTATAAAATAAAGAAAATGTGGAAAACGGGTGCAAATAAATAAATTAAAGCCTAGAAATAAAGAAAATTTTACGGGTTCTCACACTCTCTCCCCCTTAAAGAATTTCGTCCTCGAAATTTCTCACCTGGGCTACCAAACAGCTCAGGATATTTCTTTTGTATTTCTTCCTCCACTTCCCAGGTTGCCTCTTCTATGCCGTGGTTCCTCCATAAAACCTTCACCAAAGGAATATTTTTATTTCTCAGCTCCTTAACCTTTCGGTCGAGTAATTGCACAGGTTTCTCCTCATAGGTCAGGGCTTCATCCACCTCAATCTCTTCTGGTCGTAAGACGTGGGTTGGATCAGGATGGTACTTTTTAAGCATTGAAACATGGAAAACGTCGTGGATTCTGGATAAACTGGATGGTAACTCAAGACGGTACGCCACTTTTCCAACTCTTTGGAGGACTTTAAAGGGTCCTACAAATCTAGGTTGCAGTTTCTTCCCTCTACCCGCCGTGATACTTCGTAATGGCGTGACCTTAAGAAACACTCGGTCTCCAACTTCAAACTCCAAGTCTTTCCTGCGATTGTCTGCGTAGCTCTTTTGGCGGCTTTGAGCGGTTTGGAGTCTTTGGCGGATTAGTTTAACCTTTTCTCGTGCATCCTCCATCCATGGAATGATCGTTGGATCTAAAACTTTCTTTTCTCCTACTTCATCCCAATAAACTGGTGAACGGCATTTCCGGCCATAAAGAGCTTCGTATGGTGCCATTTGGATTGAAGAGTGGTAACTATTGTTGTAGGCAAACTCTACTAACGTCATGTGTTGCCCCCAATTTCCCCCGAAGTCCAAGATACAGGTTCGTAACATGTCCTCAAGGGTTTGAATGGTTCGCTCCGATTGTCCATCGGTTTGGGGATGGTAAGTGGTACTTAGGTTGAGTTTGGTTCCCAAGGTCTCCTGAAATTTTTGCCAAAATCTAGACACGAAACGCGGATCCCTATCCGAGACTATACTCACAGGAATCCCGTGCAGTCTCACAATTTCACTCATATACAGTTGAGCCAATTTCTCCAGAGTGTATTTCATGTTTATGGGTAAGAAATGGGCTGATTTAGTGAGTCTATCAACGATCACCCACACGGCATCGTGTCCTTTTTGGGTTCTTGGCAAACCAGAAACGAAATCCATCGTGATGTTTTCCCACTTCCATTCAGGTATCTCTAGGGGTTGTAACAAACCAGAGGGCTTTTGGTGTTCCGCCTTTACTTGCTGGCAGACGAGGCAGGTTTGTACGTAATGGGCTATTTCCCTCTTCATTTTATTCCACCAATACAATTTCCGTAACTCCTGATACATCTTATTACTACCCGGATGGATCGTATACTTTGATCGATGGGCTTCCTCCAGAATTTCTCTTTTCAGGGTTTCGTCCTCTGGCACCACTATCCGATCCCGATATTTTAATATCCCTTCAAAGCTCAAGTTAAAGTCAGGTAACTCCCCTTTCTCCACCTTGTCTCTCCATTTTTGGACCATCGGATCCTCCTTTTGAGCCTCTTTGACTTGCTCCAGAATAGCAGAGGTTATCCTGATGTTTCCTAAAATTACCCTTCGACGTTCCAACCTAAGGCTCCACTCACTTATTGCTTCTAACATCTCCCACTCTCTGATCATTAACCCAGCTATTTGAGCCTTTCGACTCAAGGCATCAGCTACTACATTTGCCTTCCCCGGATGGTAATTAATTGTACAGTCGTAGTCTTCTAAGAATTCCATCCACCGTCTCTGCCTCATGTTTAGCTCTTTTTGGGAGAATAGGTACTTAAGGCTTTTGTGGTCGGAATAAACCTCAAAGGTCACCCCGTACAGGTAGTGTCTCCACTTTTTCAAGGCGAAGACAACTGCGGCCAATTCTAGGTCATGGGTAGGATAATTTTGCTCATGAAGTTTCAGTTTCCTAGAGGCAAAGGAAATCACATTCCTATTCTGCATTAGTACACACCCTAAGCCTTCCCCTGAAGCATCCGTATACACAGAAAAACTATCTTTTCCATTAGGTAGGGCTAGAATAGGGGCTACGGTTAACTTCCGTTTCAACTCCTGGAAACTACTCTCGCACTTAGAATCCCATAAGAAACGCCCATTCTTTTTGGTCAAATTGGTTAAAGGGCTAGCAAGTTTCGAAAAGTCTTTGATAAACCGCCGGTAATATCCAGCTAACCCTAGAAAACTACGAACCTCAGTGGGAGTTTCGGGTCGTTTCCACTCAGTTACCGCTTCTACCTTCGCCGGGTCTACGGTAATGCCTTCCTTCGAAATCACATGCCCTAAGAATGAAATTTTCTCCAGCCAAAATTCACACTTACTGAATTTAGCATACAACTGGTGATCTCTTAGGGTTCGTAAGACTAGCCTCAAATGTTCCTCGTGTTCCTCTCGGGATTTAGAGTAGACCAAAATGTCATCAATGAAAACGACGACAAATCGGTCCAAGAAGGGTTTGAAAACTCTGTGCATCAGGTCCATAAAGGCAGCAGGGGCATTGGTCAAACCGAAGGGCATAACGGCAAATTCGAAATGCCCATATCGAGAATTAAAGGCAGTTTTGGGTACATCCTCTCTCCTAATCAACAATTGGTAGTATCCCTGACGGAGGTCTAATTTTGAAAACACTACGGCTCCCTGTAGCTGGTCAAATAACTCATCAATATGGGGCAGTGGGTATTTGTTCTTAATGGTGATATTGTTCAACCCTCGATAATCTATACACAACCTCAATGTCCCATCCTTTTTCTTCACAAATAGCACAGGGGCTCCCCATGGGGACCCACTCTCTCGGATAAACCCTCGCTCTAACAAATCCTGTAACTGAAATTTCAATTCCTTAAGCTCGGCAGGTGCCATTCGATAGGGGGTTTTAGAGATAGGTGATGCTCCAGGTAGTAAATCGATCTTAAACTCTATCTCTCTTTCCGGAGGTAGGGTTACTAGTTCGTCTGGGAATACGTCTGGGTATTCACGCACAATAGGTACATCCTCTACCTTTAACTTATCGACGGGAGTATTTATAAGAAAAGCCAGGAACCCTTGCGCCCCTCTACTTAATAGTTTCCTAGCCCTAATGCCCGAAATCAACGCAGATGAGGCAAGACTGCCCCTCACATCTAGCCTCAACGTAGCCTCCCCCGGCATACGGAATTCCACTACCTTCCTCTTACAGTCAAGTTGGGCATCGTACTTGGCTAACCAGTCCATACCTAGTATGACATCGTACCCCTTAATAGCTAAGCTGACCAAGTTTCCCAGTAATTTTCTCTCTCCTACCCAAATCTCACAATTCACGTACATCCTACTAGTAATCAACCGTTGATTTCCCGTAGGGGTACTAACTTCCAAGTCATAAGGTAAACTAACAGGTTGTATATCAATGCCACACATGAAATCAGGATTAACAAAGGAATGGGTGGCTCCGGGGTCAATCAAAATCCTAGCTAGACGATGGAAAATAGGAATGGTACCTTCTACGACTCCAGATGGGTCAGGGAGTTGGTGTTGCTCAAGTGAGTACACCCGAGCGGGCACTTTCGGTTTCGCCCCTTCCACTTTCGATTGGCTAGAACTGGCCCTGGAAGACTGTGGGGTCACTCTCGAGTCACGGGGTAGGACTGGACAAGTAGCTATCTGGTGCTCCGCACTTCCACAGCGCAGGCACTTCCTCTCCTTCCTCCAGCAATTGGCCTCCGTATGGTTTGGTTTCCCGCAGAATCCACAAGGTCCTCGGGAAACAGAAGCTGAACTCCCTTGCGAGGCACTCCCCTGCGGGCCTCGCCCAAAAGAACCACCCCTCGCCAAACTCCCTCTCGACGGCCCCGCAAACCTTCCTCCACCGGACCCTCGTCCAGACTTAGGAGGGTTACTCCGATCACCCTGATTAGAACTATTTCCAGGGAATCCCCGCTTCCTCACCTGGAAGTTTCTGACTTGTAGCCTAGCGTTCTCTACCCTTAGCGCCTTTTCCACTGCTTCGCTAAAGGTAGTGATCTGGGCAACCGCCAGATCCTTCTGAATCTCCACGTTCAACCCCTGAGTAAATCGCCGAATCCTCCTTTGCTCCGTTACTATAAGTTCAGGGGCGAACTTCGATAGTCGCGTAAACTGGCTCTCGTACTCGGCCACCGATTGCGTACCTTGGCGCAATCTGAGGAACTCATCCTCCTTCTTCTCCTGGACTAAAGGCGGAAGTATTTCGCGTTAAATTCCCGGATGAAGTTTGCCCATGTCCGTAGCGTGTTTTCTCTCTCCCATTTCGTCCGTATAATGTTCCACCAGGAACGGGCAGCTCCTTCTAATTGAAAGACAGCAAAAGTAACCTGTCTCTCCTCCGAATAATGTAGGGCCGCAAAAATGTCTACCATTTTCTCCAGCCAACGTTCGGCCACGTCCGGATCCGGTCCTCCCAGAAATTTCGGAGGGGAGAACTTTTGGAACCTTTCGAGAGCTCGATCCTCGCTCTCAATGTGCTCGCCAGGGTTTCCAGGGTTATGGGTAGGGTGCTGGCCCTGATGCTCCACTACGTGGGCCAACAAATCAGTTATTCTCTGGATAGCGGAGGCTACTTGAGCATTTGAGACAACTCTCGGCCCAGGGTTAGGTTCAGGCACGGGTTCCTGAGTACCCCTATCAATTGAAGGCTGCCTAAAACCGCGTCCACGACCTCGGCCACTACGAGTCCCTTCCATGTCTTAAGTTCACAATCTAGGGCCGAAACGCAAGTACGGTATCAAAAATAGAAAATAAAGGTAAGCAAGTAATCAAGAATTAAACACGAAACAAGAATATCAAGGCAAATAACACATAAGCATATCAAACAAGTTGTACAGTAGCAGTCGGTCAAATATATACAAACATTCCCATAAAAGTAGCGGGGTCAATCAAAAGTACATATACAAAGCTAGGTCAAAACACAAAAGTAGCTAACGAGTAGCTTTCCCCTAGCTGGTCCCCACATGGGATCCAAAACACGGCTCAAAGGAGCCCTAGCCTAGTTCCCCACGGAGCACACGGACTCTCCCCCACCACTAGAGTTAGGCGTGCTCCCCTCATCAGGTGTACTAGTACTGGACGCCTCCACTTGCCTATTAGCGCCGATCACACCTCGGACGAGCGCCTCGCACTCGTTAATGATGCCTCCCGACCTATCTCGCACTACCCTAGTCACCCTCGTGAGTCGGTCGGTGGCTACTTGCAATTGTCCCCTAAGAGCGTCGGTTCGCTCTTGCTCCTCAACTACGTCGGCCTCAAGCTCACGGATTCGGTCCGCTTGCATGCGCATAATTCCCCTTAATCGTGCCATCTCAGTTTGGTCCCTAGCGGTGGCTCGCCTAAGCCTCCTACGCTCATCAAGGACGGCTATGACTACTCGATCTATATACGAGTAGTTCTGGCACCGGGTACATCGGCGAGTCCGACTAGCGGCACTCCAACGGCGAATGGGTCCTCCAGGTCTCTCCTGGTAGTCCACAACACGAAAACGTCTGTGAGGTGGCACACCTCCGCCCTCGGGGCTCGATCCAGCCATAACCTACAAAACGAGTTACAATTTAAACCTTAGACGGAGCAATCACACTTAATGGCGCCCTAACACCATGCCAAAAGGTACTAAAACAAAGTTTCTAACTTGCCCAAGTTGTTTCTAACCTAGGCTCTGATACCACCTGTGACAGCCCCACCTCCCCATAGGGCGTACCCTAAGGGTTAGCGAACTGCCTGCCCAGCTCTCGCCAGGACTGCTAACGATCACATACACGCAAATATAAACATTTCGGGAGGTATACCAACAAGTAAGTTTGACAACAAGCGCGCAAAACGAAAACGGAAAAAAAAAACGGAACGAACGCGTCCCAAACACGGCTAAACTTTAATTAAGCATAGACAAGTACATTTCCAAGAAAGTACATCATATATACATGAGAAAAATATACACATAACCCGCTCTAGGGTTTTCCAATTCAAAATGAAATGTTCAAGTCCCACATTAGGGTTCCTAAAAGTCGAGGAGCTATACAAGATGCAAAAGAATGCCTAATAAGCTCTACTCGTTTCACCAAAACTCATGGTTCCCAATAACATGCCCTGTAAGGAAAACAAAAGTACGAGTGTGAGCTTTCGCCCAATGAGGTACTAAAATTCATGCATTCAAAGCGCACAAATAGCCATGCTCGATCATACTCAAATAACAACATAGGAAGAATACCAAACTAGTTTCACAAGTGAAAGGATACGGGTGGCTCTCGGGAGCCAATTTCCTTTTGCGACACTTGATCACTTCCCGTTGACACTCCGTCAACGTCCAACGGACACGTACGACCGTAGATCACCACTTTACTCCCAATACCTTCCACCATACATTCCCCTACCGGCCCGAACACCTCACAGTAATCAGGGGTAATACTCGAGTATACCACAAGTCGAGGAGCAAACGCTCCACTCGACACACAGTGACCTCACGGCACGTTACCTAATCGACCGGCCCTTACCGGCTCGACTCGATAAACGGCCATTAAGGCTTGAGCTCAGTTATCATAGTAAAGTCGTAGGGCTCATACCCAAAACGACATGAAGCCAGACATGAATCCAATTCACAAGTATTCAGTTCAATTCACACATATCCAGTAATCAATTATACACATAAGAGAACGAGAGCGATAAAGTACACTCTCGCCTCAAGCACATAATCACAGTTATCCAATTCAAGGATCCAAGTACACAACCAAGTAAACACAAGCCATGCATAGTACACTCACCACTTAAGCAAGCAAATCAAAATTTCTCGCCCGACGGTTGTCCGGGATCACCAACCCGACCTACAAGAAACAAGAAACTACCATTGATACTCGGATACGAGTCAAACGTCTCTTTCATGATTCACGCAAGTAAAGTTCAATTATAGCTTAAAAATGGAAATTACTTCGATTTTTAAGGCTAAAGGTGTAACAAACTCTCAAACCTAAGAGGAAAAAGGAAAGTAAGAATAATTCTAGGAAAACAGTATTTTCCAGTTTTGCGCACCCTCATTGGAAAAAATCATATCTCACAAATCTTAAGTCCAAAATTGATAAAATTTGTACCGTCGGAAAATACATTCAAAGGGGTACAATTACTTAGAAGACATGTTTACAAGATTCGAATCACAAGTTAGTTAAATTCTAGCCTCAAGTCGCAGCATCGTCCAGTCAAAGACAGAACAGGTATGTAATTTCAGTCAACTTTGGAAAATCACCATAAATCACACAGACAGAACTAGGGTCTGAAATTTTCACGGTTTGTAGCCCTAGGAGTCTAGTTTAAAACGCAACAAACGGAACTTAATTCCGATATTCCTACATCGAGTTATAACAGATTTCCCGAGACTGCTCAGGAATTCCTGCGGAAATTTTGACAGCACTTCCCTTAAAATTCCAGCTTTTCCATCCTACAAACAAACATCAAATCCCATCCAATTCAACCACAATTACTACAATTCACTCATAGGCTACTCAATAACCTTCATTCCAAGCCAATTGCCATTCCAATGATCAATTATAGAAAAGCCCCAATTTCCAAAACCCTAAAACTGAAATTTTGTTCAAAGCTGAAATTTTCCACAATTAATCACAATTCACATACAAGAGCTTCAATTGGCTCAATACTAAACCTTCAATCCAAGGCTACTAACATTTATCACATAAAATAGAAAAATTCCCAATAAAATCAGAAATTCACCAAACTTCCAATTAAACCATCAAAGCATCCATAAACCTAGCTATTAAGCCACCATAGGCTACTAATTTAGCATTATTAGAACCAAAAGTGAAGTTTCCAAGCAAGGTACCTCAACTCTCAAGAAAGGTTGTAACTTAGAAGCTTAGCCACCAATTCAACTCCACTAAGAGCTTCAATCTTCCTTGGCAAGTGGTTTTTGTGGAGTAATTTGAGAATCAAATGGTTGGATTGCAAGATTGGAGCAAGAAATGGAACAAAAAATGGAAGCTTTTCTCTCTTCTTTTCTCTCCAAAAAGTCGGCCAAGATGAAGAAGAATGAAGATGATTTTTGGTCAATTTTTAACCTTTTGGTAAAGGTAGTCAAAGTTAGGCAAACTCCAACCAATGAAATCGCGCCACGTGGCACCTTTTAAGTTTCATTCCTATCCTCTTACTTACCAAGGTTAATTCATCTAGGTAACCTCTAATCACCTACTAACACCTAGTAATTAAATCCCTGTACGCAAAACTTGACCTAATCGGTCGAATTTCTCTCACTTAACGCACTAGCGGGTCCCACGTCCACTATTCACTCCAAAAATCTCATAAATTGACCTATACTAGAAAAATATTTTTAAAACCCTATTTACGCATAAAAATGTCCAGAAAATTTATAAAATAAAGAAAATGTGGAAAACGGGTGCAAATAAATAATTTAAAGCCTAGAAATAAAGAAAATTTACGGGTTCTCACACGGTTCCAGTGTCCTTGGCACATTCGTAGAGAAGTATTCCAAATATGGCAGATCGTTGACGATCCAGGGTTGTTCTCTCATTGTTTTAGAGAAGCAAACAGAGTGGCTGATATTCTAGCTAATGAAGGGCTTTTGTACCCACACGACCCAGTTAAGGTTTATGCTCAGTTTCATGACCTTCTGTAGCTGGCTAGAGGGGAAGTTAGAATGGATAAGTTAGGTTTTCGTTCTCTTCGTTCTGTAAGGGATCCGTCTACCTGACTGGTCTCATTATCTGGCTGTAACTTTGTGATGGGAGAATAAAGCAGTATTTTATTAAAAAAAAAGTGTTTATGCAAGGATTTTTTCACTATTATACAAAAGAGTTTGAGATGAGTATGATGGGAGAGTTAAATTTCTTCCTTGGGTTCCAAGTGGTTCAAACTCAAGAGGCTACATTCATTAATCAAGCTAAGTATACAAAGGAACTTCTCAAAAGATTCGAAATGGAGGATTCGAATCAAGTTGGAATGCCTATGTGTACATCTACCAAACTTGACAAAGATGAAGAAGGTGTGAAGATTGATGAGAAGAAGTGTGACGCCCCCACTTCTCCCAAGGGTATCAGCGGGACGCCTGCCCAACTCTCGCCAGGACTCGATACAATTCCAATTCAAACTTAAGGATAGCGATCAATACTAAAATCGAAGATATGAAGAAAGTCGTTTCCTTAAATTAATATTGAATCTTACAACACAAGTTCTCAAAAGTACATCACTTTACCCGAAAGTCCATTCACTAGAAGTCGGCTAATCAAATACAACCCAAAATACTAATCAAAAGTAATCAAGCCGGCTTCTTCAAAATTCTTTCCATTTCAAGCTCCTGTAAGGAAAACAAATCTAACGGGGTGAGCGAATGCTCGTGAGGCCAAGAAACACACATGTAAGCACGTAGTCCAAGTAGCAACCACATTTACACAATAAGTAAAAACTGTAAAGTTCAAGTATTTAGCATTTCAAGTAGGAAAAGTAAACATAAACAATTCAAGGATACTGTAGCTCTCAGGAGCTAAATTCCACGTAGTCGAGTCAAAGTCTTGATTAATTCCATGTTGACACTCCGTCAACCACATAAGTATCAAATCCTGTAGATACACCACTTTCTTCGAATCCCGTCACCTTTACACCCCTTTACCGGGCCCGTTCATCAAAGTTTTGATATTACTCGAGTACATCATGGCAATACTACGTGAGTATGCCAAGCAAGATCACTCCAATAGATCAAGATTTACGAATATCCTATGGTTTGCTAAGCTTATCGACCAAACCCTTTCTGACTCGATTTGCAAAGTTAGCCAACGAGTTTGGGCGTCCCCCAAATACGAATACGAATATAAGTCAATGGGCAGCCCTCCAATCGACGATTCCAAATACGAATCACATCCACATCACTTCGCACAAGACGAATATGGATTCACATAGCAAAATTCGAATATAATTTCATTTGAAAGAGAACGAGTGCGGTAAAGTACACACTCATCTCTAAAATTCCAAATTCACATAACAGATAAGCAGCAAGTTAAGCACTTAGCAATAAATTCATTCACTTGACACTCACCAATCAAAATAGGGAGTAAGTGCTCATACAAGCGTTTAGGAGTCCGCTTCGAAATCCTCTTGAAGGTCCCCTTGAGCCTGAGCAAATAATAATTGACTATCACACACTATTACTTATAAACCCCTTCTTAACAAGGAAGATTGTACACTTGTACAATACTAAGAAAATGTCATGAAAGAGAGCCTTAATTACTCGAAAATCGAGATTCAAAAGTGGTGTTTAATAACACAAGAAAAACTGATTTCCTCCATGAAATCAAGTTTAAAACGGTCAATCAATAACAAAGGATAGGGAAGAGTTTCCAAAAACTCATTTCCTATCGAGTAGGAAAAATTTCAGTTTTACACGTCAAACTTAGAAAAATCAGAACTTGCTCTCAGTAGGTCCAAAATTGAAAAAATTTATACTGTTAGAATCTAGGTTCAAAGTACTAAAAGTTTCTAGAAGAAACTTTTCCAAGATTCTAAACAGAAAACATTCAAATTTCAGCTCAAAGTGACTGATTTGAACAAGCAAGGCTGTTTTGGTCATGTTTTTCGGTAAACTTTGGAAATTCGCCAAAATTCACAAAAAGTGAAGTAGCCTCTGAAATTTGTAACACAATACGAGTCCCTCAAACTTAGAAAAATCATAACTTGCTCTCAGTAGGTCTAAAATTGAAAAAATTTATACTGTTAGAATCTAGGTTCAAAGTACTAAAAGTTCCTAGAAGAAACGTTTCCAAGATTCTAAATAGAAAACATTCAAATTTCAGCTCAAAGTGACTGATTTGAACAAGTAAGGCAGTTTTGGTCATGTTTTTCGGTGAACATTGGAAATTCGCCAAAATTCACAAAAAATGAAATAGCCTCTGAAATTTGTAACACAATACGAGTCCCTAACAAAGTTTTAAACATGCCAAACGGGACTAAATTCGGAGTTTTGAGCATCAAGATATAGCCGTTCAAAGTCGGCTGGAATTTGAACACAAATCAGGGATTTTCCAGGTTTGAAAAGCAAATTTTGGGACATCATTTGAGTATCAAAATGGTATTAGAATTACACAAAATTTGGTACAATTCAACTTCCATATGAGCACTAATCCTCTATCAAATTTCACATAAAAACTCGTACGGAAAGGTAGTTAACAAAACTACCAAAATTTAGGAAATTCTTAAAGCAAATCCGTCTTCTTGCTTTCTTTTCCTTTTCAAACACTTTGCACCATGAAATCAGTCTCATTTTGGTTCATTTGTGAAACCAAGGTCCAAGAAACATTTCATAAGCAATTGATAGTTGGTTGACATCAAAATTTCGAAATAAAACATCTCACATACAACCAAACAAGTCAGCCAGCAAAAAGAAGGGTTTTCCAGTTCTGCTGCAGTTTACAAATTGTACCATGTCTCACTCAATACATCTTGGAATTGAGAATGGTTGGTGGCGTTGGAAACTAGATTCAAAAAGATACATTTCATCAGAACATATCATTCCGAAATTCTGTTTGAAAATGAGAGAAAATAGAGCCACAAGTTGCAGCTTCTACTCTTCTCTCGGATAGGCCATCAGAACAGGACAGCAACTTTGCCGGCTCACTACGGCTCACTCATTTCGAACTAGAAAATGAATGTTATACTGTTGGAAATCTACAAATGTCTAGTTTCAAATGCCACAAACGGGACTCGATTTCGATGTCTGTACAAAAGCTATGTTCGATCAAAGGGACACTGTTCAACCTGTCCGAACACATTTTCCAGGTTTCTTCACATTTCGAAATTTCAAGTTTTGCTCAACCAATTCAAATGATTTTTGGTAGAAACTTTCTACACACCATACACAACATATATACATTAGTTTCAAAGTCATTTGAGTATAAAAAATTTGAACTAAATGCACGGTAAAAACAGGACAGATTTCGGTCAGCAACCATGCGAAATTTTCCTTCAACTTTCCTTCGATTCTCTATCCATAATCATCTTAAACAACACTTAAACAACTCAAACCAAGTATTATATCATCATATCAGCCCATACAACCAAGGTGGGAATTCGTAGAGCCCACATCAACCATTCCAACCCAAGTAACAACAACAATAATGAAGCTACAAGCTTCAAAACTAAGAATAAAACCCATTAAAGCCAAGAATGAAAGATTGGATGGTGTTGGATGGTTACCTCCTAGCTTTGAGAGAAACCAGAATTTTTTTTGATCACTAAAATTACAAGAAAACCGCCAAGATGAAGTCTTTCTTCTAGCTTAAGTAAATTCCCAAGTGATTTTGAGATTGGATGGTGATTTGTGAAGGATTTGGAGCAAGAAATAAAGTGAAATGGTGAAGAGCTTTTCTTCTTCTTCTCCTTGAAGAGTTTCGGCCAAGCTTGGTGAGAGGAGAGAGAGAGTATGCTGATGAATGAAGCTTCTTGGAGAAGCTTGAATGATTTGTGGTTAAAATTTGCACAAAAGTTAACTATGAATAGTGTTCGCGCGCACGCGTTTCGTATCCGCTTTCTCTCGGGTTTGTTTCACTTGTGCACTAAACCTCAAATGTATTTCCTATAATACTATAATTATTCACCCTTAGTAGTGTTTAATAAATTTCTTAAATCTCCATTTAGCCGTTTCGGCTCGAAATACCCGAACATCCGATTCGCGCGCGATAAAGCGAAACTTAAAAGAAATTCTTGTAACGATAATATAAGTAATTAATACTAGGGTAAATAATTATAAAAATAACTAGTTTAAGAAATAAAATGTGAGTCCTCAAATCTCCAAGATCATTGCACTTTCGGATCAAATATTGCCTCGAAAAACGTGTATTCGCTATTTCTTACTAGATAAGCCACAGAAAAATTAAATTTGCTAACGGAACATTTTTAAAAATATAAGCAAGGTATTGTTCCATGTAAATGGATGTAAAATGGTTGAAATAAATTATTCGGAGAAACGGGTGAATAAATATTTAAATAAGCCAGTGAAATAGAATAAAAGTAAGTAAAAATTCGGGTCCTCGCATTCTCCCCTCCTTAAAAAGAATTTCGCCCTCGAAATTCATACTTAGGATAATGTCATACCCCTTATTTGTTAGGTCCACTAAATCTGCCAAAATTCACACTTTCTATAATTTGCACCAACAATTAAATACTAATCCCCCGTAGGAGTCCAACCTCCAAATCATAGAGCAAGCGATCACACTTTATTTAAACCATTCACGAAACTAGAGCTTACACAAGAATAGTTGGTTCTAGGGTCAATTCAAACACTAGTTAAACGATTAAGTCTTGTAGTTCAAAACTTGAATGGAAGGATATATTTTCAATAGAAAACTAAGCTTACCAAAATTTCGGACTCAATTTGTCCAAATCAAGTCAATCATAACATGCGAGATATGATCGAGGGCTTTAATGTATTTTGGGTATGTATGTGGCAGGATGCGATTCAAAATTTCAAAATTAGAGTTAACGATACAAACTTTTCTTCATGGCTTGAAACTAAATTTTCTTAATAAGAAACTTCAAATAATGTTTTTGCCATAATCATCAATACATATTTCAAATTTCTCAAATACGTTTAAGAAGATTAATCAGGCAACTCAATGCGTGGATATTAAAACACATGTATAATAAAATAACATATACATGGAGGATGTTTCAAAATTTCCCTCGAAGTTTCGAGTTAAGAGTTATGTTTGAGTAAAACGTATATTTTAGAAATTGCCTTTAAGAAAGATAAGCAAACATGAAAGTTCATTAATGCATAACTTTGATCCAACACTTTTACCACTTTTCACATCTAACCCAAGAGCTAACTCTAAGGGTACATGAAGCTCGGTCATTTTTACTCTCCAATTCACAACAATATTCATTCTTAGTCCTCAGAAAAGATCCGAACTTAAGCTCTGCGTAATTTCAATTCTCATGCGGGTTCAAAATGTATATACATAAATATATAGATATTTGTGGGAAAAGGGGCAACAGGTGAGTGGATATATATAATGATAGTCAAGTAAAAATTGAAAATGCTTTTATTCAATTAAAACAAATAGAAAATGAGTTCAAGTCACCTCACGAATAACCAACGCAATACTTTTGGGAGTTCAAATGTTCATAAAAGATTGGAACATGTCCACAGGACCAATCACAAGATACGTGTAGAGAAATTATTAAAATTTCACAGGGGAGAACGTCACTAGGTACCCAACTAGGTCAATCCATTATGACACTGGTAGGTCGAATCTTCTCGTTCATTTCCGACTCATATCTAGCACTAGGATCCCATAGAATTACATAAGACCATCCATTAATCTTTCCTTCCGTGATCCCTAATCTTTCCTAGGAGTGCGGGGTTGCCTAAACCCACGCTCACGATCCTTTCCTCGTCCTTGCCGAACCATACTTAATATAAATCTATGGACGTAAGAAAAGAATAATTAGGCATAAAAGAACTCAATGCATATACAAGTTACCAAAAACATTTAGAATTAAAGTACGATTCTTTACATATACCAAAAGTCATAGTACGAGTCGGGAGATCACAAAACAAGCCAAATATGTCAAATGCAGGACATAGGCAACTAAGTGCCACAAAATATAGGGGTACATGCAGGCAAAATACAAAAGACCCCACGGCATGCACCACCCCTACTATCCTAGGCAGGATCAAAAGAAGTAAAATTATAAGCCTAGTTAGGGACAAAACTAGAAGAATTCACGATACCAAACCATATCATTCGAATAATTTTAACTTCCAAATTCCATCCGAAAGCCTAAGCTACTTTCTAAGTTCCTAGCTTAAAATTTCCAATGAATACAAATTTCCTCACTAAATTCAAGATGAAAGTTCCTATACAGGCTAGGATAATAGGTCAAACCAAAAGGAGTACAAAAGATGTCTCATTTTCAAGTTCAAAATGGAGTCCAAAATTGTTCAAATGGTTCAACTTTTCTTCCGGAAGTTTGGCAAGCAAAATAGTGGAGGAAGCAAGGTGCCCAACCCTTAAACTCATCAGATGGCCATTTAAAATCCATAATCTTGACTCTTCTCCAACATAACTCGAAGTTTAAAGTCTTATAGTGTTGTGTGAGCAAAATGGTGCTACAACACCAAGAAACTTTTGAAATCAAAGTTGCTTTAAGTTCTCAACTCAAGAACAATTTAAAGAGATGGAATCACCTTTTGAGTAGAGTCCACAAGACAATAAATCATAAACATATAAGGATTTAACTCCAACAAAAATAAAACACTAGTATTCAACATCGCTCTAATTAAACACAAACACTTCAATATTACTCGCTAAAACATCAAGCACCAAGGTCACACTGCACTTAATACACAATCAAATCCCACAGTCCGGCATCCTAAACTTTTAAGCCTAGGATACACTACAAAGATCTGAATCCTAAGCTCTGATACCAATTGTGACGCCCCCACTTCTCCCAAGGGCGAACCCAAGGGTATCGGCGGGACGCCTGCCCAGCTCTCGCCAGAACTCGATACAATTCCAATTCAAACTTAAGGATAGCGATAAATACTAAAATCGAAGATATGAAGAAAGTCGTTTCCTTAAATTAATATTCAATCTTACAACACAAGTTCTCAAAAGTACATCACTTTACCCGAAAGTACATTCACTAGAAGTCGGCTAATCAAATACAACCCAAAATACTAATCAAAAGTAATCAAGCCGGCTTCTTCAAAATTCTTTCCATTTCAAGCTCCTGTAAGGAAAACAAATCTAACGGGGTGAGCGAATGCTCGTGAGGCCAAAAAACACACATGTAAGCACGTAGTCCAAGTAGCAACCACATTTACACAATAAGTAAAAACTGTAAAGTTCGAGTATTTAGCATTTCAAGTAGGAAAAGTAAACATAAACAATTCAAGGATACTGTAGCTCTCGGGATGGTGGGATGCCGTGATGCAATCAGCGAGGGAGCCGCAAGGTATGGACAGAATCCAACTCACGGTGAACATATTGTGGCAGATTTGGAAAGCTCGAAACAAGATGACATTCCAGACAGAAAAGGTGGATGCAAAACTGATCGTAGATAAAGCACAGCAAGAATGGCTTGAGTACGAAGCTGCAACTGAAACCAACACACAGCCAAATACAACATCGGTAGTGGAAGGACAGCTACAGCAGATATGGGAACCACCTAAGGAAGGAGTAATAAGGATCAACACAGATGCTGCAATTTCAGCTAGGATGGTAAGGACCGGCTTGGGGATAATTGCAAGGAATTGGCGTGGAGAGATAGTGAAAGCCAAAGGCATCGCGGCGAGGAGGAGAGGTGAAGCAGCCACAGAGGAAACTTTAGCAGTAAGGAGTGCGCTTGAAATGGCCAAAGCTGCAGGATGGACAAGAATAGAGATCCAATCTGATTGCAGAAATGTAATGAGCCTAATCAACACAGGCAATGTGCAGGAATGTAAACTACAAACAATCCTGGAAGACATTAAGGACCTGAAGAAGAGCATTGAATGCTGTTTGTTTTTGTTTGTTTCCAGAACCGCTAATGGTTGTAGCCATGCTATGGCTCAATTTACAGTCAAGTCGGTTAGGATTATTGAATGGGAAGGTTCATTCCCTTCTTGGCTATCAGAGTTAGCTAGAAAGGATATGGGGGTAGTTACCCCTTTTTGTAATTAACTCTTGTATGATCAAGTGTTAATATTTATAAAATTGCTATCGTTTGTCAAAAAAAAAAAGGAATAGTGTTCACGCGCGCGGGTTTCGTATCCGCTTTCTCTCGAGTTGTTTCACTTGTGTACTAAACCTCAAATGTATTTCCTATAATACTATAATTATTCACCCTTAGTAGTCTAGAATAAATTTCTTAAATCTCCATTTAGCCGTTCCGGCTCGAAATACGAGAACTTCCAATTTGCACGCGATAAATCGAAACTTAAAAGAAATTCTTGTAACGATAATATAAGTAACTAATACTAGGGTAAATAATTATAAAAATAACTATTTTAAGAAATAAAACGTGAGTCCTCAAATCTCCAAGATCATTGCACTCTCGGATCGAATATTGCCTCGAAAAACATGTATTCGCTATTTCTTACTAGACAAGCCACAGAAAAATTAAATTTGCTAACGGAACGTTTTTAAAAATATAAGTAAGACATTGTTCCATGTAAATGGATGTAAAATGGTTGAAATAAATTATTCAGAGAAAACGGGTGAATAAATATTAAAATAAGCCAGTGAAATAGAATTAAAGTAAGTAAAAATTTGGGTCCTCACAAGAAGTATAAATGTATGATTGGTAGTTTACTTTATTTAACCGCAAGTAGATCCGATATTATGTTTGCTGTTTGCTTGTGTGCTCGTTTCCAATCTTACCTTAAAGAATTTCACTTAATTGCTGTTAAAAAAATCTTTAGATATTTAAAGAGAATCTTGAATTATGATTTTTGGTATCCTAAATATCATGAATTTGCCTTATGTGGATTTTCGGATGCTGATTTTGGAGGATGTAGGATAGATAGAAAAAGTACTAGTGAAACATATCATTTTTTTTGTAATTGTTTGGTATCATGCTTAACAAGAAACAAAATGCTATCTCTTTGTCTACAGTAGAAGCGGAATATGTAGCCGTCGGTGTATGTTGTGCTCAATTGTTATGGATGAAAAATACCTTGAATGACTTTGGTCTGGTGTATGACTGTGTGCCAATGTATTGTGATAACACGAGTGCCATAAATTTGACAAAGAATTCCATTCAACATTCTAGGACAAAGCACATAGACATAAAGTATCATTTCATTCGTGATCTTGTCCAAAAGGGTGAAATTTGTGTAAAATATGTTTGTTCGAAAGACTAAATTGCTGATATTCTTATAAAAGCTTTACCTTTGGATCAGTTTACATTTTTCAGGACCAAATTGGGCGTTTTGGAAAAGATAATCTAAAAATTTTCTGGTCAAACTTTATCGGACGTCCATAGATGAATGGATGTCCGACAGTGTTCTAATCTATTTTTCCAGAAAAGTTTTGGATTGGACGATACTGTCGGACGATTCTCTTCGTTCGATCGTCCGACACTCAAAAAGGGCATGTTATAAAGACATTTTTTCCCTTCATTTGGTTCAGAAATAACCATTGTTTCGGACGCACCCTTTCTCTTTCCTCCACCTTCAAAAATTCAAATTCGTTTCTTCTCAAAACAAAGTTCTAAAAATTGATTTCACAAATAGTCTTGTCGCGCCCCATTTTTTAAATAAGAAAAATAAATAAAAAGGTTTTAGAAAAATGAATTTTTGGTTTGATTTTGATTGAAAAAATTTGTTTTTGATTTATTAGAAAATAAATAAGGAAAATTAAAAGGGCCTAAATGGGGTTTAATAAATACGACGATTTTGGTCCAAATTATAGTTTAAAAAGGGTTTTTGAATAAAAAATTGGAGTCACCACTTGGTATCGAGTTAAGGTGTACCAAGTCACCTAAAATGAACTTTTTAAATAAAATTATGGAAAACCCTTTTTAAACGACTCCTAAGTCTACGGAAATCAGAGAAAAAGATTCGGGAGTCACATTTGAAGAGAGGGAAGGCAAGGATAAAAATCCAAGGCACCCTCTCAACCTAGCCAAGGCTAGTTGCGTGATTTAGTCAAAAATTTTCTAATTTTAACCTAAAAATTTATCACATTTAGAGGTACTATATGAATGCAAACCCTAGACCTAAGAGGGTATCAGGGGGTCAAAATATCTCTTCGAAGTTATTTGATGCAATTCACATTAGTTGCGACGCCCAAAAGTAAACTTTCGAAGAAGTCACGAATTGTGCAAAAATATGAGACTCTAACAAAAGAAAAAGAAAGAATAATAATAATAATAAAAAATAATCACAATTATATAAATATACATGTCCTAAAGGAATGCATCATATTGGGTACGGGGGACTAATGTTTGTGACTCAATTTTCCCTTTAGTAGAGGGAATACGAGTGTGCTAAGACTAGAAAGCCAAACTCGTCCATATCCCATATTCAAGGGGTTATCCCTAATCTAATCAAGCAAATGTACTAGCCTAGTTCTAATTCTTAAATGGAATGCAAGTCTAATGTCGTGTTTTCATACAAAGAGGAAAGAAATATACTTATAAAGGAAAACATGAGATCAGGGATATAAATATAAGGAAATATGGGATATAGGATGTACATATATAAGAAAAGTGTCATGCAAAATGATAAAAAATCCTAAAAAAGAGAAAAACATGCATGAGATGAAGTGATTTTATCACACAATCATGATCTAACGCTCGAAAGGGCTCCTAAGGGTTTAGCATTGGACTGGCCCATGTCTACAAATTCTCACTAGCGTTGGACTAGTGAGAAATCGGAAAAAGAGACCACAACTAGCGTTGGACTAGTGTGGTGACGTCGTGCATTCATTTATAACCAAATAAATCATGTAAAACTAATAAAAAGCAAATAAACACATAACACATAAGCATGATATCTAGATGCAACACCCTAAGAAAGCGGTAACACATAGCACGTAAGCATGCAAATCACGCAAAGCAAAAGAAAGCAAATAAAGTCCTAACTATTACACTTGGGGGCCCTACTACAATCTGTGACAGCCCCACCTCTCCCTAGGGCGAACCCTAGGGTATCAGCGGACTGCCTGCCCAGCTCTCGCCAGGACTGCGGATCACTCACACACGCACAAAACTAAATGCAAAAGACCCCCATCAGGGCTAAAACATTCATTTCCACATATAATATCATTTACACAAAACCACCAGGTACATATACATGTTATCCCAATATACAGTCCAAAAGAGCATTCAAGTAAAGTACATTCAGGTTTTCCAGTGCTCAAGGAGCGATCAAAGAAACAAAAATATTTTTCCAGCTCAACTGGCTCCTCAAACTCATAACAATCCCAAAGGTATGCCTGTAAGGAAAACAAAGGTAACGGGGGTGAGCTTTCGCCCAATGAGGTACTTAACAGTCACGCAGCCCCAAATTCATAGGTAATCAAGCTCAGTTAAACAAACCATAAATCACAGAATGTAAACACTACAACCAGTTCAAATGAAAGGATACGGGTGGCTCTCAGGAGCCAATTTCCCATTGCAGTTCTTGATCGCACCTCGTTGACCCTCCGTCAACGTATAAAGAAAGTACCATGACCGTAGACCCCACTTTACTCCCGGTTCCTTCCACCGTACATTCCCCTTACCGGGCCCGAACACCTCAATAGTAACAGTGGTTGGTAATACTCGAGTATACCGGAAGGTCGAGGAGATACACTCCACTCGACAAACAGTGACCCGAGGGTCGTTACCTCGTCTACCAGCCCTTGCTGGCTCGACTCGAGTAACTTCCACTAGGGCTTTGAGCTCAGTGATTACAGTACAGTGGTGGGCTCATGCCCAATATTCAAGTCAATCACAGTGTGTGACAGCCCCACCTCCCCCTAGGGCGTACCCTAAGGGTTAGCGAACTGCCTGCCCAGCTCTCGCCAGGACTGCTAACGGTCACATACACGCAAATATAAACATTTCGGGAGGTATACCAACAAGTAAGTTTGACAACAAGCGCGCAAAACGAAAACGGAAAAAAAAACGGAACGAACGCGTCCCAAACACGGCTAAACTTTAATTAAGCATAGACAAGTACATTTCCAAGAAAGTACATCATATATACATGAGAAAATATATACACATAACCCGCTCTAGGGTTTTCCAATTCAAAATGAAATGTTCAAGTCCCACATTAGGGTTCCTAAAAGTCGAGGAGCTATACAAGATGCAAAAGAATGCCTAATAAGCTCTACTCGTTTCACCAAAACTCATGGTTCCCAATAACATGCCCTGTAAGGAAAACAAAAGTACGAGTGTGAGCTTTCGCCCAATGAGGTACTAAAATTCATGCATTCAAAGCGCACAAATAGCCATGCTCGATCATACTCAAATAACACACATAGGAAGAATACCAAACTAGTTTCACAAGTGAAAGGATACGGGTGGCTCTCGGGAGCCAATTTCCTTTTGCGACACTTGATCACTTCCCGTTGACACTCCGTCAACGTCCAACGGACACGTACGACCGTAGATCACCACTTTACTCCCAATACCTTCCACCATACATTCCCCTACCGGGCCCGAACACCTCACAGTAATCAGGGGTAATACTCGAGTATACCACAAGTCGAGGAGCAAACGCTCCACTCGACACACAGTGACCTCACGGCACGTTACCTAATCGACCGGCCCTTACCGGCTCGACTCGATAAACGGCCATTAAGGCTTGAGCTCAGTTATCACAGTAAAGTCGTAGGGCTCATACCCAAAACGACATGAAGCCAGACATGAATCCAATTCACAAGTATTCAGTTCAATTCACACATATCCAGTAATCAATTATACACATAAGAGAACGAGAGCGATAAAGTACACTCTCGCCTCAAGCACATAATCACAGTTATCCAATTCAAGGATCCAAGTACACAACCAAGTAAACACAAGCCATGCATAGTACACTCACCACTTAAGCAAGCAAATCAAAATTTCTCGCCCGACGGTTGTCCGGGATCACCAACCCGACCTACAAGAAACAAGAAACTACCATTGATACTCGGATACGAGTCAAACGTCTCTTTCATGATTCACGCAAGTAAAGTTCAATTATAGCTTAAAAATGGAAATTACTTCGATTTTAAGGCTAAAGGTGTAACAAACTCTCAAACCTAAGAGGAAAAAGGAAAGTAAGAATAATTCTAGGAAAACAGTATTTTCCAGTTTTGCGCACCCTCATTGGAAAAATCATATCTCACAAATCTTAAGTCCAAAATTGATAAAATTTGTACCGTCGGAAAATACATTCAAAGGGGTACAATTACTTAGAAGACATGTTTACAAGATTCGAATCACAAGTTAGTTAAATTCTAGCCTCAAGTCGCAGCATCGTCCAGTCAAAGACAGAACAGGTATGTAATTTCAGTCAACTTTGGAAAATCACCATAAATCACACAGACAGAACTAGGGTCTGAAATTTTCACGGTTTGTAGCCCTAGGAGTCTAGTTTAAAACGCAACAAACGGAACTTAATTCCGATATTCCTACATCGAGTTATAACAGATTTCCCGAGACTGCTCAGGAATTCCTGCGGAAATTTTGACAGCACTTCCCTTAAATTCCAGCTTTTCCATCCTACAAACAAACATCAAATCCCATCCAATTCAACCACAATTACTACAATTCACTCATAGGCTACTCAATAACCTTCATTCCAAGCCAATTGCCATTCCAATCATCAATTATAGAAAAGCCCCAATTTCCAAAACCCTAAAACTGAAATTTTGTTCAAAGCTGAAATTTTCCACAATTAATCACAATTCACATACAAGAGCTCCAATTGGCTCAATACTAAACCTTCAATCCAAGGCTAACTAACATTTATTATATAAAACAGAAAAATTCCCCAATAAATCAGAAATTTACTCAACTTTCAATTAAACCATCAATTCATCCATAAATCTAGCTACTAAGCCACCATAGGCCACTAATTTAGCATTATTAGAAACAAAAGTGAAGTTTCCAAGTAAAATACCTCAACTCCCAAGAAAGCTTGTAGCTTAAGTGTTCCACCACCAAAATAGCTCTACCAATCACCTCTAACCTCCTTAGCAAATGGATTTTATGGAGTAATTTGAGAGTTTAATGGTTGGGTTGCAAGATTGAGCAAGAAATGGAACCAAAGTAGAAGCTTTTCTCTCTTCTTTTCTCTCCCAAATTTTCGGCCAAGAAGCTTAAAGAATGAAGATGATTTTGGTCAATTTTAACCTTTTGGTAAAGTTGTAAGAAAGTGGTCAAAGTCCAACTTCCAATAAATTCGCGACACGTGGCACCTTTTTAAGTTTCATTCCTATCCTCTTACTTACCAAGGTTAATTCATCTAGGTAACCTCTAATCACCTACTAACACCTAGTAATTAAATCCCTGTACGCAAAACTTGACCTAATCGGTCGAATTTCTCTCACTTAACGCACTAGCGGGTCCCACGTCCACTATTCACTCCAAAAATCTCGTAAATTGACCTATACTAGAAAAATATTTTTAAAACCCTATTTACTCATAAAAATGTCCAGAAAATTTATAAAATAAAGAAAATGTGGAAAACGGGTGCAAATAAATAATTTAAAGCCTAGAAATAAAGAAAATTTACGGGTTCTCACACTCTCTCCCCCTTAAAGAATTTCGTCCTCGAAATTTCTTACCTGGGTTACTAAACAGCTCAGGGTATTTCTTTTGCATTTCTTCCTCCACTTCCCAGGTTGCCTCTTCTATACCGTGGTTTCTCCATAAAACCTTCACCAGTGGAATATTTTTATTTCTCAGCTCCTTAACCTTTCGGTCGAGTAATTGCACAGGTTTCTCCTCATAGGTCAGGGCTTCATCCACCTCAATCTCCTCCGCTCGTAAGACGTGGGTTGGATCAGGATGGTACTTTTTAAGCATTGAAACATGGAAAACGTCGTGGATTCTGGATAAACTGGATGGTAACTCAAGACGGTACGCCACTTTTCCAACTCTTTGGAGGACTTTAAAGGGTCCTACAAATCTAGGTTGCAGTTTCTTCCCTCTACCCGCCGTGATACTTCGTAATGGCGTGACCTTAAGAAACACTCGGTCTCCAACTTCAAACTCCAAGTCTTTCCTGCGATTGTCTGCGTAGCTCTTTTGGCGGCTTTGAGCGGTTTGGAGTCTTTGGCGGATTAGTTTAACCTTTTCTCGTGCATCCTCCATCCATGGAATGATCGTTGGATCTAAGACTTTCTTTTCTCCTACTTCATCCCAATAAACTGGTGAACGGCATTTCCGGCCATAAAGAGCTTCGTATGGTGCCATTTGGATTGAAGAGTGGTAACTATTGTTGTAGGCAAACTCTACTAACGTCATGTGTTGCCCCCAATTTCCCCCGAAGTCCAAGATACAGGTTCGTAACATGTCCTCAAGGGTTTGAATGGTTCGCTCCGATTGTCCATCGGTTTGGGGATGGTAAGTGGTACTTAGGTTGAGTTTGGTTCCCAAGGTCTCCTGAAATTTTTGCCAAAATCTAGACACGAAACGCGGATCCCTATCCGAGACTATACTCACAGGAATCCCGTGCAGTCTCACAATTTCACTCATATACAGTTGAGCCAATTTCTCCAGAGTGTATTTCATGTTTATGGGTAAGAAATGGGCTGATTTAGTGAGTCTATCAACGATCACCCACACGGCATCGTGTCCTTTTTGGGTTCTTGGCAAACCAGAAACGAAATCCATCGTGATGTTTTCCCACTTCCATTCAGGTATCTCTAGGGGTTGTAACAAACCAGAGGGCTTTTGGTGTTCCGCCTTTACTTGCTGGCAGACGAGGCAGGTTTGAACGTAACGGGCTATTTCCCTCTTCATTTTATTCCACCAATACAATTTCCGCAACTCCTGATACATCTTATTACTACCCGGATGGATCGTATACTTTGATCGATGGGCTTCCTCCAGAATTTCTCTTTTCAGGGTTTCGTCCTCTGGCACCACTATCCGATCCCGATATTTTAATATCCCTTCAAAGCTCAAGTTAAAGTCAGGTAACTCCCCTTTCTCCACCTTGTCTCTCCATTTTTGGACCATCGGATCCTCCTTTTGAGCCTCTTTGACTTGCTCCAGAATAGCAGAGGTTATCCTGATGTTTCCTAAAATTACCCTTCGACGTTCCAACCTAAGGCTCCACTCACTTATTGCTTCTAACATCTCCCACTCTCTGATCATTAACCCAGCTATTTGAGCCTTTCGACTCAAGGCATCAGCTACTACATTTGCCTTCCCCGGATGGTAATTAATTGTACAGTCGTAGTCTTCTAAGAATTCCATCCACCGTCTCTGCCTCATGTTTAGCTCTTTTTGGGAGAATAGGTACTTAAGGCTTTTGTGGTCGGAATAAACCTCAAAGGTCACCCCGTACAGGTAGTGTCTCCACTTTTTCAAGGCGAAGACAACTGCGGCCAATTCTAGGTCATGGGTAGGATAATTTTGCTCATGAAGTTTCAGTTTCCTAGAGGCAAAGGAAATCACATTCCTATTCTGCATTAGTACACACCCTAAGCCTTCCCCTGAAGCATCCGTATACACAGAAAAACTATCTTTTCCATTAGGTAGGGCTAGAATAGGGGCTACGGTTAACTTCCGTTTCAACTCCTGGAAACTACTCTCGCACTTAGAATCCCATAAGAAACGCCCATTCTTTTTGGTCAAATTGGTTAAAGGGCTAGCAAGTTTCGAAAAGTCTTTGATAAACCGCCGGTAATATCCAGCTAACCCTAGAAAACTACGAACCTCAGTGGGAGTTTCGGGTCGTTTCCACTCAGTTACCGCTTCTACCTTCGCCGGGTCTACGGTAATGCCTTCCTTCGAAATCACATGCCCTAAGAATGAAATTTTCTCCAGCCAAAATTCACACTTACTGAATTTAGCATACAACTGGTGATCTCTTAGGGTTCGTAAGACTAGCCTCAAATGTTCCTCGTGTTCCTCTCGGGATTTAGAGTAGACCAAAATGTCATCAATGAAAACGACGACAAATCGGTCCAAGAAGGGTTTGAAAACTCTGTGCATCAGGTCCATAAAGGCAGCAGGGGCATTGGTCAAACCGAAGGGCATAACGGCAAATTCGAAATGCCCATATCGAGAATTAAAGGCAGTTTTGGGTACATCCTCTCTCCTAATCAACAATTGGTAGTATCCCTGACGGAGGTCTAATTTTGAAAACACTACGGCTCCCTGTAGCTGGTCAAATAACTCATCAATATGGGGCAGTGGGTATTTGTTCTTAATGGTGATATTGTTCAACCCTCGATAATCTATACACAACCTCAATGTCCCATCCTTTTTCTTCACAAATAGCACAGGGGCTCCCCATGGGGACCCACTCTCTCGGATAAACCCTCGCTCTAACAAATCCTGTAACTGAAATTTCAATTCCTTAAGCTCGGCAGGTGCCATTCGATAGGGGGTTTTAGAGATAGGTGATGCTCCAGGTAGTAAATCGATCTTAAACTCTATCTCTCTTTCCGGAGGTAGGGTTACTAGTTCGTCTGGGAATACGTCTGGGTATTCACGCACAATAGGTACATCCTCTACCTTTAACTTATCGACGGGAGTATTTATAAGAAAAGCCAGGAACCCTTGCGCCCCTCTACTTAATAGTTTCCTAGCCCTAATGCCCGAAATCAACGCAGATGAGGCAAGACTGCCCCTCACATCTAGCCTCAACGTAGCCTCCCCCGGCATACGGAATTCCACTACCTTCCTCTTACAGTCAAGTTGGGCATCGTACTTGGCTAACCAGTCCATACCTAGTATGACATCGTACCCCTTAATAGCTAAGCTGACCAAGTTTCCCAGTAATTTTCTCTCTCCTACCCAAATCTCACAATTCACGTACATCCTACTAGTAATCAACCGTTGATTTCCCGTAGGGGTACTAACTTCCAAGTCATAAGGTAAACTAACAGGTTGTATATCAATGCCACACATGAAATCAGGATTAACAAAGGAATGGGTGGCTCCGGGGTCAATCAAAATCCTAGCTAGACGATGGAAAATAGGAATGGTACCTTCTACGACTCCAGATGGGTCAGGGAGTTGGTGTTGCTCAAGTGAGTACACCCGAGCGGGCACTTTCGGTTTCGCCCCTTCCACTTTCGATTGGCTAGAACTGGCCCTGGAAGACTGTGGGGTCACTCTCGAGTCACGGGGTAGGACTGGACAAGTAGCTATCTGGTGCTCCGCACTTCCACAGCGCAGGCACTTCCTCTCCTTCCTCCAGCAATTGGTCTCCGTATGGTTTGGTTTCCCGCAGAATCCACAAGGTCCTCGGGAAACAGAAGCTGAACTCCCTTGCGAGGCACTCCCCTGCGGGCCTCGCCCAAAAGAACCACCCCTCGCCAAACTCCCTCTCGACGGCCCCGCAAACCTTCCTCCACCGGACCCTCGTCCAGACTTAGGAGGGTTACTCCG
Organism: Coffea humblotiana; assembly: GCA_023065735.1. Classification (NCBI taxonomy): domain Eukaryota; kingdom Viridiplantae; phylum Streptophyta; class Magnoliopsida; order Gentianales; family Rubiaceae; genus Coffea; species Coffea humblotiana. Next base: position 324,222 of record JACYVW010000026.1, read on the forward strand.
ATCACCCTGACTAGAACTATTTCCAGGGAATCCCCGCTTCCTCACCTGGAAGTTTCTGACTTGGAGCCTAGCGTTCTCTACCCTCAGTGCCTTTTCTACTGCCTCACTAAAAGTAGTGATCTGGGCTACCGCCAGATCCTTCTGGATCTCTACGTTCAGCCCCTGAGTAAACCGCCGAATTCGCCTTTGCTCCGTTACTATGAGTTCAGGGGCGAACTTCGACAGTCGAGTAAACTGGCTCTCGTACTCGGCCACCGTCTGCGTGCCTTGGCGCAGTCTGAGGAATTCATCCTCCTTCTTCTCTTGGACCAAAGGCGGAAAGTACTTCGTGTTGAATTCCCTTATGAAGTTTGCCCAAGTCCGCGGCGTTAGTTCTCTCTCCCACTTCGTTCGTATAATGTTCCACCAGGAACGGGCAGCTCCTTCTAATTGAAAGACAGCAAAAGTAACCTGTCTCTCCTCCGAATAGTGTAAGGCCGCAAAAATGTCTACCATTTTCTCCAGCCAACGTTCGGCCACGTCCGGATCAGGTCCTCCCAGAAATTTCGGAGGAGAGAACTTTTGGAACCTTTCGAGGGCTCGATCCTCGCTCTCAACGTGTTCACCAGGGTTTCCAGGGTTATGGGTAGGGTGCTGGCCCTGATGCTCCACTACGTGGGCCAACAAATCAGTTATTCTCTGGATAGCGGAGGCTACTTGAGCATTCGAGTCAACTCTCGGCCCAGGGTTAGGTTCAGGCACGGGTTCCTGAGTACCCCTATCAATTGAAGGCTGCCTAAGACCGCGTCCACGACCTCGGCCACTACGAGTCCCTTCCATGTCTTAAGTTCACAATCTAGGGCCGAAACGCAAGTACGGTATCAAAAATAGAAAATAAAGGTAAGCAAGTAATCAAGAATTAAACACGAAACAAGAATATCAAGGCAAATAACACATAAGCATATCAAACAAGTTGTACAGTAGCAGTCGGTCAAATATATACAAACATTCCCATAAAAGTAGCGGGGTCAATCAAAAGTACATATACAAAGCTAGGTCAAAACACAAAAGTAGCTAACGAGTAGCTTTCCCCTAGCTAGTCCCCACATGGGATCCAAAACACGGCTCAAAGGAGCCCTAGCCTAGTTCCCCACGGAGCACACGGACTCTCCCCCACCACTAGAGTTAGGCGTGCTCCCCTCATCAGGTGTACTAGTACTGGACGCCTCCACTTGCCTATTAGCGCCGATCACACCTCGGACGAGCGCCTCGCACTCGTTAATGATGCCTCCCGACCTATCTCGCACTACCCTAGTCACCCTCGTGAGTCGGTCGGTGGCTACTTGCAATTGTCCCCTAAGAGCGTCGGTTCGCTCTTGCTCCTCAACTACGTCGGCCTCAAGCTCACGGATTCGGTCCGCTTGCATGCGCATAATTCCCCTTAATCGTGCCATCTCAGTTTGGTCCCTAGCGGTGGCTCGCCTAAGCCTCCTACGCTCATCAAGGACGGCTATGACTACTCGATCTATATACGAGTAGTTCTGGCACCGGGTACATCGGCGAGTCCGACTAGCGGCACTCCAACGGCGAATGGGTCCTCCAGGTCTCTCCTGGTAGTCCACAACACGAAAACGTCTGTGAGGTGGCACACCTCCGCCCTCGGGGCTCGATCCAGCCATAACCTACAAAACGAGTTACAATTTAAACCTTAGACGGAGCAATCACACTTAATGGCGCCCTAACACCATGCCAAAAGGTACTAAAACAAAGTTTCTAACTTGCCCAAGTTGTTTCTAACCTAGGCTCTGATACCACCTGTGACAGCCCCACCTCCCCCTAGGGCGTACCCTAAGGGTTAGCGAACTGCCTGCCCAGCTCTCGCCAGGACTGCTAACGATCACATACACGCAAATATAAACATTTCGGGAGGTATACCAACAAGTAAGTTTGACAACAAGCGCGCAAAACGAAAACGGAAAAAAAAACGGAACGAACGCGTCCCAAACACGGCTAAACTTTAATTAAGCATAGACAAGTACATTTCCAAGAAAGTACATCATATATACATGAGAAAAATATACACATAACCCGCTCTAGGGTTTTCCAATTCAAAATGAAATGTTCAAGTCCCACATTAGGGTTCCTAAAAGTCGAGGAGCTATACAAGATGCAAAAGAATGCCTAATAAGCTCTACTCGTTTCACCAAAACTCATGGTTCCCAATAACATGCCCTGTAAGGAAAACAAAAGTACGAGTGTGAGCTTTCGCCCAATGAGGTACTAAAATTCATGCATTCAAAGCGCACAAATAGCCATGCTCGATCATACTCAAATAACACACATAGGAAGAATACCAAACTAGTTTCACAAGTGAAAGGATACGGGTGGCTCTCGGGAGCCAATTTCCTTTTGCGACACTTGATCACTTCCCGTTGACACTCCGTCAACGTCCAACGGACACGTACGACCGTAGATCACCACTTTACTCCCAATACCTTCCACCATACATTCCCCTACCGGGCCCGAACACCTCACAGTAATCAGGGGTAATACTCGAGTATACCACAAGTCGAGGAGCAAACGCTCCACTCGACACACAGTGACCTCACGGCACGTTACCTAATCGACCGGCCCTTACCGGCTCGACTCGATAAACGGCCATTAAGGCTTGAGCTCAGTTATCACAGTAAAGTCGTAGGGCTCATACCCAAAACGACATGAAGCCAGACATGAATCCAATTCACAAGTATTCAGTTCAATTCACACATATCCAGTAATCAATTATACACATAAGAGAACGAGAGCGATAAAGTACACTCTCGCCTCAAGCACATAATCACAGTTATCCAATTCAAGGATCCAAGTACACAACCAAGTAAACACAAGCCATGCATAGTACACTCACCACTTAAGCAAGCAAATCAAAATTTCTCGCCCGACGGTTGTCCGGGATCACCAACCCGACCTACAAGAAACAAGAAACTACCATTGATACTCGGATACGAGTCAAACGTCTCTTTCATGATTCACGCAAGTAAAGTTCAATTATAGCTTAAAAATGGAAATTACTTCGATTTTAAGGCTAAAGGTGTAACAAACTCTCAAACCTAAGAGGTAAAAGGAAAGTAAGAATAATTCTAGGAAAACAGTATTTTCCAGTTTTGCGCACCCTCATTGGAAAAATCATATCTCACAAATCTTAAGTCCAAAATTGATAAAATTTGTACCGTCGGAAAATACATTCAAAGGGGTACAATTACTTAGAAGACATGTTTACAAGATTCGAATCACAAGTTAGTTAAATTCTAGCCTCAAGTCGCAGCATCGTCCAGTCAAAGACAGAACAGGTATGTAATTTCAGTCAACTTTGGAAAATCACCATAAATCACACAGACAGAACTAGGGTCTGAAATTTTCACGGTTTGTAGCCCTAGGAGTCTAGTTTAAAACGCAACAAACGGAACTTAATTCCGATATTCCTACATCGAGTTATAACAGATTTCCCGAGACTGCTCAGGAATTCCTGCGGAAATTTTGACAGCACTTCCCTTAAATTCCAGCTTTTCCATCCTACAAACAAACATCAAATCCCATCCAATTCAACCACAATTACTACAATTCACTCATAGGCTACTCAATAACCTTCATTCCAAGCCAATTGCCATTCCAATCATCAATTATAGAAAAGCCCCAATTTCCAAAACCCTAAAACTGAAATTTTGTTCAAAGCTGAAATTTTCCACAATTAATCACAATTCACATACAAGAGCTCCAATTGGCTCAATACTAAACCTTCAATCCAAGGCTACTAACATTTATCACATAAAACAGAAAAATTCCCAATAAAATCAGAAATTCACCAAACTTCCAATTAAACCATCAAAGCATCCATAAACCTAGCTATTAAGCCACCATAGGCTACTAATTTAGCATTATTAGAACCAAAAGTGAAGTTTCCAAGCAAGGTACCTCAACTCTCAAGAAAGGTTGTAACTTAGAAGCTTAGCCACCAATTCAACTCCACTAAGAGCTTCAATCTTCCTTGGCAAGTGGTTTTTGTGGAGTAATTTGAGAATCAAATGGTTGGATTGCAAGATTGGAGCAAGAAATGGAACAAAAAATGGAAGCTTTTCTCTCTTCTTTTCTCTCCAAAAAGTCGGCCAAGATGAAGAAGAATGAAGATGATTTTTGGTCAATTTTAACCTTTTGGTAAAGGTAGTCAAAGTTAGGCAAACTCCAACCAATGAAATCGCGACACGTGGCACCTTTTAAGTTTCATTCCTATCCTCTTACTTACCAAGGTTAATTCATCTAGGTAACCTCTAATCACCTACTAACACCTAGTAATTAAATCCCTGTACGCAAAACTTGACCTAATCGGTCGAATTTCTCTCACTTAACGCACTAGCGGGTCCCACGTCCACTATTCACTCCAAAAATCTCGTAAATTGACCTATACTAGAAAAATATTTTTAAAACCCTATTTACGCATAAAAATGTCCAGAAAATTTATAAAATAAAGAAAATGTGGAAAACGGGTGCAAATAAATAATTTAAAGCCTAGAAATAAAGAAAATTTACGGGTTCTCACACAGTGCAGTTTCACAGTTTCCAGTCAAGCACAGTGCAATACAATGGTAAACAGTTACACAACAAGAGGACGAGAGCGGTAAAGTTCACTCTCGCCTCATTCACACAGTTCACAGTGGTCACATTACAGTTTCAAAGACAAGTAGTCACTTAGGCATTCAAATCATGCAATAGTACACTCACCACTTTAGATGAGCAAATTCAAGGATTCCCGTCCAACGGATGCTTTGGGTCACCCAAACGTCCTATAACAATCAAGAAAGTGCAATTGAAGTTCAATTACGAATCGAGTACCTCTTAAACGAATCATTAAAGCAAAATTCAAGTAGAGCCTCAATTAGGGCTTCAAATGCAAAATATATCGGATTTAGGGTTAAAAGTTCAAGAAAACCCTAAGGCATTTCACATTCGCTCATTCTTAACCTAGATTTACCAAGCCCTAAAGTTCGCGGCAATCGGACAGCATTTCCCCTAAATTTCAGCATTTCCATCCTACAATCAAGTACCCAAATTCATCCAATCCAATCACAATTTATCATATCTATCATAGACTAGCAAATACACCTCATTAGGGTCACAATACCCTTCAATCATGGCTAATTGCAAGTTCAATAGACAACCATAAGAAAGCCCCAAATTGCATAAACCCTAATGCTGAAATTTCAATAGAAAGCTGAAATTTTCCGCACAAAGCTGAAATTTTCCGCAATTCACCGCAATTAACGTATACTAGCACCCAATTACACCATATTAAGCCACCAATTCAAGTCATATATAATAATCATATGAAATCAGAAAAATTCCCAAGAAAATGAAAAATTCACCAATCTTCACTTTCAATCACAAAATCATTCATAAACTAAGCTCTATATCCGATATAAGTCACTAATTTGAAATTTTTATGGACAAAATTGAAGATTCAAGCCATATACCTCAATCACCAAGAAAGGTAGCAACTTAGGCCTTCCCTTTGCAAATTCACTCCACAAACACCTTTGATCTTCCCTAGTAAGCAATTTCTACGGAGTAAATCGGATTTCTATCGGTTGATTTGCAAGATTTGGGCAAGAATTTGGAAGAAAATTGAAGCTTTCTTTTCTCTTTTTCCCTCAAGGTGGTTCGGCCAAGGAGCATGAAGAAATGAAGATGATTTGGTCAATTTTCAACTTAGTAAAGTTGTAAGAAAGTTAGGTGCAACTTGGTCCAATGAAATCGCGCCACGTGTCGCCTTTTTTTTCTTTTCCTTATCCATTAGCTTCCAAAAGACTAAATATCTAACCAACCTCCAGTTATCTCTTAACACTCAGCAATTTAATGCCTTACTGTACAATTGAGCCGAATTGGCCGAATTCCTCTCACTTAATGCGCTAGCGGGTCCCACCACCGCTATTCACTCCAATTTTCTCGTGAACTCACGTATAATAGAAAAATGCCTTAAAAACTATATTTACCTATAAAATGCGTGTAAAACAATTATGATAAAGAAAATATAGTAAATGTAAGCACGCAAATCGATAAACCCTAAAATCGTTTTTTTTTTTGAGTTCTCACACTCTCTCCCCCTTAAAGAATTTCGTCTTCGAAATTACTCACCTGGGTTACTAAACAGCTCAGGATATTTTTTTTGCATTTCTTCCTCTACCTCCCAGGTTGCCTCTTCTATCTCATGGTTCCTCCATAAGACCTTCACTAGAGGGATTTGTTTGTTTCTCAACTCTTTAACCTTTCGGTCAAGCAGTTGCATAGGTTTCTCCTCGTAGGTAAGGTTTTCATCTATTTCGAGTTCCTCCGGTTGTAACACGTGAGTTGGATCAGGATGGTATTTCTTGAGCATCGAAACATGGAAAACGTCATGGATTCTAGATAGGCTTGATGGTAACTCCAGTCGATACGCTACCTTTCCAATTCTTTGGAGAATTTTGAAGGGTCCTACAAAGCGAGGTTGAAGTTTCTTTCCTCTACCCGTCGTGACACTTCGTAATGGAATAATCTTCAAGAAAACACGGTCTCCAACTTCGAACTCCAAATCTTTCCTTCGGTTGTCGGCGTAGCTCTTTTGTCGGCTTTGAGCGGTCTGGAGCCTTTGACGTATCAGCTTGACCTTTTCTTGTGCATCCTCCATCCACGGAATAATCGTTGGATCTAGAGCTTTTCTTTCTCCCACTTCATCCCAATAAATTGGTGAACGACACCTTCGTCCATAGAGAGCTTCATACGGCGCCATTTGAATCGATGAATGGTAGCTATTGTTATAGGCGAACTCTACTAAGGTTAGGTGTTGTCCCCAACTACCCCAAAATCCAAGATAGAAGTTCTTAACATATCCTCGAGGGTTTGAATTGTTCTTTCAGACTGTCCATCTGTCTGGGGGTGATAGGTGGTGCTAAAATGGAGTTTAGTTCCCAAGGTCTCTTGAAATTTCTGCCAAAACCTAGACACGAATCTAGGATCTCGGTCTGAAACTATACTCACTGGGACTCCATGTAATCTCACAATTTCATCTCTATACAACTGAGCTAACTTCTCCATGGAGTACTTCATGTTCACAGGTAAGAAATGGGCTGATTTGGTTAATCGATCTACAACTACCCAAACGGCATCATGTCCTCTTTGCGTCCTTGGCAACCCAGAAACAAAGTCCATTGTAATATTTTCCCACTTCCACTCAGGTATTTCAAGAGGTTGTAACAAGCCAGAGGGTTTTTGGTGTTCAGCCTTAACTTGTTGGCAGATGAGACAGGTCTGTACGTATTGGGCAATTTCTTTCTTCATGTTATCCCACCAATATGTTCCTTTCAAATCTTGGTACATCTTGCTACTGCCTGGGTGGATGGTATACTTCGATCGATGAGCCTCTTCCAAAATTTCTTTCTTCAGTGATTCATTCTTAGGCACCACTAACCGATTCCGATACTTTAAAACTCCTTCAGGACTCAAGTTAAAATCAGGGGTTTCTCCCTTTTCCACCTTTTCCTTCCACTTTTGTACCATCGAATCCTCCTCCTGAGCCTCTTTGATTCGTTCTAGTATAGCAGAGGTTGTTTGGACATTTCCAAGAATTACCCTTTGATGTTTCAAGTTAGGGTACCATTCACTAACTGCTTCTAGTATCTCCCACTCCTTGACCATCAATCCAGCTATTTGAGCCTTCCGACTTAAGGCATCAGCTACGACATTTGCTTTTCCCGGATGGTAGTTGATTGAGCAGTCATAGTCCTCCAAGAATTCCATCCATCGTCGTTGCCTCATGTTTAATTCTTTTGGGAAAATAGGTACTTAAGGCTCTGGTGGTCGGTATAAACCTCAAAAGTCATCCCGTATAGGTAGTGTCTCCACTTCTTCAGGGCAAATACAACTGCAGCTAGTTCCAAGTCATGAGTTGGGTAATTTTGCTCGTGAGGTTTTAGTTTCCTAGAGGCAAAGGAAATCACGCTCTTATTCTGCATTAGTACACACCCCAAACCTTCCCTCGAAGCATCAGTATATACAGTGAAATTATCCGGACCGTTAGGCAAAACTAGAATAGGAGCCCTAGTTAACCGTCGTTTCAATTCTTGGAAACTATCTTCACACCTAGCATCCCATATAAAACGATCATTCTTCTTGGTCAAGTCGGTTAAAGGACCGGCAAGTTTTGAAAAATCCTTAAGAAATCGCCGATAGTACCCAACTAACCCTAGAAAGCTTCGAACCTCCGTGGGATTTTCCGGCCTCTTCCACTCAGTTACTGCTTCTACTTTCGCCGGATCAACTGTGATGCCCTCTCGTGAAATTACGTGCCCTAAGAAAGAAACTTTCTCTAGCCAAAATTCACACTTACTAAAACTTGGCGTACAATTGGTGCTCTCTTAGGGTCTGTAAAACGAGTTTTAGGTGTTGCTCATGCTCCTCTCGTGACTTTGAGTAAACCAAGATGTCATCAATGAAAACAACCACAAATCTATCCAAATAAGGTTTAAAAACCCTATGCATCATGTCCATGAAGGCAGCAGGGGCATTGGTCAGTCCGAAAGGCATAACTGCAAACTCAAAGTGCCCATATCTTGAATTAAACGCAGTTTTAGGTACATCCTCCTTCCTAATCAACAATTGGTAGTACCCTGGCGGAATCTAACTTCGAGAAGACCACTGCTCCTTGTAACTGGTCAAACAACTCATCAATATGGGGCAGTGGATACTTATTCTTAACCGTCACATTATTTAACCCTCGATAATCTATACACAACCGCAAACTCCCGTCTTTCTTCTTAACAAACAGTACAGGAGCTCCCCATGGAGATCCGCTCTCTCGGATAAACCCTCGCTCTAATAAGTCTTGCAGTTGGAACTTTAACTCCTTAAGTTCAGTAGGGGCCATTCGATAAGGGGTTTTTGAGATAGGTGAAGTCCCTGGAAGCAAGTCAATTTTGAATTCTATCTCTCTTTCCGGCGGTAGGGTTGCATTCATCAGAAAACACATCCGGATACTCCCTAACTATTGGTACATCTTCTACCTTCAACTTGTCAGTGGGAGTGTTTATAAGAAAAGCGAGAAACCCTTGTGCTCCTTTACTTAAGAGCTTTCTAGCCCGAATACCCGAAAGCAATGCAGATGAGGCAAAATTCCCCCTTACATCTAACTTTAAAGTTGCCTCTCCAGGTATATGAAGCTCTACTACCTTTCTCTTACAATCAAGTTGGTCATTATATTTAACTAGCCAGTCCATATCCAAAATCACATCATACCCCTTAAGAGCTAAACCAATAAGATCCCAAAGAGTTTTCTCTCTCCTACCCAGATTTCACAATTAGCATACATTACACTAGTAAGTAAGCATTGATTTCCCGTAGGGGTGCTAACTTCCAAATCATATGGTAGGCTAACAGGTTTCATATCAACTCCACACATAAATTCGGGGTTAACAAAGGAATGAGTAGCACCAGGGTCGATTAAAATCCTAGCTAAACGGTGGAAAACAGGAATTATACCTTCTACGACCCCAGAGAAATCAGGGACTGGATGTTGCTCAAGGGAATACACCCGAGCTGGCACCTTCGATCTCGTCCCTTCTCCCTTAACTTGCCCAGGATTGGCCTTCGATGGTTGCGGAGTCCCTCTCGCCTCTCGCGGTAAGGTTGGACAGTTGGCGATTTGGTGCCCGCACTTCCACAGCGTAAGCACTTCCTTCCTTTCCTCCAACAATTATCCTCCGTGTGATTCGATTTTCCGCAGTACCCGCAGGCACACGGAATGCAGGAACTGGACCTCCCTGGAAGTTTCCCCTTTGTTGGCCTCGACCAACTTGGCCACCTCTCGACGGGGCTCCCCTCGACATCCCCGGCAGTCTACCTTCGCCAGTTCCCCTTCCAAACTTGGGAGGGGGACCCTTATCTCCGATCCAGAGCTACTCCCAGTAAATCCCCGTTTCCTAGCCTGGAAATTTCGCACTTGCAGCCTAGCATCCTCAATTCGTTGAGCCTTCTCTACCGCGTCACTAAAGGCATCAATTCGGGCTACAGCTAAGTCCTTCTGGATCTCAACGTTCAAGCCCTGGATAAAACGTCTAATTCGCCTTTGCTCAGTCATGATTAGTTCAGGGGCAAACTTAGACAACCGTGTAAAGTGGCTCTCGTATTCGGCCACAGTCTGGGTTCCTTGGCGAAGGCGTATAAACTCTTCCTCTTTCTTTTCTTGCACTAAAGGAGGGAAAAACTTAGCATTGAACTCCCTCATGAAGTTTACCCAGGTTCTCGGGGTCAATTCTCGCTCCCACTTCTGCCTTATAACGTTCCACCAGGAACGTGCTGCCCCTTCCAGTTGGAAAATAGCAAAAGTTACTTGCCGCTCCTCAGTATATAGTGCAACGCGGCAAAAATGTTCACCATTTTCTCCAACCACCTCTCGGCCACGTCAGGATCTGGCCCTCCTATAACTTTGGTGGGGCAAATTTCTGAAATCGTTCGAGAGCTCTATCCTCGCTCTCCACAGGGTTTCCAGGGTTTTCAGGGTGAGAACTAGGGTTTTGGCCCTGATGCTCCACTACGTGGGCCAGTATCAGTCATTCGTTCTATAGCAGTAGCCACTTGGGCATTAGAATCATTCTAGGCTCAGGATTAGGTTCAGGCACAGGCACTCGAGTACCCTCCTCAGTAGGGGTTTGCCTAGTCCCACGACCACGGCCTCGTCCACTACGAGTACCCTCCATTGATTCACCCACTATAGGGTTGAAAATATACAATATTAAAGCAAAGCAATGCAGATACATAAATAAGTAAACACTAGCAAAAGAGAGACATCAAATGCAAACAACTGTACATATCACTTGCATATACAGCAGCAGTCACACAGTGGCAGTTAGTCAATATATACAAAACAAGCCAGTAAAGCAGTGAGGTCACTCAAAAGTACAATGTACAACCTAGGCCCAAAAGTACAAAAGAGCTCACTAAGAGCTTTTCCTAGGTAGTCCTCACATAAGGTCAAAACGTGGCTCAAAGAACTCTAGCCTAGTTCTCTACTGAGCCAATCGACTCCTCCTCGGAGCCAGAACTAGAGCTAGGGGCACCTCCCTCACCTGGAGCTCCCCCTGGCGCGTTAGCGCCAATCACCTCCTGAATCAGGGCACCACACTCATTAATAATGCCCCCGGATCGGTCCCTAACCTCTCGCACCACTCGAGTAAGGCGGTCGTTAACCACCTGTAGCTGGTCACGAAGAGCGTTCGTCCGCTCCTGCTCCATGGCTACATCCCCCTGGAGCTCCCCAATCCGATCGGCCTGCATCCTAGCAACGCCTCTCAGTCGCCGCAACTCAGTATGATCGCGGGCGGCGGCACGCCTAAGTCGCCTCCGCTCACCTAGAACGGCTACCACCACGTGGTCTGCGTAAGAGTAGTGCTGGCACCTAGCACAACGCCTAGTACGACTGGCCGTGCTCCACGCTCGTCGGTCCTCCAGGTGTCTCCTGGTAGTCAATAACTCGAAAAGGCCTCCGAGACGGCCCACCTCCACTCCCACTAGCTCCGTCCATATCCTATAAGAATATACATGGATTATAACTTAGAGGTAATAATCACACTTAAACATAGCCTAATATAATCCCAAAAGTTCTAAGAATCAGGTTCGCCCAGGTTATTTCTAACCTAAGCTCTGATACCAACTGTGACAGCCCCACCTCTCCCTAGGGCGAACCCTAGGGTATCAGCGGACTGCCTGCCCAGCTCTCGCCAGGACTGCGGATCACTCACACACACAAAACTAAATGCAAAGACTCCCCATCAGGGCTAAAACATTCATTTCCACATATAATATCATTTATACAAAACCACCAGGTACATATACATGTTACCCCAATATACAGTCCAAAAGAGCATTCAAGTAAAGTACATTCAGGTTTTCCAGTGCTCAAGGAGCTATCAAAGAAACAAAACTATTTTACTAGCTCAACTGGCTTCTCAAACTCATAACATTCCCAAAGGTATGCCTGTAAGGAAAACAAAGGTAACGGGGGTGAGCTTTCGCCCAATGAGGTACTTAACAGTCATGCAGCCCCAAATTCATAGGTAATCAAGCTCAGTTAAACAAACCATAAATCACAGAATGCAAATACCACAACTAGTTAAATGAAAGGATACGGGTGGCTCTCAGGAGCCAATTCCCCATTGCAGTTCTTGATCGCACCTCGTTGACCCTCCGTCAACGTATAAAGAAAGTACCATGACCGTAGACCCCACTTTACTCCCAGTTCCTTCCACCGTACATTCCCCTTACCGGGCCCGAACACCTCAATAGTAACAGTGGTTGGTAATACTCGAGTATACCGGAAGGTCGAGGAGATACACTCCACTCGACAAACAGTGACCCGAGGGTCGTTACCTCGTCTACCAGCCCTTGCTGGCTCGACTCGAGTAACTTCCACTAGGGCTTTGAGCTCAGTGATTACAGTACAGTGGTGGGCTCATGCCCAATATTCAAGTCAATCACAGTGCAGTTTCACAGTTTCCAGTCAAACACAGTGCAATACAATGGTAAACAGTTACACAAAAGAGGACGAGAGCGGTAAAGTACACTCTCGCCTCATTCACACAGTTCACAGTGGTCACATTACAGTTTCAAAGACAAGTAGTCACTTAGGCATTCAAATCATGCAATAGTACACTCACCACTTCAGATGAGCAAATTCAAGGATTTCCGTCCAACGGATGCTTTGGATCACCCAAACGTCCTATAACAATCAAGAAAAGTGCAATTGAAGTTCAATTACGAATCGAGTACCTCTTAAACGAATCATTAAAGCAAAATTCAAGTAGAGCCTCAATTAGGGCTCAAAATGAAATATATCGGATTTAGGGTTAAAAGTTCAAGAAAACCCTAAGGCATTTCACATTCGCTCATTCTTAACCTAGATTTACCAAGCCCTAAAGTTCGCGGCAATCGGACAGCATTTCCCCTAAATTTCAGCATTTCCATCCTACAAACAAGTACCCAAATTCATCCAATCCAATCACAATTTATCATATCCATCATAGACTAGCAAATACACTCATTAGGGTCACAATACCCTTCAATCATGGCTAATTGCAAGTTCAATAGACAACCATAAGAAAGCCCCAAATTGCATAAACCCTAATGCTGAAATTTCCATAGAAAGCTGAAATTTTCCGCACAAAGCTGAAATTTTCCGCAATTCACCGCAATTAACGTATACTAGCACCCAATTACACCATATTAAGCCACCAATTCAAGTCATATATAATAATCATATGAAATCAGAAAAATTCCCAAGAAAATGAAAAATTCACCAAACTTCACTTTCATTCACAAAATCATCCATAAACTAAGCTCCATATCCGATATAAGTCACTAATTTGAAATTTTTATGGACAAAATTGAAGATTCAAGCCATATACCTCAATCACCAAGAAAGGTAGCAACTTAGGCCTTCCCTTTGCAAATTCACTCCACAAACACCTTTGATCTTCCTAGTAAGCAATTTCTACGGAGTAAATCGGATTTCTATCGGTTGATTTGCAAGATTTGGGCAAGAATTTGGAAGAAAATTGAAGCTTTCTTTTCTCTTTTTCCCTCAAGTGGTTCGGCCAAGAGCATGAAGAAATGAAGATGATTTGGTCAATTTTCAACTTAGTAAAGTTGTAAGAAAGTTAGGTGCAACTTGGTCCAATGAAATCGCGCCACGTGTCGCCTTTTTTTTCTTTTCCTTATCCATTAGCTTCCAAAGACTAAATATCTAACCAACCTCCAGTTATCTCTTAACACTCAGTAATTTAATGCCTTACTGTACAATTGAGCCGAATTGGCCGAATTCCTCTCACTTAATGCGCTAGCGGGTCCCACCACCGCTATTCGCTCCAATTTTCTCGTGAACTCACGTATACTAGAAAAATGCCTTAAAAACTATATTTACCTATAAAATGCGTGTAAAACAATTATATAAAGAAAATATAGAAATAAGCACGCAAATCGATAAACCCTAAAATCGTTTTTTTTTTCTTTTTTGAGTTCTCACACAATCTAAAAGGGATAAAGAATGCAATAATAACCTAACTATTACATTTTTGGCATTTAAATGCCTTCCCAAATAATTAAAAATTAAAAAAAATAAATATACAAAATTAAAACAAATAAAGCGAATAAATGAAACGAAATGAAAACATTCAAAAGGCATGCAGTTGAACGCATAAAGTCACATAAGTGCACATAGGGTCAAATAAAGCGAAAATAAGGGATAGAGTGTACCTCCCTTGAGTTGGTTGTCTAATGAAGTGAAATTTATCTTATTTACCCTCCAAAAACAAAGAAAAAGGTCAAGGCATCACTTTAATTAACAAATGATTATAAGAAAATGGAAATAAACACAAAATTAAATCAATCAAGGTATTCAAATAAAAGTAAACAAACCATATTTGACAAATTAACACAAATAAGGACCCAATTTGAAAGAATTAAAGAAATTAAGGGATCAAAATCACTATTATTGCAAATATGAAGGATCTAAAAGGAAATCAATTGAAATTAAGTACTTAAGGTGAAACCTACCAATCAAATGCTAAAATTCATGAAAAATAATCGAAAACCAATTTATAATTTAAACGACAAAAAATTTAAACATTCCTCTAAAAATTCAAAATAAAATAAAAAAATAAGTCTAGAAAAGGTTATTAAACCTTCAAATTCATCCTAAAACTCATTAAAAATTGATCCTAAAATCACATTAAATCATATCAAAAGAACGACATGTTGGAAGGGCACAATCTATTAGTTTTTCCAATTTTTGGGCCAATGTGGCATTATGGGAAAATTGGGGGCCAAAGCGCAATTTTTGGAAAATTATTTCATGCATGCAACGAAGCTTTCTTTGTTTCTGCTGATTTCTTTTATCTGCAACATGCTGGGTTTCTCAAATACAATCTCCCATCCATCCCAACGTTACTAATACTTCAACCCAATCAACATTTGGACTAAACAACAAGATAATCGAACTTTCTCTTCACTTTTCAATGTAAAATCTTATGTTTAAACATCAGGAATTCAGCGAATAGATCAAACAAGCATCGAATAACAGTATTTTCTTTAGCAACAATGCCTCTGCAACTTCAGGTCACAAGTCTTTCTGCAAGTTTTCGCAACTTTCAACCATTCAAGTCATTCACACAACAATAAAGGAAGCTATAACATGGCGTTCTAACAAGAAAATGATCTCAACACTCCAACATGATAACCAAGAGCATCCATGAAGCTACTCAAATTTAGCCAACGAAGTTCCTAAAACGTTAACGTGCAAAACAGAAAAGAACCTCGATAATGAGAGGAAAGGAGAAGTCAGAGGAAAGGCTACACATACTTCAAATGAAAACTACACTCAGAGGTACTGCCTATAAACACAAAACTTCAGCTAGTGTTTCAAAAAATGCAGCAACAGACATTGAACAAATGCCATGTTGCAGCCTGCTGGTGTGCCACCCATTGCTGCTTTAAATCGCAGCAAGCGCAAACCTGGAATACCATCAATTGACAAGCAAAACCCAAAAGAGAGTTCAAGCCATTCCAGAAACTTCAGCGACCTCATGCAGCCAATTTTAACAACCATATCAGACGGGAATCCCACAAAAAAGTTTATCATTAAGATAGCATATTAAGTATACGAAGGTGAGAGGAAATCTGGAAGAGCAAAAGGAACTCAGTCTGGGTTAAAGAAACTCTTCCTAATGGTTTGGA
Source organism: Coffea humblotiana (assembly GCA_023065735.1). Taxonomy (NCBI): domain Eukaryota; kingdom Viridiplantae; phylum Streptophyta; class Magnoliopsida; order Gentianales; family Rubiaceae; genus Coffea; species Coffea humblotiana. Next base: position 340,005 of record JACYVW010000026.1, read on the forward strand.
CTTCAGCAAAACAACCTTTGGCTAGTCACCTAAATGTATTTGTATGAAGTAACTCAAGCAATGTCTACCAATTTCGACAACCGAAAACAAGTGCAAGAAAACTACAGCGTATACTCGAAACACATTCACTTCTTTCCAGCATGATTCCCAAATGAAGTCATACAAAAATGCAGCAAAGGTGTCAAAGGAGGAAACTTTTCTTCTTCACTACTAGTTTCTGGCGTTGGGTTATTGAAAGGTCATAAATTTACGATGCCAATTTCCTTTACTAAACATAATTAGAGTGCCACCTAGGCATCGAGCTTTGATTTTAAACAACAAAGATCACAAGTATTCAATCATCCAAACATGTAAACATTCGGCAAGGCTTTTTCTGCAACAATTCTGGGTTCTTCATCAAACCCGCGACATATCAAACCAAACAAGCAACTTGGGGCAAACAAATTTTCACCAAACATTAACCATCAACTTTCATTTTCCCCAGACAAGATCAAACAACACATTATGCAACAAAACCCAAACCATCGGGCTATCATAAGGGGAAAAGAACAGCAAAAACAAAAGGGAATAAAAATGCAGCAACAAAATTTTAACCATGCTTGGAACGAAAAGAACGATGATGTATGGTTAGAAAGAGGTAGAAAAGGATCACCATTGCACCTTAAAAGGCAAGGCTAAGTGCGGAAACTCAAAAGGAAAAGACCCATGTATGCAATCAAAGCTGCAAAATCTCCTTCAAGGTTGGCGTGGACGGCTGAATTTTCAACCCTGTTTCACTCTTTTTGAAGAAAATTTACACTTCCTTTTGCTTCCTTCTTTCAGCTTCCTACTGCTCAGATTTTTCTATTCTCTCCAGCTGTCAAGCCTTCAATCCTGCTCTCGGTTTCCTCACTGCCTAGGTTCTCTTCAACCTTTTTGCTGGTTTTCTTTCTTTTGTTTTCCCAGCCGCCACCCCACTGCTTCCCTTTCTTGCTTTTTCTCCTCCTCCCTCAGTCCGTCACTACCCCCAAGCTTCCTATTTTCCTCTAGCCCAAGCTTTTCTTTTCTACCCCGAAGCCTCTCATCAGCTTTTTCCTTTTTTCTAGCCGCCCCTTCAACCCTAGCTTTCTAGTTTTTTCCTCTACTGTTTCTCCGTCTTCCAAGCCCAGCCGCAGCCCGTAACCTCTCTTTTGCTCTCGATCTCTTTCTCCTCACTCTATCTCTCACTCTATTCTTACCTCCAGCCGCCACCCTTCTTGCTTGTTGTCCCTCAACTCTCCATTTTCAGCCGCCCAAAAACCCCCTTTCTTTCCCTCCTTCTCTCAGCCGTCAACAGATTCTCGCCGTCACCTCTCTTCTCCTATTCTGCTTCCGTCCTTCCCTTCAACCCCCGAAACCTCCCTTTTTGTTATTTGCTTTCTCTTTTGCTTTTCCTCCCAAGCCCAGCCGTCACTCCTATGTGCTCTCTACCTCCAGCCGTCACACTCTCAAGCCTTTTATAGGCATTCCATCCCCCCAAACCTAAGACCGAGGGAGGAGATTTGAAGCCACATTCTCGGTTTCCATTTCAGTCCATCAGATGGCTCTTAATCCTACATCTCCTGGTGTTTGTTGGATCAAGGGCAGGTGTAGTTGCTGAGGTGATCCGATGGTGAGGAAAATGGAATGGAAAGAATGGTGAATAACATGAAACCAAGCTGCAGTTTTTATCCTCCGTGGCTGTTTTCTGATAAAAAACGTTGTTTGTTTGCAGCTCACACGCGTCTCTCTCTTTTTTTCTTTTTTTTAAGGAAATGACTTTCTTCATAAAAAAATGAAATGAAAAAAGATCAATTACATGAAATGCTGAAATTTTATTCTCTTCATTTTATCATTATATTTTTATTAATTTTCAATTTAATTTAGATAAACAAACAACTAAATTTTATAAAATTGGATCTAAAATCATTAAAGCATATTTTTGAACAATTTTCTTTTTTTTCGATAAATTTTAATGTTAGAATGTCTTAAAATAAACAATAAGAGACTAATGGGCCAAAATGAATAAAAATAACAATAATAATAATAATAATGATAATAATAAAAAAATTTGGTATTTACAATGCTAAAAAAATATCTAAAAACAAAATCATGAAATTAATAAATAAAAATAGATAATAATTATCAATAAAAATAAATTGAATTAAAATAAAATAAATTAAAAATTTGGTGTCTACAAGTCTCACAACCTCTTTACAAATAGATTAGTGTATAAACATTCTTCTAACTGTCAAACACTCCCCCGATCATCAGAAAATCTAGTTTCTGAAAACTCACCCACTTTTTGGTAGATTCGAGCATTCATTTTAGTCTAGATAGCAAGTTTAGTCAATTTCATCCACATTTCCATCACTAAACGAAAACCACTCCATATTTTACTATGGTACGATTGAGAGGTGGATCTTCTAGTACCGGACGCACAACCTCACTTAGAGATGAAGAAACTGTGGTGCTATCAATAAGAAAATCTACTTGTCGGTCTGAGAAACGCAGTGATAAAAGAAAACAGACTGAACAAACCGAGCCACAATCCACCACACTGGTCAGATTCATCGATGATGGTGCCAGAGACAAATTTGAGTGGATTTTACAAAAAGGTTTCATCAGTCAAAGAACCATCATTCCCTCTGAATTCCGTAAGCTTGATTTAAACCCTGTTCTTAAGGTTTTCGAATTCCAAAAATGGTCTCATATTCTGTCTCTGTCCAACACATACTACCCTGAAATGCTATATCAGTTTTTACCAATCTTAAGAAAGGTAGTTCTCATACTGAACTTATCTCACGTGTTAATGGCGTAGACATTCTGCTTACTCCTGATGTTGTTAATCTAGTTTTGAAAACAAAAATTGAAGAAGGCTGTCGTAGTTAAATTGCAAATTTTTTCTCATATGAAGAATTTCCAACTGCTTATCACCATTTTCACGTTGAAAAACTGATGGCCTACTTCCACACTCATTTTAACACACCTGCTGAGCCCGAATTGGAAGATTTTAGTCCTTAAAATCTGATCATTTTTACAATCACTTCAAATCTGCTGGTTCCTACTGATGGTCATAGGACTGATGCCAACAAAATGGAACTTTATCTGTTTTATTGTTTTGTTGAAAAAATCAGAATTGATTTTGATTTTGTCATGTGTAAATTTTTGTTCAAACTAGTACTGACAGCCGTAAGAAACTTTCTTATGACAAATTTTTAACTCCAAATTTTGCTCATTTCAAAATTCCTTTCACTGGAGTATCTCCAAAAGAAATTTCATCTTCTGTTTTCACCAAAGCATATTTTGAGAGAAAAAGTATCAGGTTTTTTGATGGGCACTGGTGTTATAAGGAAGCTGTCTTGGAGTTTAGAGCTAAAAGTCGTCATGAAGCCTCTGCTACTCCTAGACCTTCCAAACAGTCTCGTGTCACTTCACCCTTTTCCATTCATCCTCGAAAATCCTCCACTCAACCAACTTCATCCAATCACGAAATCATTTGCCTACTTGAGGAACTCAAGCAACATATCCTTCTCCTTGAAGATGGTCTAATGATGACCATGACACTTGAGCAATAAGCTACATTCTTGGATAAGAGAAATCTGCTTATGCCTCCTGTCCCACAAGAGGAAGAACATACACATCAAAAGGAGCCGCGAACTGAGTCCATTCCTCCCACTGCTGAAGTCAATGCCTCGAACTCTCAACCTACTCCTCATGATCCCCCAACTTCAGACAAAGGCAAGGCTCCAGCTACTGATGACAGTGAAGCAGATGATGAAGAGATTGAAGATGAATTGGATCCCTCTCAATTTCGTCTTGCAAGAAGAAGGCCCGAATCATCTAAGATCACACTTTAGGCACTCTAGGGGCATATGCACTTCATATTAGGATGCATTTTTCATGATCTTTTGTAATTTTTCTTGATGTTTCTGATGCTCTGTACTAATGGATCTTTCTGATGTTTTTGATATGAATGTTGGTTGATATGACTTGGTGTCATTTGAATGTTAGTTGAATGACTAATGCATTTTGGTTGACATCGATGGATCTTGGTGTTATTTTTCTGTTTTTGGCTGATGATGGTTGCTGGATTTTGGTGTTATTAATGGATTTTTCTGTTATTTTTACTAGTAATTACTCTCTAATTTTATGATGACAAAAATGGGAAGAATGGATGTTATGTATAAGGGGGAGTTCTTCTGATATGAGTAAGGGTGAGATGCTATGAGTTGGTATTTAATGATTTGGATGCTATGAGTAAGGGGGAGTATCTGCTCAATTTTTTCTTTTTATCCATTGTTTTGTCATCATCAAAAAGGGGAAGAATGATGATCTTGATCCCTATCTTTTGATGTTTACAAAATAATTGGATAATACTAATATTTTTTCAATAAGAAATCCTTTCAACTCTGAAACAATTTGATTCAAAGAACAAGAGCACTTGAAAGAAGATAAAGGAAGACGAAAGCTGTCAGAGACTGACAAAGATAATACCAGACGTCCGATTAACAGGGTAGATCATATCGGACGCAGAACATCTTCACCGGACGTCCGAAAGAATTGAAATAATCTTTCAAACTCTCTGTCTGCCTTCGGACGCAAGCATCGGAAGTACCGGACGTCCGAAAGAATTGAAAAGATTTTTTCAAATTCTCTGTCCGCTTTCGGACGCAAGTATCGGAAGTACCGGACGTCCGACACTCCCAACGACTAGTTGACTATTCAGCTACCTTCTATCCGTTGGAAGCATTAATGAGCACTTTCTTGGTATCATATAAATAGTGCATGGTAAGAAATTTCAAAAAAAATTCGCACACTGAAAATACAAGAGATTAAGAGTAGTTTTAGTGAGAAAATACTCTCCAAGGAACATTTGTACTCTTTGTGGTGTAAGATTCGTGTAATCTTTTCATTTGTGAGAAAATACTTCAATAGTATAGTTTTGTGAGAGTTATCTTGAGGGATTGTAGAACTTCCTAACTTGACAGAGTGTAGTTTGGGGCAAGAAGGAAGTGAGCATTCCTTTGTACACAAGATTGGTCATATTTCATCAATTTGAAGAAACTTGTTTTGTGAATTGATCTTCGAACTCAAGAGGAGTTTGGTAGTCAATTGGTTTGTAATTCTTCCATTTTTATTTATCATCTTGTAAACCTTAATTGCTTATCTCTTCTACTCTTAAGTGATATTGCTCCTTTATTGATTGATTCATTGGATGATCATTTAGAAAAGAGGGTAAATTTCATACTAAGCAAAAAATGTCCTTTAATTTGATTAACTTTTTAATCAACCTAATTCACCCTCCCTCTTAGGTTGTATTCGGGCCTAACATTTGAGTCATTGGTTTAGTTAAATAAATTGGCTAAGGTCATGTCGACCATAGTAAGCCATGGTTAGAATTAGTAAGCCCTATTGGCTGAATTAAGAATTAATTATTTGGAGTTCTAGTTTGATTAGAAGTGGGTCATGTAAAAGGCTATAAATAAGCCTTAGTTTTAACGTTTTTGGAGGTGAATGATATCTAAGAAAATTTCCAGATTTTGTTTCTTGTGTGAAACATTCTCTAGGGCTTGTGAAAGCCTTTATTGAACATCATAGAGTTGACTCTAGGTGATCACCGACTTATCAATCAAGTTTACACCTTGATTGTGACGTAGTTGTACCCTATTCGAATCGCTCTTGTGCTGTCCAAATTTGGAGTCGAATATGCCAAATCCAAATTTTGATACCTTTCCAAGGGTCATAGGCTTATGGGGTGATTATAGTCTCATCAAGGGTCTAGAAATCTTATCAATTGGTATCAGAACATAGGTTTAAGGTATCAAGTTATATCCCCTTTGTTTCGTGTTTTGTTTTGTTTCTTGTTCGTGTCAATTTTTCTATTGTTTCATCGTGACTTGTGTCCAGTTGTGGTGTCAATTGGTGTTGGTTGTTTTTGTTTTTGTCTAGAAAAAAAATTATAGCAGCTAGGGTTTCTTTTCTTCTTGTCACATCTCAAGTAGGGGTCATCTCTTGTTGTTGTAATCTATCCAGAAATTTCAGTTGTTAATTTCTACTAATTTTTGTCCAGATTGTAGTGTAATTCTTGTTCTTAATTGGGTCGTTTTGGTTGTGAAACAGCCCAGAAAAAGTCAAAAGAAAAGAAAAAGAGAAAGAACATTCTGTCGTTAGCCTTTGGGAACCCGAAGTAGTCTTCTAAGGTTTTTACTGGTTATCGTGTTCAATTTGGGAAATAAAAGTGGACTAACCGTGTGTGATTCTTGGACCTTGTGATTCGGCAATACATAATTCTTGAAGTTCTAAATGTTGTTTTTGTCGAGTTCTTGAAGTCAAACTCTAAAATCTATCTTGCTTAAACCAAGAATCTGTGGATTGTTTTGGGTGTTAATCTTCGAGCCTTCTTCATTTCTTGACTGCCGGAACATCATCATATAATCTTGTGCAAAATTCCAGAAATTTTCTTGGCTTTTGGGGCCGAAACTTGTTCATACCAAACCTACAAAAAAATTCTAGCAGCTAAGCCTTTTGTTCGTTGAGTTTTGGCTATTTCATATTGATTAGAATTTGATCAATAAATTCATTTTATAGCCATGAAATTCATCCTATAATGTACCAGGAATCACACCTCAATTGTCTTTTTGGTAGTTACTGTGACAACCCCATCGTACCCAGAGGCATACCAAAGGGCTTAGCGGATCGTCTGCCTAACTCTCGCCAGGACTCGATACCAAAAACGAGAAAATAGATTTCACGCTAAAAGAAAGTTCTATTTACACTATTACATCTTCAAAAGTTCCATAAAACTATTACATTAAATCATACACACCACTAGTACCAGAAAGTAAACCCTAGAGAAGTTACTAACTATAACCACCACAACAAATATATACATCTTACTAGTCAACTTACAACAAGTATTAGGGCAAAATCAACTATTCTGCAAATCAAAAGTCACCTATACTATATACCTTCCCGAGCGATCCCCGCGTCGACCCCTGCTAAGGAAAACAAATGGAATGGGGTAAGCTATATGCTTAGTGAATAATCGGGGGTAAAACGTAAAATCACATCCAAATAAACATGTAAACCAAGATATTTCGCATCAATAAACAGAAATGTAACATCACAATGGTAAGATACAAGTGGCTTTAAAGCCAGTTCAATTCCCCGCTTGACCATCTGTTGACACTCCGTCAACCAAAATACTCATAATCCGTAGACTCCACTTACTTCCCCGTTCACCTTATCAACCCCCGTTGGCCAGTCAACAACACACAGCAGCTCGAGCAAAACAAAATCACTTTGCTTTAACAAAGAACGAAATCCCAAAGTTAGCATAGAACTAACTTCAACCAAGCCCCGACCGGCTCGAATAGTCCGTCTACTCTTGGAACCGGGCTGGAACCAAGCTCTGAGATATCCAATCTCTCAACAAAGGATACCTCTCAACAAAGTACTCATCAAAATACTCAAGTCATGTATTCACCCCAACAGCACACAGCACAAGGGGTGATACTCAACACAAGACGTATTCTCACATATTAAATCAAGAACAGAGAATGGGCTTAGGTCGAGTGAGATAAAGTACACCCTCGCCTAAGTACCCATTTAACATATACAAAGCACTTTGACAATTTATTACATAAACAAACCCAATTACTCACCCAAAATAATTAGCACGCAAATCAAGGCAAGTTATACGGGTCCACCGACTCCGTCTGGGTCCTCACTGCCTGTGATAGAAGATTATACTCAACTATCAGACAAACAACCATCATATGGGAAATAAGGACTAAAACGGCCAAAACGGCAAAGAAATGCATGCGCGCGTGCGCGAAAATGAAATCGGTAAGAAAATTGGTTGCACGGTTCCGACCATAACTGGAGCTGTGGTTATCGGATCAAGGTGTACTAGGTAGAGTTTCGAAGCTAAGAGAAAGGGTTACAACTTTCATGAAGACAAGTAAACCCATTTCATAGTTGATCCAGGTCAAATATGCAGATTACAGAACCAGAATTTCATTGTTGGTCTGGTTGTCAGCACTGGATTCAAATGGCAATAACTCAAGCTACAAAAGTCCAATTGAGACGTTTTCAGATGCGTTGGAAAGCTGAAATATAGAACTAAAATTTTTGTTTTTTGACCAAAGCTGATTTGATATGGATCAAAGTGAAAAATGAAGCCAAATTTATAGGTTTGACGTCTCTTAGTGTTTCGATCACCACTGAAGTTACGCTTATCAAATTGGGGTACACTTTATACCGTTTTGAGAACTACATTTACTATGAAGACATCAACACCCAAATCGTGCATTTTCAAGGTCAAAATGTGAAATCTCAAAGAAAACAAAAAACTGTCCGCGAAACAGTGCATTTGGCAGTCAGGGGTATTTTAGTCATTTCATCTGTTACAGTACTCAGATTGAGCTGAAATTTTACAGGACGATACATAACTCCATTGCCTACAACTTTCATGTTTTGACCTAGGCCTGATTCGTCCTTTAACATGGACGAATTAAACAGGTCAGAAACAGGACAGATTTCTCTCTAAAGCTGGAAATTTAATGATTCAATGCTTACTTACCGCATTCATGTTTTCAATCACTACCCAAAGTCTCTATCCAACCTCATCCACATCATATACTATGTAAACAACAATATACACACTGAAAATCTCAAACCCTAGCTCAACCATCCAACATATCATGCCAAACTAACAAATTAACCATCATAAGCCAAGAATATGAGTTTCTATCCAAACTTAAACAAGATTAAGGAAGAGAAAAAGGATAGGCAGCCATAATACCTCACCAAGGATGCTTGCAAGAGAAAACCATAACCTTTCCTTCCAAAACTTTACCACACAAAGCTTCCTAAGCTCCCAAGTGAAAGTTTAATCGTTTTAGATTTTGGATTACACTCAAACTAAGCCAACAATCAAGATTGGAGTGAGTTGTTTCTTCTCTCTTTTTTGCTCCCTAACTCTCGGCCACCATGGAGGAATGAAGGCTGAAATGAAGCTCCAAAAAAGATAAGAAGCTAGGACTTGGTTTGGGTCAAAGTTGGTTGGATGACTTCCAAGTGTCACCTTAGGGTTGAATCTCAAGTTTTTCTTCTTTTCCTTTGTTTTTTTTTAGTCAAAAATTTTGGCCCTCTCATGGCTGATGAAGAGCTGATATTTATGAAATAATAACAAGAGGATTAAGGTAATAAAGTAGTGTTCAAGTGGTGTACTCACTCGGTAAGAAACGGTACATGTCGGTTCACACCGTTTTTCCTTAATTCGCACGTACTAGGGTTTTCACTTATATTTCACTAACTTATTATTATTACTTCTAATCACACACTTTTTCTTATCTAAAACTCACTCTTAACTCCCAAATTTAGTACACACTCCGTACCGAGTAATCACACTATCGAAAGACGTAAAAACCCTAGTTTTCCCTAATGATGAAAGTAAAGGGAAAACTATTAATTCTATTCTTTATTCCAACCATTGGGAAGGTAAATGAGTAGTATAGCTATTATAAAGTAATGGATTCCAAATAAAAGGAAATTTTAAGACAAATATGAGGGATTTTACAAGTCCTCACACTCTCTCCCCCTTAAGAGAATTTCGACCTCGAAATTCATACCTTTACTTCAAACATTCCCGATATTTCTTCGGCATTCTGCTTTTCCTTGTTGAAAACCCTATTCCATACTTGATATCACGTAAATCGTGCATTCCTAATCTTTTCACGAGCTAAGGGTTGGAATACTCTAATACCTCATGAACGAGTTCATCATTATTAGTACAGATCACCTCAAGAAATTTGTCACTCTATGTATTCCAATCCAAGAATCAACCATGTAATCCTTATCTCAAATTCTCAATGGTCTTTACTTATTCTCAATGAACGTTAAATGTCTTGTCAATCGAATTCTATAAGACCTTAACAACATCATAATTTCGTGGTACTCGGCCTTAATGCTAGTAATCGTTCAAAACGATTAGAAAGAAATCTCGATACGATGAAAGATAGGGAGTGTACCTTCAATGACTGCCAATGGGTTAGTCACCTCATGATGTCCCATTGCATAGGCCCTTGCCGACACTTTCGGTCGATTACCCGTTGCTTTGGTCGACTTAGAAGTGATCCCTTCTGCCTTCGGAACATTTTCTTCTTTTGACAGGTGAGGGCACTGAGCAATCAGGTGCTCAGCACTACCACATCGGTAGCATTTCCGAACTTGCCCTTTCTTCCAACAATTATCTTCCATATGGTTAGCAACCCCACAAAATCCACATGTCATTTTGGGTCCTGATGTCGGACCTCCACGTGAGGTACCCCTCTGGGTCTCTCTGTGACAGCCCCACCTCTCCCTAGGGCGAACCCTAGGGTATCAGCGGACTGCCTGCCCAGCTCTCGCCAGGACTCGGTCGATCAAAGAACTAATAACTCAATATACTCAATGGAAAAACTTTAAATCAAAGAGTACAAACCCTAATAGCAAGTAATTGTCCAACCAACTGTCCAAACTTAAGAAGTCAAACTAAAAGTCACACTTACCACTTTGTACTATAATTACTTAATACAGGTCAAACTTAAGTATTTAAACTTACACAAGTCGAAAATAAAGTCATTACAACAAAAGGATTACAAGTTTAATAAAAAAGGAAGCTAGTAAGGCCCTTGATCCTAAGTCCGTCCCCGATCTGTTAAGGAAAACAAAGGGAGTGGGGTGAGCTAACGCCCAGTGAGGTTCCAAGTAAAGCAAGTAAGCACATAGCCAAATAAGAGTATAAAATAATCAAGTAAACATCGAATAACACAATAACAATTTAATCACAGTGCAATTCAAGGATACGGGTGGCTTCCAAAAGCCAAACTCCCTTCAGCTTGATCATACCAGGGTCTGTTGACTCTCCGTCAACGTTTGCATTCATAGAATATACAGTCTGTAGAACACCACTTTCTCCAATCTCCGTCCACCGATCAACCCCCTACCGGGCCCGCACTCCATAAACAGTAGTTAGGTAATACTCGAGTATACTGGTTTACAGTGATCAGTAAACAGTCCCCAAGGTTTATCGGCCGTCTCGACCAAGCCCTTGTTAGCTCGAACCAACCGACTCACCTATGAGGTTGGGTACCCAAACAGTAGCAGTAGTTGATGGGGTATCACCCAAGCAACTCAAGTACCAAATAGTAGCAGTAGTTGATGGGTATCACCCAAGCAACTCAAGTGCAGTCACACATATAGAGAATTCATAACTCATGATTGCAGTATACAGAGCCACAGTGGAAAATGAGGGAGGTCGAGTGCGATAAAGTACATGCTCGCCTCCATTTTTATTAAAACATGGTTTGGCTCAAACAGTAGTAATTCAAGTATTCAGTTATTTCATATAAGCAGGTAGCAGGTAGCAGGTAGTGGAACACTCACCTGTCAAGCAAGGTAGCAGTCAAGCGTCAAGTTGCGCGGTTACGTTCACCGCCGTTTCCCCCTCCTAGGGTAAACGTGTGAAAAGGTTAACGACTAGGTTTAATTCCAAGCAATAATGAGCTTATTAAGTGATTAAGTGAGTGATTAACTCTACTCAATTCACCACCAAATTTAGGCCAAAATGCAGTAAAAGTTCATGAGTAAACAAGTTTAACAAGTACAAGAAAGTTGGCCAAGAGAAAAGTTTTATTCAAGTTTGCATAGGTTCTTCGCGGGTAAACAGTCGCGTCCATGCAGTCCCGGTAAAATGGTCATACCTCTCTGTAGAAAGGTCAGAATTAGGTGCCCGTCAGCGGCGTTGGAAAATAGACTCGAAGGGCTTTCCAACGATACCTCATACACATTCTAGTTCGTCTCCTAGAAGCAACAGGAGCTCGGACAATTTGGCTAATTTTCCAACCCTGGATCAGTCTCAAACCCTAACAATTGCACATTAGTTCCTCATGCTATCTTTACTTGTTTTGGGTTCAAATTCACCCAAATCAGTACTCTAATGTTCATATACAGGGAATTAAGTCATTTAGTACCATTGGAGACCAAAATACAACACATAAACATGAACAAAGGTTCCATAATAAGCTAGTCATCTTGCAAAACCTAAACCAGTCCACTTGAGCCCAAAACTACCACTTTACTTGTTCTAATTTCATTCCAATTCACACATGAGCTTAACCAATCTCTAGCCAAGTTGTTTAGGCATGATTAAGGTGTAAATAATCCATAAAAATCAAGGAGGAACCCTCCCTTCACCATCCGGTCAGCCATGGTACCAAAACAGTCCACATTTTCTTCTATTCATCCAACCTTCATCCTCTAATGATTTTCACTTAAATCACATATCAAGCGTAGATCTAGCTCAAAAGAGGTTTAAGACATGTAAATACTTCATAAACAATCATGAACAATGGGCAAACATTTCATCAAATACTTGGTAGGCATACATTTCATCAAACACTTGGTAGGCAAACCAACGGCAGATTTGACATCCCATAGTATTTTAGTCATAACTGGAGTTATGTTTATTGGATTAGGGCAAACCTTATACCGTTCCAAAGCTAAGACAGAGCTCTACAATTCCTATGAAGACATCTCAACCCAGTTCTCAACCTAACCTGGTCAAATTTACCCAAACAGGCCCAGATTGTTTTTCAGTTCGAAGCTCACTGGAAAATTTAACTAGCAGTCCTGATTTATTCAATCATATCTCAACACACACAACTCCGGTTCAGGTGATTCCAAAGCCATTTGAAAGCTACGTTATAGGGCTATAATTCTTGAGAAGACATCAAAAGCTAAATCAGTCATCTTCCTGGTCAAAATGACCAATTACAGAGGCAAAATATCAGTTCGGACAGAAACAGGGCATCAGGGGCAGTTTGGTCATTTTACAAGCTATCCTGCTCCGATTGAGTTAAACATTTGCAGGCATATTCTAAACTCAATTCTCTACAACTTGCATGTTTTGTGCAAAAGCTAGTTTGGCCATTATCATGGTCGAACTTCCAGTTGAAATAGGTACAAAATCTGGAATCAAGCTGGGAAAAATTTCAGCTTACTTATCTATGGCAAAGTTATGAGAAATCTTCAATTTCTTCAAGTTTACAACCATCATAATCCATCAACCACATCATTTAAAGAACACTTACCTCTCTGGTAGGAAGTTTGAACCACCAAATCAACCAACCAAATGAAGCCTTGAAGCTTGAATCTAGTACCAAGATTAGAAGGAAAACTTTCACTAAGATGGAATCTTTCTCTTGGATTTGTTTTGCTCTAAGTTGCTAGTGTTTGAAAGCTGAAATTTTTGGAGCTCTCTCTCTTCTTTTCTTGTCTAGAATTTCAGCCAAAGGGGGGTTAATAAGAGGGCCAAAGTGTTTTAAAATGTTAGCTAACCTTTAGTCAAACAAAAGCTTGGTTAGGGTTTTGCCACATAACTCAATTCTTGACCATAATCTCTCCTAAACTTTTGACCAATGCTAATTCCACCCAACCAAGTGTACCAATACTTAATTAACACCCCTCACCTATCATTTAAAGTCCTCAATCCAAATCAAAGCCACTTGGAAACAATTAATTGGTGGATCATTAAAATTCAACTCGAGTAACTATTTTTCTTCAAGTAAAAGGAATAAAATGCAATGCATGAACAATGTTGTAATACATGAGAAATGTCATGCAATGGTATATAATAAGTGGTCTAAATCTTAAAATAAAGCATGTATTTAGGGAAAATTAGGGTTTTAAGTGAGGGTTCTCACACTCTCTCCCTGCCCGACCTTTCTCAAAATTTCCCTGATTCGGGATCCCTGCTGATCGTGGACCACCGACTCCTCGCCCCATTTTAGATGTTGGCTCGCTCCTCGAGTTCTGTCCCTCAAGATAACTGCTTGTGTCAGGTTGTCTTCTTTTCCTATCATGAAAAGCCTTTACTTGACTCTTAGTATTCTCAATTCTTTGTGCTTTTTCAATAGCTTGACTATATGTCTCCAATTGAGCAGCCGCCAGTGCCTCTTGAATCTCCACATTCAAGCCCTGGACAAACCGACGAATTCTCTTTTGGTCTGCTAGTACTAAATCCGGAGCAAAACGAGAAAGTTTGGTAAACTGCGTTTCGTACTCCGCCACACTCATAGTTCCTTGACGCAGTCGTATAAACTCGTCCTCTCGCCTTTCTTGAACAAGTGGCGGTAAGTACTTCTCATTAAACTCACGGGTGAAATTAACTCATGTCCATGAGGTCTGCTCTCTATCCCACTTGGCTCGAATCACATTCCACCAGGCTCGAGCCGCCCCCTCACACTGGAAAACGGTGAAAGCTATCTGCCGTCCCTCCGGGTATCCTAATGCAACGAAAATATCTAACATTCGATCCAACCAACTCTCCGCTATGTCAGGATTAGGTCCACCTAAAAATTTTGGTGGTAGAAACTTCTGAAACCGTTCTAGGGCACGGCCCTCTCCCTCATGATTTCCGGGATGGTGCACCTGGCCTTGACCATGTTGGTTGACCATTTGTTCTAACAAATCAGCCATTCGCTATATAGCCATAGCTATTTGGATCTCGGCTTGTCTATTTGCATTTTCATTGGTTACCCTTCGGTTTCTCGTCCTCGTCCTCTACCCCCACCTCGACCACGGGTATCCATTTGATTGTTTTATAACTTCTATAATTGGAACAAAATAGGGTACAACTTCAAAGCATTGAAAATTGTAAAATTTTGAAAATTATAAAATGCACGAAATAACCAAAATATCAAAATATCATACATTAAACTATGTACATATATATACAATTCACGCCAAAAGTATACACATGTCAGTCCACATATATAGCCAACATCCAACCAGTACAAAACATGTTAGTTCATGAGTACACCGGCTCCAAAAAGAGTCAACAAAACAAGTCAGAGTAACGGCCCTAGCGAAAATCCCCTACAGAGCCCATAGAGTCTATCCCATCCATCGGCCCCGCGCCGCCAGCCCTAGGTGGCATGTGACAGCCCCACCTTACCCTAAGGCGAACCAAAGGGTTCGGCGGACCGCCTGCCCAGCTCTCGCCAGGACTCGATCACTCACTCCAAACAAAAAGATAACACCTCGAGGATAAACGGAAAACAATTCCCAACCTGGAAACATATATTTACATTCATTCCAATCTCAACCAGAAGTACAGTCCCAAATGTAACCAAAGATCTAACTTTCTCAATACAACCAACTCTATCCAAGCACTAGAGCGAGTGCAAAAGCCAAAACAAAACAATGCAAAACCAAAAACTAGACTATTCTATTCTATACAGATCTCTCGCCCATACTCGCAACCCCTGTAAGGAAAACAAAAGGCGTGGTATGAGCTAAAAGCCCAGCGAGATTCTATATACACAACCAAGCAGTTAAACAAGGACATTAAGCATGTTATAACAAGTAATCCAGATAACATTTACGATATAAAGCAATAGTAACACATACAATAAAAGGATACATGCCCACGAGGAGCCATTCGTTCGTTCGTTCGTTCATTCGCCTAATATTTTCCTTATTTCTCCGATCATTAAAACATTGTTTGTAAGTGAAAACTCCTTCATTTTCTTGTCGTTCGTTCATTCATTTCATTCCCCACGCTCCGCCAACGTCGTGGTCATACTCGAGTATACCAACATTCACCCAGGGTCACTAATCGCCCGACCGAGTCCGCTTCTGGCTCGAGTCGACCAGTAACAAAGGGCAAGGGCCCAGTTCAGCCAGAAGGCTTACATTCATGCACAAGTAACATTTAATCATTCAATCATTGAAAGTTCACGTTCATTTAGGTCGAGTGCGATAAAGTACACACTCGCCTAGCAAAAATCATTTTGGAAACATAACATACCTCAATCACGTATTAAAGCAACAATCCAAATAGTCACAATAGTTGACATAGTCATTAGAAACAAAGCGTATATAGAACACTCACCGAAATAAGCAAAATAACGTCCAAAGTATCCCTCTGGATCTCAACTTTAGTCACCAAGAAACCCTAAAATAATCATGAGAAAGTATTATGGTTCAACCATCAAAATGTTTGATTTATCAAAGAAAATCCGAATAACTAATAGTACAATGTATAAGTATGATTTTGGAAGTAAAAAGAGTGCATTTAGTCCAAAATACATGAGTAAAATAGTTGTAAAACTTATGTCTGCTCTTAAAATTTGAAATCGCCATTTGAGTGCAAATTTGGGCAGCACGCCCTTTGTATTTATCTATTTTCCAACCATTTATGGCTTCATTATTTTCCTCAATCAGCCCCCAAAATCACATACAAATAATCTCATTACAATAGCCGTTAAAAAGGCTAAAAGTCATTCAATTACAAAACCAAACTAGAAAAGGGATCGGGATTAAGGTTTAAGACAAGGAACAAAATGACAGGTTTGACATCTTTTAGCGTATTGGTCACAACCGAAGCTACACCTATCGGATTGAGGTAAACTTTATACCGTTTCGAAGCTAAGACATAGCTATAAAATTCTTATGAAAACACCGCAACCCAGTTCTCAACGTAACCTAGTCAAATTTACCCAAACAGACCTAGATATTCCAGTTCAAAGCTCACTGTGAAATTCAACTAGCAGTCCTGATTTATTCAGTCATATCTCAGCACACACAACTCCGATTCCATTGATTCCAAAGCCATTCAAAAGCTAAGATACAAGGAGACAATTCTTAAGAAGGCATCAAAAGCTAATTCATTCATCTTCCCAGCCAAAAGAGCCAATTACAGATGCTGATTATCATTCTCGGACAGAAACAGGGCAGCAGGGGTAAAATAGTCATTTCACAGGCTACAGTGTTCCGATTGAGCTGAAATTTTACAGGCATAATCTACATTCAATTCTCTACAACTGTCATGTTTTGAGCTAAGTCCAATTCGGCCTCCATCATGGCCGAACAACACTGATCAGAATAGGGCAGAAAAATTCACTATAAACTAAAATCCACATATCACTACTCATAACCAAGAAATAATGCACAAAACCCCCAAAGTGGCAACCACAAGCCACTAATTTGCAACTATTGGAACCAAAGAAGGATGTTCTTAGCAATTTACCTTAGAACCTCAAAGAAAGTGGTAGCTTAGCCTTTCTTTCTCCAAATCAACTCCACCAAAGCCTTTAATCCTCCTTAGTTAGCACTCCTATGGAAGGGTTTGCGATTTGATCGGTTGGAACTCAAGATTTGAGCAAGGTTGGAGCTAGAAATTGAAGAAGCTCTCTCTTGTTTTTCTCCTCCAAAGGGCCAGCCAAGAGCAAGGAAAAATGGGATGAAATTGGTAAAAATTTGGTTTTAGTAAAGGTGAGAAAGTTAGGCAAGTCTTCCTCCAATCGGAACGCGACACGTGGCGTCCTTTAGGTTTTAAGCTTATCTTCTCACTTCCAATGGTTAGTCTACCTAATTAACCTCTAATCATCTCCTAGCACCTTGGAAAATAATGTCACTTAATATTTCATCACCTAATCGGCAAAATTATATCGCACTAGCGGGTCCCACATCGAACAAATGCACTTCAAGTTAACGTACACTAACTTATACTAGGAAAATGATTTAAAAATTGTACTTACTTGTAAAATGTACAAAACATTTAATATTTTCAAAGGATAGTATAAAATATAGGCAAAGAAATAAAATAATACTTGAAAATGTGAAAATTTTCGGGTTCTCACATGGCACCTTTGCAGCCACATCCAAGAGAACCTCACAGTCTCGCATAATACCACGGGTTCTCTCTTTCATCTGCCCCTTCAAAGCGAAAAGGGGGCGGTGGGTCTCCTCAAGCTGACGACCGAGAGTATACGTCCGCTCCTCCTCAACTCGTAACCCCGCCTCGAGGTCACGCAGGCGAATGGCCTGTCCATGGCCCGCTCCTCTGGCCTCCTCCAACTGTGCCCTCAGAGTGTCAACAGCGTTACCTAGGCGACGACGCTCGTCATCTATAGCCATAATAACCTCGTCAGGGTATCCATACGTATGTCGACAATCACATGATTGATTCATCTGATATCTGATATCCATACAGCCTATAGGATTCCCCGACCCTCCTCTGATATCTAAGGGCTCGTCGGCGCACCACTTGGTACACCGGTCCACCTACACTCTTGGCTCTTACACCGGCATCGCTAGGTCCACCAGTATCTCTAGGTCCACCGGTATCATTAGGTCTACCAGCCTCCATACCTACACAACAAAACATAACTAAATCAGTTCTCCGGCATTTCATCTTAATAGATACGATTCAAGTTAAAGGCAATCGAATACTTATATGTCCTAGAACTTATTTCCCAACTGCCCAAGTCCTATAACCTAGGCGCTCTGATACCACTTGTGACGACCCACCGTACCCAGAGGCATACCAAAGGGCTTAGCGGATCGTCTGCCTAGCTCGCGCCAGGACTCGATACCAAAAACGAGAAAATAGATTTCACGCTAAAAGAAAGTTCTATTTACACTATTACATCTTCCAAAGTTCCATAAAACTATTACATTAAATCATACACACCACTAGTACCAGAAAGTAAACCCTAGAGAAGCTACTAACTATAACCACCACAACAAATATATACATCTTATTAGTCAACTTACATCAAGTATTAGGGCAAAATCAACTATTCTACAAACCAAAAGCCACCTATACTATACACCTTCCCGAGCGATCCCCGCGTCGGACCCTTCTAAGGAAAACAAATAGAATGGGGTAAGCTATATTCTTAGTGAATAATCGGGGTAAAACGTAAAATCACATCCAAATAAACATGTAAACCAAGATATGTCTCATCAATAAACAGAAATGTAACATCACAATAGTAGGATACAAGTAGCTTCAAAGCCAGTTCAATTCCTCGCTTGACCACCTGTTGACACTCCGTCAACCAAAATACTCAAAGTCCATAGACTCCACTTACTTCCCCGTTCACCTTATCAACCCCCGCTGGCCATTCAACAGCACACAGCAACTTGAGCAAAACAAAATCACTTTGCTTTAACAAAGAACGAAATCCTAAGGTTAGCATAGAACTAACTTCGACCAAGCCCCGGCCGACTCGAGTAGTCCGTCTACCCTTGGAACTGGGCTGGAACCAAGCCCTGAGATATCCAATCTCTCAACAAAGGATACCTCTCAACAAAATACTCATCAAAATATTCAAGTCATGTATTCACCCCAACAGCATACAGCACAAGGGGTGATACTCAACACAAGGCGTATTCTCACATATTAAATCAAGAACAGAGAATGGGCTTAGGTCGAGTGAGATAAAGTACACCCTCGCCTAAGTACCCATTTAACATATACAAAGCAATTTGACAATTTATTACATAAACAAACCCAATTACTCACCCAAAATAACTAGCACGCAAATCAAGGCAAGTTATATGGGTCCACCGACTCCGTCTGGGTCGTCACTGCCTGTGATAGAAGATTATACTCAACTATCAGTCAAACAACCATCATATGGGAAATAAGGACCAAAACGGCCAAAACGGCAAAGAAATGCATGCTCTCGTGCACGGAAATGAAAACGGTAAGAAAATGGGTTGCACGGTTCCGACCATAACTGGAGCTGTGGTTATCGGATCAAGGTGTACTAGGTAGCTTTTTGAAGCTAAGAGAAAGGGTTACAACTTTCATGAAGACAAGTAAACCCATTTAACAGTTGATCTAGGTCGAATATGCAGATTACAGAACCAAAATTTCAATGTTGGTCTGGTTGTCAGCACTGGATTCAAATGGCAATAACTCAAGCTACAAAAGTCCAATTGAGACGTTTTCAGATGCGTTGGAAAGCTGAAATATAGAACTAAAATTTTTGTTTTTTGATCAAAGCTGATTTGATATGGATCAAAGTGAAAAATGAAGCCAAATTTATAGGTTTGACGTCTCTTAGTGTTTCGATCACCACTGAAGTTACGCTTATCGAATTGGGGTACACTTTATACCGTTTTGAGAACTACATTTACTATGAAGACATCAACACCCAAATCGTGCATTTTCAAGTTCAAAATGTGAAATCTCAAAGAAAACAGAAAACTGTCCGCGAAACAGTGCATTTGGCAGTCAGGGGTATTTTAGTCATTTCACCTGTTACAGTACTCAGATTGAGCTGAAATTTTACAGGAAAATATATAACTGCATTACCAACAACTTTCATGTTTTGACCTGGGCCTGATTCGGCCTTTAACATGGACGAATTAAACAGGTCAGAAACAGGACAGATTTCTCTCTAAAGCTGGAAATTTAATGATTCAATGCTTACTAACCGCATTCATGTTTTCAATCACTACCCAAAGTCTCTATCCAAGCTCATCCACATCATATACTATGTAAACAACAATATACACACTGAAAATCTCAAACCCTAGCTCAACCATCCAACATATCATGCCAAACTAACAAATTAACCATCATAAGCCAAGAATATGAGTTTCTATCCAAACTTAAACAAGATTAAGGAAGAGAAAAAGGATAGGCAGCCATAATACCTCACCAAGGATGCTTGCAAGAGAAAACCATAACCTTTCCTTCCAAAACTTTACCACACAAAGCTTCCTAAGCTCCCAAGTGAAAGTTTAATCGGTTTAGATTTTGGATTACACTCAAACTAAGCCAACAATCAAGATTGGAGTGAGTTGTTTCTTCTCTCTGTTTTGCTCCCTAACTCTCGGCCACCATGGAGGAATGAAGGCTGAAATGAAGCTCCAAAAAAGATAAGAAGCTAGGACTTGGTTCGGGTCAAAGTTGGTTGGATGACTTCCAAGTGTCACCTTAGGGTTGAATCTCAAGTTTTTCTTCTTTTCCTTTGTTTTTTTTTTAGTCAAAAATTTTGGCCCTCTCATGGCTGATGAAGAGCTGATATTTATGAAATAATAACAAGAGGATTAAGGTAATAAAGTAGTGTTCAAGTGGTGTACTCACTCGGTAAGAAACGGTACATGTCGGTTCACACCGTTTTTCCTTAATTCGCACGTACTAGGGTTTTCACTTATATTTCACTAACTTATTATTATTACTTCTAATCACACACTTTTTCTTATCTAAAACTCACTCTTAACTCCCAAATTTAGTACACACTCCGTACCGAGTAATCACACTATCGAAAGACGTAAAAACCCTAGTTTTCCCTAATGATGAAAGTAAAGGGAAAACTCTTAATTCTATTCTTTATTCCAACCATTGGGAAGGTAAATGAGTAGTATAGCTATTATAAAGTAATGGATTCCAAATAAAAGGAAATTTTAAGACAAATATGAGGGATTTTACAAGTCCTCACACTCTCTCCCCCTTAAGAGAATTTCGACCTCGAAATTCATACCTTTACTTCAAACGTTCCCGATATTTCTTCGGCATTCTGCTTTTCCTTGTTGAAAACCCTATTCCATACTAGATATCACGTAAATCGTTCATTCCTAATCTTTTCACGAGCTAAGGGTTGGAATATTCTAATACCTCATGAACGAGTTCATCATTATTAGTACAGATCACCTCAAGAAATTTGTCACTCTATGTATTCCAATCCAAGAATCAACCATGTAATCCTTATCTCAAATTCTCAATGGTCTTTACTTATTCTCAATGAACGTTAAATGTCTTGTCGATCGAATTCTATAAGACCTTAACAACATCATAATTTCGTGGTACTCGGCCTTAATACTAGTAATCGTTCAAAACGATTAGAAAGAAATCTCAATACGATGGAAGATAGGGAGTGTACCTTCAATGACTGCCAATGGGTTAGTCACCTCCTGATGTCCCATTGCATAGGTCCTTGCCGACACTTTCGGTCGATTACCCGTTGCTTTGGTCGACTTAGAAGTGATTCCCATCTGCCTTCGGAACATTTTTTTCTTTTGACAGGTGAGGGCACTGAGCAATCAGGGTGCTCAGCACTACCACATCGGTAGCATTTCCGAACTTGCCCTTTCTTCCAACAATTATCTTCCATATGGTTAGCAACCCCACAAAATCCACATGTCATTTTGGGTCCTGATGTCGGACCTCCACGTGAGGTACCCCTCTGGGTCTCTCTTCCTGCCTGACATTTCTTAGAATTTCCCTGATTCGGGATCCCTGCTGATTGTGGACCACCGACTCCTCGCCCCATTTTAGATGGTGGCTCGCTCCTCGAGTTCTGTCCCTCAAGATAACTGCTTGTGTCAGGTTGTCTTCTTTTCCTATCATGAAAAGCCTTTACTTGACTCTTAGTATTCTCAATTCTTTGTGCTTTTTCAATAGCTTGACTATATGTCTCCAATTGAGCAGCCGCCAGTGCCTCTTGAATCTCCACATTCAAACCCTGGACAAACCGACGAATTCTCTTTTTGGTCTGTCAGTACTAAATCCGGAGAAAAACGAGAAAGTTTGGTAAACTGCGTCTCGTACTCCGCCACACTCATAGTTCCTTGACGTAGTCGTATAAACTCATCCTCTCGCCTTTCTTGAACAAGTGGCGGTAAGTACTTCCAATTAAACTCACAGGTGAAATTAACTCATGTCCATGAGGTCTGCTCTCTATCCCACTTGGCTCGAATCACATTCCACCAGGCTCAAGCCGCCCCCTCAAACTGGAAAACGGGTGAAAGCTATCTGCCGTTCCTCCGGGTATCCTAATGCAGCGAAAATATCTAACATTCAATCCAACCAACTCTCCGCTATGTCAGGGTTAGGTCCACCTAAAAATTTTGGTGGTAGAAACTTCTGAAACCGTTCTAGGGCACGGTCCTCTCCCTCTTGATTTCCGGGATGCTGCACCTGGCCTTGACCCTGTTGGTTGACCATTTGTTCTAACAAATCAGGCATTCGCTATATAGCCGTAGCTAATTGGGTATCGGCTTGTCTATTTGCATTTTCATTGGTTACCCTTCGGTTTCTCGTCCTCGTCCTCTACCCCCACCTCGACCACGGGTATCCATTTGATTGTTTTATAACTTCTATAATTGGAACAAAATAGGGTACAACTTCAAAGCATTGAAAATTGTAAAATTTTGAAAATTATAAAATGCACGAAATAACCAAAATATCAAAATATCATACACTAAACTATGTACATATATATAGAATTCACGCCAAAAGTATACACATGTCAGTCCACATATATAGCCAACATCCAACCAGTACAAAACATGTTAGTTCATGAGCACATCGACTCCAAAAAGAGTCAACAAAACAAGTCAGAGTAACGGCCCTAGCGAAAATCCCCTACAGAGCCCATAGAGTCTATCCCATCCATCGGCCCCGCGCCGCCAGCCCTAGGTGGCACCTTTGCAACCACATCCAAGAGAACCTCACAGTCTCGCATAATACCACGGGTTCTCTCTTTCATCTGCCCCTTCAAAGCGAAAAGGTGGCGGTGGGTCTCCTCAAGCTGACGACCGAGAGTATACGTCCGCTCCTCCTCAACTCGTAACCCCGCCTCGAGGTCACGCAGGCGAATGGCCTGTCCATGGCCCGCTCCTCTGGCCTTCTCCAACTATGCCCTCAGAGTGTCAACAGCGTTACCTAGGCGACGACGCTTGTCATCTATAGCCATAATAACTTCGTCAGGGTATCCATACGTATGTCGACACTCACACGATCGATTTATCTGACCGAAAGGAGAATACAGCCTATAGGATTCCCCGACCCTCCTCTGATAGCTAAGGACTCGTCGGCGCACCACTTGGTACACCGGTCCACCTACACTCTTGGCTCTTACACCGGCATCGCTAGGTCCACTAGTATCTCTAGGTCCACCGGTATTATTAGGTCTACCAGCCTCCATACCTACACAACAAACATAACTAAATCAGTTCTCCGGCATTTCATCTTAATAGATACGATTCAACTTAAAAGGCAATCGAATACTTATATGTCCTAGAACTTATTTCCCAACTGCCCAAGTCCTATAACCTAGGCGCTCTGATACCACTTGTGACGACCCACCGTACCCAGAGGCATACCAAAGGGCTTAGCGGATCGTCTGCCTAGCTCGTGCCAGGACTCGATACCAAAAACGAGAAAATAGATTTCACGCTAAAAGAAAGTTCTATTTACACTATTACATCTTCCAAAGTTCCATAAAACTATTACATTAAATCATACACACCACTAGTACCAGAAAGTAAACCCTAGAGAAGCTACTAACTATAACCACCACAACAAATATATACATCTTATTAGTCAACTTACATCAAGTATTAGGGCAAAATCAACTATTCTACAAACCAAAAGCCACCTATACTATACACCTTCCCCGAGCGATCCCCGAGTCGGACCCTGCTAAGGAAAAGAAATGGAATGGGATAAGCAATATTCTTTGTGAATAATCGGGGTAAAACGTAAAATCACATCCAAATAAACATGTAAACCAAGATATGTCGCATCAATAAACAGAAATGTAACATCACAATAGTAGGATACAAGTGGCTTCAAAGCCAGTTCAATTCCTCGCTTGACCACCTGTTGACACTCCGTCAACCAAAATACTCATAGTCCATAGACTCCACTTACTTCCCCGTTCACCTTATCAACCCCCGCTGGCCAGTCAACAGCACACAGCAACTTGAGCAAAACAAAATCACTTTGCTTTAACAAAGAACGAAATCCTAAGGTTAGCATAGAACTAACTTCGACCAAGCCCCGGCCGACTCGAGTTGTCCGTCTACCCTTGGAACCGGGCTGGAACCAAGCCCTGAGATATCCAATCTCTCAACAAAGGATACCTCTCAACAAAATACTCATCAAAATATTCAAGTCATGTATTCACCCCAACAGCATACAGCACAAGGGGTGATACTCAACACAAGGCGTATTCTCACATATTAAATCAAGAACAGAGAATGGGCTTAGGTCGAGTGAGATAAAGTACACCCTCGCCTAAGTACCCATTTAACATATACAAAGCAATTTGACAATTTATTACATAAACAAACCCAATTACTCTCCAAAATAACTAGCACGCAAATCAAGGCAAGTTATATGGGTCCACCGACTCCGTCTGGGTCGTCACTGCCTGTGATAGAAGATTATACTCAACTATCTGTCAAACAACCATCATATGGGAAATAAGGACCAAAACGGCCAAAACGGCAAAGAAATGCATGCGCTCGTGCACAGAAATGAAAACGGTAAGAAAATGGGTTGCACGGTTCCGACCATAACTGGAGCTGTGGTTATCGGATCAAGGTGTACTAGGTAGCGTTTTGAAGCTAAGAGAAAGGGTTACAACTTTCATGAAGACAAGTAAACCCATTTAACAGTTGATCTAGGTCGAATATGCAGATTACAGAATCGGAATTTCATTGTTGGTCTGGTTGTCAGCACTGGATTCAAATGGCAATAACTCAAGCTACAAAAGTCCAATTGAGACGTTTACAGATGCGTTGGAAAGCTGAAATATAGAACTAAACTTTTTGTTTTTTTACCAAAGCTGATTTGATATGGATCAAAGTGAAAAATGAAGCCAAATTTACAGGTTTGACGTCTCTTAGTGTTTCGATCACCACTAAAGCTACGCTTATCGGATTGGGGTATACTTTATACCGTTTTGAAGCTAAAACAGAGAATTACATTTACTATGAAGACATCAACACCAAAATCGTGTATGTTCAAGGTCAAAATGTGAATTCTCAAAGTAAACAGAAAAACTGTCCGCGAAACAGTGCATTTGGCAGTCAGGGGTATTTTAGTCATTTCACATGATACAGTGCTCATATTGAGTTAAAATTTTACAGGCAGATATATAACGCCATTCCCTACAACTTTTATGTTTTGATTTAGGCCTGATTCGGCCTCTAACATGGACGAATTAAACATGTCAGAAACAGGACAGATTTCTCTCTAAAGCTGGAAATTTAATGATTCAATGCTTACTAACCGCATTCATGTTTTCAATCACTACCCAAAGTCCCTATCCAAGCTCATCCACATCATATACTATGTAAACAACAATATACACACTGAAAATATCAAACCCTAGCTCAACCATCCAACATATCATGCCAAACTAACAAATTAACCATCATAAGCCAAGAATATGAGTTTCTATCCAAACTTAAACAAGATTAAGGAAGAGAAAAAGGATAGGCAGCCATAATACCTCACCAAGGATGCTTGTAAGAGAAAACCATAACCTTTCCTTCCAAAACTTTACCACACAAAGCTTCCTAAGCTCCCAAGTGAAAGTTTAATCGGTTTAGATTTTGGATTCCACTCAAACTAAGCAAACAATCAAGATTGGAGTGAGGTGTTTCTTCTCTCTTTTTCGCTCCCTAACTCTCGGCCACCATGGAGGAATGAAGGCTGAAATGAAGCTCCAAGAAAGATAAGCTCCAAGAAAGATAAGAAGCTAGGACTTGGTTTGGGTCAAAGTTGGTTGGATGACTTCCAAGTGTCACCTTAGGGTTGAATCTCAAGTTTTTCTTCTTTTCCTTTGTTTTTTTTAGTCAAAACTTTCGGCCCTCTCATGGCTGATGAAGAGCTGATATTTATGAAATAATAACAAGAGGATTAATGTAATAAAGTAGTGTTCAAGTGGTGTACTCACTCGATAAGAAACGGTACATGTCGGTTCACACCGTTTTTCCTTAACTCGCACGTATTAGGGTTTTCACTTATATTTCACTAACTTATTATTATTACTTTTAATCCCACACTTTTTCTTATTTAAAACTCACTCTTAACCACCAAATTTAGTACACACTCCGTACCGAGTAATCACACTACCGAAAGACGTAAAAACCCTAGTTTACCCTAACGATGAAAGTAAAGGGAAAACTCTTAAGTCTATTCTTTATTCCAACCATTGGGAAGGTAAATGAGTAGTATAGCTATTATAAAGTAATGGATTCCAAATAAAAGGGAATTTTAAGACAAATATGAGGGATTTTACTAGTCCTCACAGTTACTAAGCCGGCTACACGGAAACAAAAAGAAACAACCACAACCTCAAATCCATTTCCAATTCGGAATTCACTAAGAAATAGCTAACAGATATTAACCCAAGTTCCTTTGGGAAACTTGTGGAACCAGCCTTGAAATGAACAAGTCAAGAAACTACATTCGAGTCACTTTGTTCTAGATGTCTTGCATCGAGTCCTTAGCCTTTCTTTGTGTCATTAATTAGCTGTCTTTTCCAGTAGTTCCAGCCATAAAATTCGTCCCTAGAAATCCAAAAATCACGTCCAAAATTCCAGTGGTTTAGGTCCTAAAGTTCGGCCAAAATTCCAGATTTTCGACGTGTCAAAAATTCCAGTTTTTGGAGTGTTACTCTTGCTGATCTTGAGTCACAACTTGCTAGTTGTTTGAGCTGTTAATTACCAGTTTAATTCTAGTAATTTCAATCTCAAATACCTCTGCAAAGTTCCAATTTGTTTTATGTCTTCCATAGTACATTTAGGTCTGATCTTTTTGTCCATCTTGTTCCTTAAATTTAGCATTGATTTCATTGGCTCTTTGGTTCTTTCATCGCTGCAATTTTATTGTTGTTTGATTAAGTCGATTGGTAACTTGTGAGAAAGATCTAAATTATTCAATAAGGGCAATTAGCAGCCTTGAAACTTTTTTTTGTGAGCTTATTAGAGGGATTAAACACTTGAGTGATACACGAGGGTAAGTGAACACGCGAGGGAGTGCTGTGAGGATCTATTTTTTTTGTGTTTTACTAACCTTTTGCAGGTCACTAATAAAATGTCTAACAGAGAAGGAAGTTCACCATTTGACCATAACCGCTTCATGGAGACTTTGACCACTCAAATGCGTAAGTTGATGAGAGAGGAGTTGGAACCTATTCAAGAGCGGATGGACCGAATAGAAAAGTCTCATACTCTAACAAAATCCAGCCACCATAGACTTACTCTCTCGGAGTCGGGTGATTCTAATGGAGAAGAAGATGAGTTTGAGAGGCATTCTAAAGCTGGCCGGTGTACCCCTAAGCGTGGAGATGATGTCATTAAGGGTGTGAAACTCAAAATTCATACATTCCAAGGGAAATCTGATCCCGAAACTTATTTGGAGTGGGAGAGGAAGATTGAGATGGTTTTTGAATGTAATAGCTACACGGATGAACAGAAAGTAAACTTGCAGCCGTGGAGTTCACTGACTATACATTGGTATGGTGGGATCAACTATGCCATAGTCATAGAAGGAATCATGAGAGGGCTGTAGAGACTTGGGAGGAGTTGCGAGGATTGATGAGAAAGAGATTTGTGCCTAACTATTATCATCGAGACTTGCACAATCGATTACAAACTCTTATTCAAGGCAATATGTCCGTGGAGGATTATTTCAAGGAGATGGAGATGGTCATGATGAGAGCTGATGTGCAAGAGGATTTAGAAGCAACCATGGCGAGATTTTTGTATGGATTAAAACCAGAAATAGTTGAGGTAGTTGAGTTCCAACACTACCTAGACATTAGTGAGTTGCTGGATAAGGCTGTCAAGGTGGAAAGGCATCTCAAGAGGAGGGGTAGTGCATGCCAAAATACCAACTACCAAGCTAGAAATAGGAGGAATTCTCAGCCTAGAAGAGAGGAACAAGCCACGGCCTTAACCTCACAACCAAGGCTGAGAACTACCACTCCAAAGCTGGTTCCAAAGGTAGACACTAAAACTGTCCAAGAAGTTTTTGAGTCACATAATTGGACAAGAAGTACTTTAAGTGTCAAGGATTTGGACATATAGCTTCTCAATATCCTAACCAATGTGCCATGATTGTTTTGCCGAGTGGAGAGGTTAAGACTGATGACGAGGATGAATATAAGGATATGCTACCGTTAGTTGAAAAAGATGGTGAATTGGATGAGGAACAACCCATGGATGGACCAATAGGTTGTTTGGTTACGCAAAAGAAACTTGCTGCTCAAGTCAACTATGACGATATCAGTATGCAAAGAGAGAATATCTTCTACACTCGTTGTTTAATCATGAACAAAGTGTGTAGTTTGATAATTGATAGTGGGAGTTGTGTGACGCCCCCACCTCTCCCTAGGGCGAGCCCTAGGGTATCAGCGGGGCGCCTGCCCAACTCTCGTCAGGACTCATGCACTCATTCTAGCTTAATAGAGATCCACAAGTCAACCATAAACTTAGGATTAAAGGAATACTTCGAATTTACAAGCCAAATTCTTCTAAAGCTACCATTTACAATTACAATCCAAAAATCCAAATATAACAAAGTTTACACTTCAAATGTCTCCAATATCATACAAAAGATTTACTAGCTTCAATCAAAAACCGCTAGTCTAGAGTTCTCAACTTCCACTTCCAAAACCTATTAAGGAATAACAACTTAGGGTGAGCTAACGCTCAGTGGGGCCAAGAAAATCAGGCAAGTAAGCAAGTAGCACGAATTAAATCAAATAGCATACTTAAAAGCGACTTGTCATAAATTTCATATAAGTGAGCAAGTAGGAAGTAAAACACAAGGAGAAAGGATACAGGAACTCTCAGGAGCTATTCCCACGTCTCGGCCGGTTCAAGCCATCTTGGGTTGACCCTCCGTCAACTCGAGTAACAACATGTCCGTAGAGCTCCACTTACTTCTTCCACCCGCCATATCACCCTCCGGATCCGGAACCAAACAAGCACGAGGTGGCAATACTATTCGAGTATGCCAAGCGAGATCTCAAAAGATCAAGTTATAAACTTTCCTATGGTTCACCAAGCTTCTCGACCAAGCCCTTGCCGACTCGAGTTACGAGATTAGCCAATGGCTTGGGGCGTCCCCACAAGTATAATTGGTCAATGAGACAACGCTCCAATCGACTTAGAATCGATCATAGCACTGAGTCGGGATGAGAGGCACCTCCCACCTGAATAGGGTGTGGTACATGCTACCGCTCAGTGCTCACGAGTTAAAAGCATGTTCGAGTACAAGTGCAAGTCACACAAAAGGGAGAGGACGGAGACGACAGAGTACACCCTCTCCTCAGCAAGTTTACAAATCACAAGAATCACATAGCACTTGTACAAATATCATTTCAATCATAGCAACATGAAGCGTTCACTTGACACTCACTAAAAGTCAAGAGCAAAGCGAGAGCAAAAAGCAAGAGCTTGTAGACACCAAAATTTCATTTATTTTATTCAATTTTAGCTTTATTCTTGTTTTATTTTATTTTATTTTTATATTTATTGATTAAATGATAGTTAATGTTCATTTTGTTTATTTTTATAAATTAGATTTATCATTTTCATTTTTAAGGTATTTTTGCATTAAATTTCTAAAAAGGAAAAATTAACAAAAATTTAAAATTTGTCTTTAAACCTTTTAGATTCATTTTTTTAAAATTGTGCAATGCATTTACAATTAGAATTAGCATTTTTTTATTTATTTTGTTTACCTAAATTATTTTTGGAAAATATATAATAAATAAATGAAAAAAGAAAACAAGTGTATTAGGGGGATAGTAGCCAAGTGGGGCACATGCAATAGGGACAAGTGTCCCTTTATTTCTTTGACAACACAACACCTAGAAGGTGAGGTGTTAGGATACTTGGGAAGCTTAGAAAAATTAGAAAAAACAAAACAAAAATAAAGAAGAAGGAGTGACGGCTAGAAGAAAAGGGGCTTTTGGGCTAGGGTTGTAAAAAAGGAGTGAGAGGGAAAGCCGGAAGAAGGGGATAGCAAAAGAAAAAGAGAGCTACGGGAAAACTGAAAAAAAGAAAGAAAAACCAGAACTGATTGAGAGAGGCGACAGCCAAGGCAAGCAAAAGAGAGAAACTGAGGAAGGAAAAAGGAGACCGAGAGCAAGAGGGGAGAAAGGAGTATTGGGAAAGAAAAACTAAGAAAACCAAACGAGGGAAAATGTTACGGGCTTTGGGGGGAAAAACCAGAAAAGAAAAGGTTTTGCGGCTGGGGTTGAAAAGAGAGGCTTCGGGCTGGCAGGGAAGAAAGAAGAAACTGGAAAAGAAAGGAGCTTTGGGGAGAAGGAAAACAGGAAAACCGAGAGCAAGAAAGAAAGCTAGGAGAGGCTGGGAAGGGAGTTTGACGGCTAGAGAGAGCAAGGAAAGAAAAGAAAAGAAAAGGCCGAGAGAGGTGGAGAGGAAGTGGGGGCTGAGGAAGGAAGGGCTACGGGAAAACTAGAAAAAAAGGCTACGGGACTAAGGAAGAGATCTGGGAACGAAGCAAGAAAAAAGAAGGCAGCTTGGGGGGAGGAAAAGAGAGGTTTTAGGGGATGAGAAAGAAAGAACCAGCAAGGGTTTCAGGAAGAGAGGAGGAAGGAGAGAGCAAGGTAGCTACGGGCTGACGAACAAAGAGGTTTTGGGGAGAACGAAATATGGGGAGAGAGCTTCAGGGAAGAGTGGAGAGCATCGGAAGAAAGAAAACTGAGGGAGGAAACCGAAGGGAAACAAGAAAGGGAAGGCAGCGAGGGTCTAGAGGAAAAGAAAGGGTTTCAGAGAGTGAGAGATAGTAGGAGGAAACCGAGAGCAAGGGGGGAAGATTCTGGTGAGGAAAAAGGAGAGAAACGAAAAGCCAAACAAGTGAGGGCTTGGCAAAAGAGAAACAAGGGAGAGCCGAGGGGGAATTGAAGAAAAAACCAGAAACAGAAAAATTTGCTGCAAAAGCTTCATCAGAACAGGCTGGGTTTCGGGTCCCTTTGTGACCCAAGTTTTGCTTTCTTGACAGCTTGGTTCGATTGGATCTTAATTTCTGCATACATTAGGGAATCAATAGAGCAAGTTTGCTTCAGAAAATTTCCACAAAAAGTGTCAATAGAGTCCTGGAATCCGATCCTCAAATCCGCAGCTTGGCTTCACTTGTGCGGGTTCGAAGCCGCAACAGAGCAACTTCGGCAACTCTTTTACAGCGTTTCCTGTCCGGATTTTGATCCAAAAAAGCTTCGTCAGGTACTCTCCCAGATTGATGTCTTGGTTCCCTTCATTTTTGTTCGTTGTTGGGTCGTGTTTCTTGGGTTTCTTGGTCGTTGCTTTTGTTTGGTCTTGCTGTTTCTGTTCATGAATAATGGGATGAAAATTCCCCATGTTGGCTTGTGATTAAATGTGATGTTTGATTAAAGGGGACTTGGATGTTGTTGGGGGTTTAATTATCTTCTTATTTTGCTTCGGGACTTGCATATTTAGTAGAGTTGTTTGTCGAAACATGAAACCCAGAAACTGGTGGAAAACTTTTGGAAGGAACCTGGAATTTGCAAACCTTCCCCATTCTATATGTGTCTTTCTCTTGCATATCCAACAAGGTTTTTGGATGATAAGCTTATGTGGCTTAATAAGAACTTGGGTTTGGTTCTGGTTTTAGATTGTTGTCGAAAACTTGCCGTATGTAGTTGCTGAATTCTCAAAGCATTAGAAATTGCAGACCGTTTTTCCAATTGCAGTATATGATGGATTTGTTGGGTTGCATGGTCTTGTGTTAGGCTTTGAATCATGTGTTATTTTGTTACACTGTTGGCTTAATATTAGCGTTACACGAAAAGGCTTCATTTTTGCCCTTTTAATGCAAGTTCAAATGATGTTTTTGATGTTGGGTGTTGTTGCCACTGTTGTAATTCATTGCAGAAGAGTAGCTTCAGTTGCAGAAAGCCTTCGATGCTTGCATGGAAATGTTTTCAAAAATTGAATTTTAACCCCTCAAGTTCCCCAAAATTCTGTTATGGCCAAGAAACTTTGGAAAATTAATCAATCTTGCCCCTTTAAAATGTTAACTTTCTTTGCCATGATTTAATGTGATTTTGGATATATTATTCATGAGTTTTGGGATGAATTTGAAGGTTTAATAACTTTTGATAAATTTATAATTTTGATTTGGATTTTTTAATGGAACTTTGGGTAACTTTGTTGTTTAATCATAGCAAATGGGTCTTCACTCATTTTTTGTGAATTTTAGCATTTGGTTTTGATAGGTTTCATCTTAAGTCATTAATTTTAATTTGTTTTAATTTAGACCCCTAACATTTGTAATAATAATAATTTGACCCCTCAAACTTCTTTAAGTCTTTCAATTGAGTCCTTGTTTGTTTTAATTTGCTGACTAGGGGTTGTTTACTTTTATTTGAATGCTTTGATTGATTCAATCTCATGTTTATTCTATTTTTTTGTGATTATTTGTTAATTAAATCGATGCCTTGACCATTTTATTGTTTTGGAGGGTAAATAAGAAAATTGCATTTCAATAGACAACCAATTCAAGGGAGGTACACTCTACTCCTTTATTTTGATTTTATTTGACCCTATGTGTTCCTATGTGATTTTAAGTGTGTAATTGCATGCTTTTGAATGTTTTCTTTATTTTATTTTATTTACTTATTCACTTTATTGGTTTTAATCTTGTATATTCATTTTTATTTAATTTCGGTTATTTAAGAGGCATTAAATGCCAAAATTGTAATAGTTAGATTATTATTTCATTTTATTTAATTCTCTCCCCCTTTAGATTGTAGTTAGGGCTCCCAAATGTAATAGTTAGGGTTTTATTTGCTTTATTTGTGTCTTGCATGCTTTTGTGTGTTTATGTGTTACTCGCTTTCTTAGGTCCTTACATCTAGATATCATACTTATGTGCTATGTGCTATATGTGATTTATGTGTTTATTTGCTTTATTATGTTTTACATGATTTATTTGATTTTCATAAATGCATGTCGTCACCACACTAGTCCAACGTTAGTTGTGCCCCCTTTTTCGATTCCACACCAGTCCAACGCTAGTTGTGGTCCCTTTTTCCGATTTCTCATTAGTCCAACGCTAGTGAGAATTTAGAGATATGGGCTAGTCCAACGCTAGACCCTTAGGGACCGTCCTCGCGTTAGATCATATTTGTGTGAACAAAATCACTACATTTTCATGCATATTTTCTATTTTTTAGGATCCTTATCATTTTTGTGAGAACCCGAAAATTTTCACATTTTTCAAGTATTATTTTATTTCCTTGCCTATATTTTTATACTGTCCTTGAAAATATTAAATTTTCTATACATTTTACAAGTGAGTGCAATTTTTTAAATCATTTTCCTGGTATAAGTTAGTGTACAATTGTTTGGAGTACAGTATTAGACGTGGGACCCGCTAGTGCGATAAAATTTTGCCGATTAGGTGATGAAGTGTTAAGTGATTTTATTTTCCATGATACTAGGAAATGATTAGAGGTTAGCTTGATAGATGAATCATTGGGGAAGAGAAGATAAGTTTAAAACATTCAAAGGGCCAAGTGTCGCAAACCGGTTGGATGTTGGACTTGACCAAGTCTTCCTCACCTTTACTAAAACCAATTTTTGACCAATTTTCTCTCATTTTTGCACCTCCTTGGCTGAACCTCTTGAGGAAAGAAACAAGAGAAACTTCTTCAAATTCTAGCTTCCAACCTTGCTCAAATCTTAAGTTTTAACCAACCAAATTTGAAACTACACCACACAAGTGATCACTAAGGAAGATTAAAGGCTTTGGTGGAGTTGTTTTGGTGGAGGAAAGACTAAGCTACCATTTTCTTTGAGGTTTTAAGGTAAATTGCTAAGAACATCTCTCTTTGCTTCCAATAGTTGTAATTTAGTGGCTTGTGGTTGTCATTTTAGTAATTTTGTGCAATATTTCTTGGTTAGAAGTGATGATGTGTAGATTTCAGTTTCTTAGAGAATTTTCTGCCTTGTTCTGACCAGTGTCATTCGGCCATGATGGAGGCTGAATTGGGATTAGCTCAAAACATGAAAGTTGTATAGAATTGAGTGTAGATTATGACTCTAAAAGTTCAGCTCAATCAGAGCACTATAACTTGTGAAATGACTATTTTACCCCTGCTGCCCTGTTTCTGCCAAAACTGGAAATTAGCATCTGTAATTGGCTCGTTTGGCTGGGAAGATGAATGAATTAGCTTTTGATGTCTTCTTACGAATTGTATCCTTGTATCTTAGCTTTCAAATGGCTTTGAAATAACCTGAATCGGAGTTGTGTGTGCTGAGATATGATTGAATGAATCAGGACTGCTGGTTGAATTTCACAGTGAGCTTCGAACTGGAAAATCTGGGGGTTGTTTTGGTAACTTTGACCTAGTTAGGGTGAGAACTGGGTTGAGTTGTATTCATGAGAATTGTAGAGCTATGTATTAGCTTCGAAATGTATAAAGTCTACCCCAAACAGATAAACGTAACTCTAGTTGTGACCAAAATGTTACAAGATGTTGAATCTGCCGTTTAGACTTTTGCCTTCAAAACTGGACTTCCGATTTGATTATTATACTTGTGTTGAACGTGGATGATTTTAAGCCTATTGAATGGCTATTGTGATGAGATTAAGTGTATGTGTTTTGGGGCTGCTTGAGGAAAATAATGAAGCCATAAATGGCTGGAAAATAAGTAAATACAAAGGGCGTGCTGTCCAAATTTGCACTCGAGGGCTAGGTAGATGTACTCGCGACACGAGTAAGAGTTTGAGGATGAAACTAACTTGAATCATCTGAGGTATTCGAGTCTTCTTTAATAGAGGCTTATAAGTTGGAATTCTGCCGAAATTTGTACCCTTGGAAATGAAAGTAACGACTAATAGAAATATGTTTTCTTTGTCACTTCGACTCATATGACGATTTCAAAGTTTTAAGAGCGAGCATAAGTTTTACGACTATTTTACTCCTGTCTTTTGGACTAAATGTACTCTTTTCACTTCCAAAATCATACTTCTACATTGTACTATTAGTTATTCAGATTTTCTTTGATTCACTTAATCTTGGGTTAGTTGAACCGTAATATTTTCTTATGGTTATTCTTAGGGTTTCTTGGTGATTAAGGGTGTTGTTTGGAAGGAACTTTGGACGTTATTTTGCTTATATAGGTGAGTGTTCTATATACGTTTGTTTCTAATGACTATGTGAATTATTATGAGTATTTGGATTGTTACTTTAATAAACAATTGATGCACGTTATGTATCCATTAACTATGTGGCTGGTTGTGATTCTTGCTTAAATGTTAAATGTTCTCAATGATTGCTAAAAATGATTTTTACTAGGCGAGTGTGTACTTTATCGCACTCGACCTAAATGAACGTGAAATTTCAACGATTGAATGATTAAATGCTACTTGTGCATGAATGTAAGCCTTCTGGCTGAACTGAGCCCTTGCCCTTCGTTACCGGTCGACTCGAGCCAGAAGCGGACTCGGTCGGGCGACTAGTGACCCTGGGTGAATGTTTGGTATACTCGAGTATGACCACGTAGTCTGGTGGAGACTGGCCAATGAATTGGCCAGAAAGGGGAAATAAAATGAATGAACGAATGACAAGAAAATGAAGGTTCACTTACAAACATGTTTTAATGATTGGAGGAATAAGGGAAATGATAGGCGAATGAATGAACGAATGGCTCCTCGTGAGCATGTATCCTTTTAATGAATGTGTTACTATGGCTTTATACTGTAAATGATTTCTGGATTACATGTTATTACGTGATTAATGCCCTGGTTTAACTGCTTGGTTATGTGTATAGAACCTCGCCGGGCTTTTAGCTCATTCCACGCCGTTTGTTTTCCTTACAGGGGTTGCAAGCAAGGGCGAGAGACCTGTATAGAATAGCATAGTTCAGTCCTTTTTGTATAGTTTTGGTTTTGTACTCGCTCTAGTGTTCGGATAGGGTTGAATGTATTGGGAACTAAGAACTTTTGTCTCTTTTGGGACTGTACATCTGGTTGAGATTGGAATGAATGTAAATATATGTTTCCAGTTTGGGAATTGTTTTCGTTTTCCTCGAGGTTATATCTTATTTTGTTCGGAGAGAGTGATCGAGTCCTGGCGAGAGTTGGGCAGGCGGTCCGCCGAACCCTTTGGTTCGCCTTAGAGGAAGGTGGGACTGTCACAATTTTTACATAATATTTCCCTATATATCCCCTATCCCTATATATAATGTTTTAGAGTTGCATATCATTTAGAAAAATTAAAAATAGGATTAGGTCATTTGCTTGAACACAAATTAGGATAATCAACCCCTCGAATATGGGATATGGACGAGTTTGGCTTTCTAGTCTTAGCACGCTCGTATTCCCTCTATAAAAGGGAAAATCTAGTCACGAATCTTAAATTCCCCGCACCCGTTATGATGCATTCCTCTAGGTCATGCATATTTGTATAATTATTATTTTCTTTTCTTTTTCTTCGAGTCTCATATTTTGCACATTCTTGGCCTCTTCAAAGAGTCACTCTTAGGCATCACAATTAATGTGATTTGCACCAATTAAGTATTGAAGAGATATTCCGACCCCGATACCCTCATAGGTTTAGGTTTGCATTCATATAGTAAAGTCCAAATGTGATAAATTCTTAGGTTAAAATAAGAAAATTTTTGACTAAATCACGCAACTAGCTTTGGCTAGGTAGAAATGGTGCCTTGGATTTTATCCTTACCTTCCCTTTCTTCAAATGTGACTCCCGAACACTTTTCTCTGATTTTCGAAGATTTTGAGTCGTTTAAAAAACGTTTTCTCTATTTTTTATTAAAAATTCATTTTAGGTGACTTGGTACACCTTAACTCAATACCAAGTGGCGACTCCGATTTTTTATTCAAAAACCCTTTTTAAACTATAATTTGGGCCAAAATCGTTGCACTTATTAAACCCCATTTTAGGCCCATTTTCTTTATTTTCTAACAAATCAAAAAACACATTTTTCAAATCAAAATCAATCAAAAATCCATTTTTCTAAACACTTTGTTTTTCATTTAAAAATGGGGCGCAATAGCTTGGCGACTCCACTGGGGATTTAGAGAGTCCGAGCATTTTGATTTAGTCAATTCTTTTCTTCTTTTAATCTATTTATACATCACATTTGGAGGTTTTAGGTTGCATTCTTCTTTTTCCTTTTTCTTTTTTCTTTTTCTCTTTTTAGGGCTTTTTGCATTTGCCACGCCCGTAATCACTCCTCGCACACAATATATGTGATGAATGGATTGTTTCTTTGCTTTTACTTGTATCGCGCTTGCATTTTTTGGTGGGGGGGGTAGTCTCCTTAGAATCTTCACCCGCATTTGATGGTATTATAATCCCCCCCTCAAAATAAAGCACCTCATACGTGCATGCATGACTTTTTACCCTATTTTGTCTTTTTCGTGGGCGCTTCCCACACTTCCTTGTAGGATTAGGATCGATTTTCTTAGGTAGGCGGATGGCTCTGCGCCCATAGCGATGCCTAAGGGATCACTCGAGCCACCGACCGAAAGCCCTGGGATTGATGACCCTTCGCCTCTTTGTTTGAAAGCTTGGGAGCCTGAAGCCTGATTGAGTCTAGATGCATTAGTAAGCCAAACCTCATGCATCCATATTAGAAATACCCTAGGACAGAGTCAACCTTACCCAACTAGGAGCACTAGGCACGAGGGGAGGGATTTCACCCTTTTTTCCTTATTTTTCTTATTGCTTTTTGTATCATTTCATTGCCACAACGTGTTATGTGTTGAACTAACGTTTCCTTGTTTTTTCGTCTTTTGCATTCAGAAACACTAGAAAATAAGAGATCTGGCATTATCCTCTTTTAGAACCTACCCTCTTAAATAGGCTATTGCACGTTTAAAATTCCAATGAATTGCATTCGTAGGTTAATAATTGCACATCATTTTAGGCCCACCCTGGCATACAAAGGGTCCCTTCAGGTCATGATTTAATTCCAAATTGCATATTTAATTGTTTTGATAAATTGGCATCATGCATGAATCTTAGAGGGAATGCCATTTAGGGAATCTCGTGTTAGAAATAAACCACCCTGTGTCTCGGGAATGTAATCCAATGAGACTTGCACATCTATATTTCTTGTACCATCCAAAAGGGTAGTGCACGAGGTAAGATAGGATCCGATCATTTTCATGATAATAGAGCAACTTTTGCACATTAGAATATGAGCACCTAACAATCATTTTTTGGCCATTTTATCAGAATTGGTAAAAATCCCTTGCGTAAAGGACATTAATTTGAAGAAATTCACAAATAATTCGTCATTGTTGAGATGGTAAATATATTGAGGCCAAATCTTGATTTTAGAAGGCTCATAAACCAATGCATTGCAATGAATTTTTTGAAACTACCAATAGGTAGACAATCCAGTCAATTTTGAATAAATCATCAGTTCCATCCAATCCATTTGAACCATTTATTCATTTTTTGTACAACCCAATCATTTTTGAATAAATCATCATTTTTATTCAATTCATTTGACCAGTTTACCTATTGTTAGGGCGATCCAGTCAATTTTTGAATAAATCATCATTTTCATTCAATTCATTAGATCAGTTTACCCATTTTTTAGAGTGATCAATTCAATTTTGGATAAATAATCAATTTCATTTCTAGGACAATTCGGTCAATTTTGAATAAATTCTCAATTTCATTCAATTCATTTGACCAATTTATTCATTTTTTAGGGTGATCCGGTAAATT
Source organism: Coffea humblotiana (assembly GCA_023065735.1). Taxonomy (NCBI): domain Eukaryota; kingdom Viridiplantae; phylum Streptophyta; class Magnoliopsida; order Gentianales; family Rubiaceae; genus Coffea; species Coffea humblotiana. Next base: position 379,358 of record JACYVW010000026.1, read on the forward strand.
TTGAATAAATCATCGATTTCATTCAATCCATTTGACCAGTTTATCCATTTTTAGGGCGATCCAGCGAAGTTCATCAATTTTATTCGATCCATTTGACCAATTTATTCTCTTTTAGGGTTTCAATCTAGGGATAATTGAATAAACTAGTCGAAACATTGCAATTTTTTCAAGAGTAAACTCTTTCATACATCATTTTATGTGTCAAGCCAAGTAATCAATCCATTCGGACTTTGTCCTTATTTTATTGGAAAAACAAATGTCTCTTCTCACTCCAATTGGCCAAATTTTTCAAATTTTTTTTTACTTGAATATCAATAAGTTGATCGGATTCAACAGGTATTGTATAGTGCTTACCCTAGAGGATTGCATTCTCATTCTAGGCCAACCCTTGGCATAAAAAGGGTCCCCCAATAGGGCATGCATCCAAATTACCTCGATATATACTAACTCGTATCTTTTTCTTTTTCTTTCTTTTCTTGCTTTGCCAACAGCCAGTCAAGAGATGATGCTAAATAGGATTTTCTAAAATGTCAGGTGATTTTTAAATATAGCTACAAGAAGAAGCCTCATCGTCACACGATCTCGCAGTCAAGCTTTGAGAAATCGTGTAAACATGAGCGCACATCCGGAATCGTCCGACAGGCCTGTAACGACATCATCAACTGACTTGCCAAGTCTGGGAGCTCAACTGAGCGAAGTCCTAAATAGATTCAATGAGTTGAGTATGGAAATGACCGCACAATGGCGCGTGATTGATCAGTTAGTCGCTAGTAGCGGTAGCGGTGGTCAACCTGAGCCCTTACCTGCTAGTCAACCTGAAACACAACCAATACTTTTACCCTATACTCAAACCTCTGTTACTTCACATGTCATAAATCCACCCGAGGAAGCTTTCACCTATCCCACTCATGGCCTACCACATACCTATGCACCCACTATCCAAACCAATCCTCCTCAACCTCAAATTTCACAAAATTATCCACCTGTAAATCTGAACATGCCACTTGAACCTCAAGGACCCTATTACTATTCCACCGCTGAACCATTCATGCTAGACACTGCTGCCCAAGGGAAAGTTGAAGCTGGAGAATCCTCCGCGCAAATTGACAAGAATTTGCTAAAGAGATTGGATAAAATTGATGAATTCATGAGGAAAAGCCAAAGAATGAGCAAGCTTGGAGGCTTAGACTATGATGAACTATGTCTTTTTCCAGATATGCAATTGCCTTTGGGTTTTAAAACACCCAAATTTAGTAAGTATGATGGAACTGGGAACCCCAAGACGCATCTTAGACTATTTGTAAATAAATTGGGAAAGCCAGTAGATGATGAAAATTTGCCAATACGTTTATTCCCAAAGAGCTTGGAAGGCGATGCCTTGGACTGGTATTCTAATTTGAAACCTGAAGAAATGAGAACATGGCTGGATTTGTCAACCACCTTCGTGAGACAATACGAGTACAATTGTGAACTTGCTCCCACAAGAACCACGCTCGAAAGCACTAAAAGAAAACCATCTGAGGATCACAAGACGTATGCAAAGAGATGGAGGAAATTGGCTGCCAAGGTGGAGCCTCCGATGACCGAAGAGGAAATTGTCCGTATATTCATTAAATCTCACAACCCACCATATTTTGAGGAGATTTTTCGCATGACCGGGTGTTCATTTGCAACAATTATCAATAAGTTGGAGGAGTATGACGAATATGTTAAAGCAGGGGAAATCGTCAATGTATCGGCTTTAAAATCACAGTTGGACGCCTTGCAAGGTCAGAATAATAACAGAAGGGAACCTCAACTCAAGACGAAAGAAGAGGAAACTACTTTTGTGTGGGACCAAGGACCGTCTTCAAGACCCAGGTTCCAACGTTACCACACATATTCATCTCGCTACCCAAACCCAGGCCGTGTTTACTATACTACTGTCAATCACCCTTGCCCTTGACCAAACTATGCAAGCCCACTTACAATGCCCTTCCCAATATCTCAAGCCAACCCTAAAATTCGACCTCGTCTACCTTATAATCCCAAACCTGCTCCATCAAACAAACAGACCTATAACCATCCTCAAACCAATGAAATACAAAACCTCGGCCGATCTCGAACTTTTACCAACTTAGGCAGGCCCATTGACCAACTGTACGAACAGCTCAAGGCCGCTGGTAAAATTGATGATATACCTCCTCCAAACTACCCTCATCGAGGCTTCTCTGTTGGGTACGACCCTCAAGCCGCTTGTGCCTACCATTCTGAAGCGCTCGGTCACTCGACCGGTAACTGTTGGGTACTAAAGCATAAGATCCAGGACATGATCGAAGCAGGAGATATAGTGTTAAGGAAAATGGAAGAACAAGGACCGAGCACAAGTACGAATCCTTTTCCTGAACACAAGGACACCATCACGGCATTTATCCCCAATGAAGAAATTTGAAAATCCTAGAAGGAGCTGAATTAGTGAGATTCTTCCCTCTTGAAGGGAAGTTTCGATAAATTTGGGGAATTGTTTTGGTTAAAACCAATGAAAAATCGTTCATGCATGTGTCTTTTGTTTAACTATATTTTTTGTAAATAGTTTTCAATCAAGTGGCTTTTGAAGACACGTTTCGTTTAGCAAGTAACATGATATTAAGTTTGGTTTTTTTTCTTGAAATTCAATAAAATGTACAGTTTTATATGTACTGTGACTTACACATTCTTTTCAGATGGCCTAAAATAAAACCCCCTGACCCTTTGGATATTACCATTCCGGAATTTAATGGCTGTAATCTCGATACCGCATGAATGGTGGAATAGCGAGGAGGTATCCGAACATACTTCAAAGAGATTCGAAGAAGGAACTCAGACCGAATGGGATCAAGATGAAGGAAATAAAATTAGTGGTCACTTGAATAAAAAGCAGAAAAGGAGGCTGATGGAAAGCAGTGTCAAGAACAATAATCTTTATTTGATGAGAAGCAACCAAATGCAGTCAAAAGAAGCGACCTGTGCTTACAATAAAAGGGTCAAATTGTGACTACTCGGAAAAGAGACAGCGTGACTACTCGGAAAAGAAACGAAATGTTGAGGCAACTGTTGTCGGTGCAAGATTGGAAAGGGTTTGTTGTCAAAGAAAAAAGACAAAGAAAAAAAGAAAGAAGAAAAGAGAAAAAGAAAAAGGAAGAGTATTGTCCGGCGGATCACTTATGTTTCACAGATATGGATGAACAGGAGTCTTCCTTAGTCAATTAATTCAGATACATACAAGAAATTTCATATTAATGAAAGTTTCCTTTCAGAGTTAATGTAAGGAACGGAATAAAAGTCAGGCCCTCTTCTTTTCCAATTAAACATTCTATCCCTAGTTATCCTTTTTGAACCTTCAGAATAAATTATTTTGTTTGGCAACCCCTGAGGATCGCAAACCCCACACTGGGGCAAGTTTGAGTTGAAAAAAGAGGAAAAAAGCCTCAAGAGGTGAAAAGTGATAAAGGAACAAAAGGAAAGAAAATTAAAGGAAAGAACCTCAGTTAAAAATAAATTGGGGCAAATTTTAAAAATTTCAAAGGAATGGCAGAAGGCCGAAAAAAAGGAAAATGAAAGAAAAGAGAACCTCAGTTAAGAATAAACTGGGGCAAGTTTTGATTTAATCCTAAAATAGAGTTGATGCAACAATGCGATTTCAAATCATTTAAACCACTTTTGAAATCTGCTTTCAAGCCTTAACTTTTCTAAGCACCCCACCTGACCCCATTACAAAAGCCGAAAGTTCTGACTTCTGTTCTTTGCAATATTTCTGTCAAGAAATTTTCTAATTAATTGGCAAATGATGTTCATATACTGATGCTAGAAAATTTTTTAGATGTATTTCTGAATTGATTAGGTGTGAGGTTGACACTGCTCATCATGTGAACACCCGCAAGGACGCCTTTAAAAGAAAAAAAAGAGAAAGAAAAAAAGAAAACCAAGAGGAAAATGGGGGAAAAAGAGAAAGAAAAGGAAAAAAAAAAGATTGAGGGTAATTTTAGTGAAAACCCGAAATGACGCTAAGATAGGGTTGCACAAAGAAAGCAAAGGTGACTCAGTTCATTGGGATTCCTTTTCACATTGCGGGCTTTCTGCTGGCATTGAATTTCGGACGGACGATATCCAAAGGGTCAAATGGGGCACTTTGTTAGAGGTCAAAGTATTTTGGTCATCAACATAGATTGCTCGATTTGTGATTCATTTCTCTAAAGTCATCTTTTTCTTTCAATGCAAGTCGATGATTATTTTTTGCATTACTTTGGTTTTTGACATTTTTGTATAAAAATTCTTTGGGTGTTGCATAGTTTCATTTGTCTCATTGGATTTTATCAAATGACAATTTACTCGATTTATCGAAAGGTGCATATGTATAAGTTTTCATGTTAAGTTAGCGTTGGAAGCTAAGGCAATCGGGATACAATTTGCGGTGCAAGGTCAGGTTTTGCAGCATCGAGGGAAAAACATCAAAATACTCATGTTTACACATTTCTCGAAAGCCGGACGGATCGAATGGTGGTGGCATTATTTTGACTGTTTCACATAGCAAAACTGGGGAAAATTATTTTTGTAATAAAGTCATGGAATATCGTCCAATAATTAAACATTCAGGGTTCAAATAGAAGAGGAAGTGTGAATCAAGGCCTTAAGGAGGAGCAACAATGCCACAATGCAAAGCAAATGATTGGTTGTACAAAAATTGATTCAAACTGGGGCAATTTTTGAAAAGATTTTTTCAGGTAAGTATTCAAGAACTTTTACATGCAATAACGTGTTTTTTCTTTTTTTCTTTCACCGTTATAATCAGGTCCAACCCACTAACGTGTTTTTTTCTTTCACCGTTAGTATCGAGTTTATCTCACTAACGTATTTTTCTTTCACCGTTAGCATCGAATTTATCTCACTAACGTGTTTTTTTCTTTCACCGTTAGCATCGGGTCCAACCCACTAACGTGTTTTTCTTTCACAGTTAGCATCGAATTTTTCTCACTAACGTGTTTTTTCTTTCACCGTTAGCATTGGGTCCAACCCACTAACGTGTGTTTTCTTTCACCGCTAGTATCGAGTTTATCTCACTAACGTGTTTTTTCTTTCACTATTAGCATCGAGTTTATCTCACTAACGTGTTTTTATATCACCGTTAGCATCGAGTTTATCTCACTAACGTGTTTTGTTTTCTATCACTGTTAGCATCAAGTTTATCTCACTAACTTATTTTTTTTATCACTGTTAGCATCGGTTTCATCCCACTAACGTGTCTTCCTACTTCCGTCAGGCTCGGGTTTTTTCCCACTGACCTTTATATGTTTGCTTATTTCAGTTCGCAGCAAAATAAATACAGGTAAGTATTTGGTGTCTACGTCTTTGTCTCGAGTCTCTTCGAAATTCAGACAAAGAGAGGCAAACTGTAGACACCAAAATTTCATTTATTTTATTCAATTTTAGCTTTATTCTTGTTTTATTCTATTTTATTTTTATATTTATTGATTAAATGATAGTTAATGTTCATTTTGTTTATTTTTATAAATTAGGTTTATCATTTTCATTTTAAGGTATTTTTACATTAAATTTCTAAGAAGGAAAAATTCACAAAAAATCAAAATTTGTCTTTAAACCTTTTAGATTCATTTTTTAAAAATTCTGCAATGCATTTACAATTAGAATTAGCATTTTTTTATTTATTTTGTTTACCTAAATTATTTTTGGAAAATATATAATAAATAAATGAAAAAAGAAGACAAGTGTATTAGGGGGATAGTAGCCAAGTGGGACCATCCAATAGGGATAAGTGTCCCTTTAATTCTTTGACAACACAACACCTAGAAGGTGAGGTGTTAAGACACTTGGGAAGCTTAGAAAAATTAGAAAAAGCAAAACAAAAATAAAGAAGAAGGAGTGACGGCTAAAAGAAAAGGGGCTTTCGGGCTAAGGTTGTAAAAAAGGAGTGAGAGGGAAAGCCGGAAGAAGGGGATAGCAAAAGAAAAAGAGAGCTACGGGAAAACTGAAAAAAAGAAAGAAAAACTAGAACTGATTGAGAGAGGCGACAGCCAGGGCAAGCAAAAGAGAGAAACTGAGGAAGGAAAAAGGAGACCGAGAGCAAGAGGGGAGAAAGGAGTATCAGGAAAGAAAAACTCAGAAAAGCAAACGAGGGAAAAGGTTACGGGCTTTGGGGGGAAAAACCAGAAAAGAAAAGGTTTTGCGGCTGGGGTTGAAAAGAGAGGCTTCGGGCTGGCAGGGAAGAAAGAAGAAACTGGAAAAGAAAGGAGCTTTGGGGAGAAGGAAAACAGGAAAACCGAGAGCAAGAAAGAAAGCTAGGAGAGGCTGGGAAAGAAGTTTGACGGCTAGAGAGAGCAAGGAAAGAAAAGGCCGAGAGAGGTGGAGAGGAAGTGGGGGATGAGGAAGGAAGGGCTACGGGGAAACTATAAAAAAGGCTACGGGGCTGAGGAAGAGATCTGGGAACGAAGCAAGCAAAAGAAGGCAGCTTCGGGGGAGGAAAAGAGAGGTTTTGGGGGATGAGAAAGAAAGAACTAGCAAGGGTTTCAGGAAGAGAGGAGGAAGGAGAGAGCAAGGTAGCTACAGGCTGAGGAAAAAAGAGGTTTTGGGGAGAAAGAAATCTGGGGAGAGTGCTTCAGGGAAGAGTGGAGAGCATCGGAAGAAAGAAAACTAAGGGAGGAAACCGAAGGGAAACAAGGAAGGGAAGGCAGCGAGGGTTTAGAGGAAATGAAAGGGTTTTAGAGAGTGAGAGATAGTAGGAGGAAACCGAGAGCAAGGGGGGAAGATTCTGGTGAGGAAAAAGGAGAGAAACGAAAAGCCAAACAAGAGACTGAGTGAGGGCTTGGCGAAAGAGAAACAAGGGAGAGCTGAGGGAGAATTGAGGAAAAAACCAGAAACAGAAAAATTTGCTGCAAAAGCTTCATCAGAACAGGCTGGGTTTCGGGTCACTTTGTGACCCAAGTTTTGCTTTCTTGGCAGCTTGGTTTGATTGGATCTTAATTTCCGCATACATTACGGAATCAGTAGATCAAGTTTGCTTCAGAAAATTTCCACAAAAAGTGTCAATAAAGTCCTGGAATCCGATCCTCAACTCCGGCAGCTCTTTCACGGCGTTTCCTGTCCAGATTTTGATCCAAAAAAGCTTCGTCAGGTACTCTCCCAGATTGATGTCTAGGTTCCTTTCATTTTCGTTCGTTGTTGGGTCGTGTTTCTTGGGTTTCTTGGTGGTTGCTTTTGTTTGGTCTTGCTGTTTCTGTTCATGAATAATGGGATGAAAATTCCCCATGTTGGCTTGTGATTAAATGTGATGTTTGATTAAAGGGGACTTGGGTTTCATTATCTTCTTATTTTGCTTCGGGACTTGCATATTTAGTAGAGTTGTTTGTCGAAACATGAAAACCCAGAAACTGGTGGAAAACTTTTGGAAGGAACCTGGAATTTGAAAACCTTCCCCATTCTATATGTGCCTTTCTCTTGCATATCCAACAAGGTTTTTGGATGATAAGCTTATGTGGCTTAATAAGAACTTGGGTCTGGTTCTGGTTTTAGATTGTTGTCGAAAACTTGCCGTATGTAGTTGCTGAATTCTCAAAGCATTAGAAATTGCAGACCATTTTTCCAGTTGCAGAATATGATGGATTTGTTGGGTTGCATGGTCTTGTGTTAGGCTTTGAATCTTGTGTTATTTTGTTACAGTATTGGCTTAATATTAGCGTTACACGAAAAGGCTTCATTTTTGCCCTTTTAATGCAAGATCAAATGATGTTTTTGATGTTGGGTATTGTTGCCGCTGTTTTAATTCGTTGCAGAAGAGTAGCTTCAGTTGCAGAAAGTCTTCGATGCTTGCATAGAAATGTTTTCAAAAATTGAATTTTAACCCCTCAAGTTCCCCGTAATTCTGTTATGGCCCAGAAACTTTGGAAAATTAATCAATCTTGTCCATTTAAAATGTTAACTTTCTTTGCCATGATTTAATGTGATTTTGGATATATTATTCATGAGTTTTGGGATGAATTTGAAGGTTTAATAACTTTTGATAAATTTATAGTTTTGATTTGGATTTTTTAATGGAACTTTGGGTAACTTTGTTGTTTAATCATAGCAAATGGGTCTTCATTCAGTTTTTGTGAATTTTAGCATTTGGTTTTGGTAGGTTTCATCTTAAGTCATTAATTTTAATTTGTTTTAATTTAGACCCCCTAACATTTGTAATAATAATAATTTGACCCCTCAAACTTCTTTAAGTTTTTCAATTGAGTCCTTGTTTGTTTTAATTTGTTGACTAGGGGTTGTTTACTTTTATTTGAATGCTTTGATTGATTCAATCTCATGTTTTTTTCTATTTTTTTGTGATTATTTGTTAATTAAAGTGATGCCTTGACCATTTTATTGTTTTGGAGGGTAAATAAGAAATTGCATTTCAATAGACAACCAATTCAAGGGAGGTACACTCTACTCCTTTATTTTGATTTTATTTCACCCTATGTGTTCCTATGTGATTTTAAGTGTGTAATTGCATGCTTTTGAATGTTTTCTTTATTTTATTTTATTTACTTATTCACTTTATTGGTTTTAATCTTGTATATTCATTTTTATTTAATTTCGATTATTTAAGAGGCATTAAATGCGAAAATTGTAATAGTTAGGTTATTATTTCATTTTATTTAATTATTTCCCCCTTTAGATTGTAGTTAGGGCTCCCAAATGTAATAGTTAGGGTTTTATTTGCTTTATTTGTGTCTTGCATGCTTTTGTGTGTTTACGTGTTACTCGCTTTCTTAGGGTCTTGCATATAGATATCATATTTATGTGCTATGTGCTATATGTGATTTATGTGTTTATTTGCTTTATTATGTTTTACATGATTTATTTGATTGTAATAAATGCATGTCGTCACCACACTAGTCTAATGCTAGTTGTGGCCCCTTTCTCGATTCCACACTAGTCCAACGCTAGTTGTGGTCCCTTTTTCCGATTTCTCATTAGTCCAATGCTAGTGAGAATTTAGAGACATGGGCTAGTCCAACGCTGGACCCTTAAGGACCGTCCTCGTGTTAGATCATATTTGTGTGAACAAAATCACTACATTTTCATGCATATTTTCTATTTTTTAAGATCCTTATCACCTTTACATAATATTGCCCTATATATCCCCTATCCCTATATATAATATTTTAGAGTTGCATATCATTTAGAAAATTAAAAATAGGATTAGGTCATTTGCTTGAACACAAATTAGGATAATCAACCCCTCGAATATGGGATATGGACGAGTTTGGCTTTCTAGCCTTAGCACGCTCGTATTTCCTCTATAAAAGGGAAGATCTAGTCACGAATCTTAAGTCCCCCCGCACCTGTTATGATGCATTCCTCTAGGTCATGCATATTTGTATAATTATTATTTTCTTTTCTTTTTCTTCGAGTCTCATATTTTGCACATTCGTGGCCTCTTCAAAGAGTCACTCTTGGGCATCACAATTAATGTGATTTGCACCAATTAAGTATTGAAGAGATATTCCGACCCCGATACCCTCCTAGGTTTAGGTTTGCATTCATATAGTAACGTCCAAATGTGATAAATTCTTAGGTTAAAATAAGAAAATTTTTGACTAAATCACGCAACTAGCTTTGGTTAGGTAGAAAGGGTGCCTTAGATTTTATCCTTGCCTTCCCTTTCTTCAAATGTGACTCCCGAACACTTTTTTCTGATTTTCGAAGACTTGGAGTAATTTTAAAAGGGTTTTCTCTATTTTTTATTAAAAATTCATTTTAGGTGACTTGGTACACCTTAACTCAATACCAAGTGGCGACTCCGATTTTTTATTCAAAAACCCTTTTTAAACTATAATTTGGGCCAAAATCGTTGCACTTATTAAACCCCATTTTAGGCCCATTTTCTTTATTTTCTAAAAAATCAAAAAACACATTTTTCAAATCAAAATCAATCAAAAGTCCATTTTTCTAAACACTTTATTTTTCATTTAAAAATGGGGCGCAACAGAGGTCAAACGAGCTCTTCGGTGTCTACATGATCACCTGAGACATGCACAATTACGGTTATCTAGGTAATCGACCAAGGTTAATAAGAAAAAATATCCTCTTGCTATCCATACTCAAGAGCCACAAGTTCAAGTCAAATTAAAAGAGAATTTTTCTAACTTAACCACTGAAATACTCAAGGAGGACTCAAAAGCCATTTTCGAGTCAAGTCGTAGCAAGGACTTTCGATTTCAAAATAGGAGTACCATGCTTAATTTTTGGCACAAAATTCGAGGAAAGGAAATAAAATGTTTTCATATCTTAAAACTTCTAATCCTATGCCCAAATTTTAGAATATAAGTGAGCGTTCACGTTTTCTAAACTTATGAAGTCAAAATCCATTAAAAGCGTCACTTATTTCATAGTTAGTATTGGAGCTAAAAGCTCCAAGTTTCAAATATGAAGCTAGCGAAATTCCTCAAAATTTACTCTAGCTAAAAGGCTCAATTTATGATTCATTTTCACGGAAATCGAGAGCATAAGACTAGGAGGTGAAAATCTTATTTCAGAGCCAAAGGAAATAAACTAGTTTTGCTTGAACTTTGGCCAACTTCCAAACAATCAAGCTTTCCAATCCAAGTCAAGAGAAATCTCTTGTGCTCGGTGAAATCCATTTCCCAAGTATGAAATGAGGTGTAAATAATCAAGAAGGTTAGGCTTGAAACCTAGAAAATGTTTCCAAGCCACTTTTAAGCTTTCTCCACTTTATAAGGAAAATTTCAGTTTTTGTAACGTTCTTTGAAAAATCATAACTTGAGTTCCATAAGTCCAAAAGTTGTAAATCTTATACCCTTGGAAAATAAAGTCAATGAACTAAAACTCTCTAGAAGACATTTCTACCAGATTCAAATCAGAAACCAGTCAAATTCTAGTTCCAAATTGCTGCTTCAGCAAAAACAGGGCAAAATAGTCTTGAATTTCAGTGAATTTTGAAAATTTATCAAAATTCATAGGAATTGAACTAGCCCCTGAAATTTATACCGTTGAAAGAACTCCAAGTCTAGTTTGAAACTTAATAAACAAAACTCAATTTGGAATTTTTTACACCAAGATACAACAGTTTTTCGAATGCTGGTTTTTGAAACTTGAAACACGAAATTCCAGCTTTGGAACACTTGACACAGTTTCTAATTCAGGTCATAACTAAGGTTACACAAGTCCAAAATTAGCGTGGTTCATGGCGTTGAGAACCAGATTCAAAATACTAAAAATCACTAGAAGAAACTGTCTTCAAATTCATTTCGTAAGGGGAGTGAAATCGAGTTACAAACTGCAGCTGTTCTTGTCTCACGGTTAAAATAGCAGGAGAAAATAGGCAAATTTTCCGGTTCATTGCGACTCATAGAAAATGAACTAGCATGTGTATTTTATACTGTTAAAAAGCCCTTGGAATCTAGTTTCACATGCCATAAACGGCACTTGATTTTGACTCCTATACGAAAAATAACGTTCTGTTTAGTGCACACTGGTCGGCTGCCCTGCTCCAAAATTTCTAGGTTTGTTCTCCTCCTTTAAGTTTAACTTTAACTCGTTCAAATGAAGTGATTTTTGGAAGATAATTTACACACACATAACCAAACATGTAGCAAGCATTTTGCATCAATTTAACCACAAATTTCGAAATTAAAACAAGGGAAACACTCTAGCAAAAATCGGACAGCAGCCCTTCTTCTTTCTTTCCAAATTTTCCTCCTAAACTCTCACACCAAAACCAAGTTAGAATTCACCATAACAACAACCAACAACCAACAAACAAGAAATCTGCAAGTCCACTACCTAATAATCCTCCTCAAGGCATCTTCCTAAGAGCAAGTCAAGAAAGCAAGAATATCCTCAAGGCATGCTACCTAATGTCAAGGTTCATAGAACCCTTCAACAAACCCCAAGTTTATCTAGCTAAGATTGAGCTAAAAGATGGAAGAAAAATTGGAGTTTGGAGAGGTTACCTTCCTCCAGGGATAGCAAGCAAAATCTCAAGAAACCAAGCACTAAACCTTCAAGAATCTTCCCTCCACCAAGTCTTCTACCAAGCTTGAAGATGATCCAAGGTGTGAGCAAGGTTAGTGAGCAAGATTGAAAGGAAGAAGATGAAATTTTCTTGGCTAAAGGAGGAGGAAGGGTTCGGCCATGAGAGGGAGGAAGAGAGAGTGATTTTGTTTGATTTTTTTTATGTGAGAGGATGAAAGAAAGAAGTGACATAAAGCCACTTTTTATGGTGCAAAAGTCAACATGTGAATAGTGGTCCATTAATGCTCTTAATTGAGTTTAATTCAAATGAGGAGGAATTTTCTTGGCTAAAGGAGGAGGAAGGGTTCGGCCATGAGAGGGAGGAAGAGAGAGTGATTTTGTTTGATTTTTGTTATGTGAGAGGATGAAAGAAAGAAGTGACATAAAGCCAATTTTTATGGTGCAAAAGTCAACATGTGAATAGTGGTCCATTAATGCTCCTAATTGAGTTTAATTCAAATCACTCACCTCTAAACCCTCAATTAACTTTTCTTAGTCTACAATTGATCATCCTTAACTCTCCAAGACCACTGCACTCTCAGACCAAATATTGCCTCGAAAAAAGTGTTTTCTCAAATTTTCACTAAATGGGGCAACAGAAAAATTAAGTTTAAGGGCAAATATGTTAAAAATATAAATTGAGGCAATGTACCATGTAGATGCAATTAAAATGAATGAAATGAATTAATTGGAGCAAATGAATAAATAAATAAATAGATAAGCCAGTAAAAGAAAATTTCTGGTCCTCACAAGTTGTACCAACATACCGAGTTTGCTTATGGTTGAGAAGTTGGGTCTTTCTACTAACAAACACCCTAAACCATATCGACTACAATGGTTTAATGAAGGTGATGATGTGCGCATGTTCAAACAAGCTCGAGTGCCATTTCCCATTGGTAATTATGAAGATGAAGTGGTATGTGATGTGGTGCCAATGCAAGCAAGTCACGTGATCTTAGGTCAACCTTGGCAATTCGACAAAGCTGTCAACTTCGACGGACAAGCTAATAAGTATTCCTTCATGCATGGTGATAGAAAAATCACTCTTGTTCCTCTTAATCCGAGGCAAGTGCATGAGGATCAAGTGAGGTTACGTGAGGAATATAAGTTAGAAAGTGAGCTAAGGAAAAAAGAAAGGAATGGGGAGGAACAGTTAGAGAGTTTGGCCGAGAATGGTGAAGAGGGAAAAGCTCTTGTGTGCTCAACTAAAGGAGTGAATGAAGCTAGGAAACATAGCTTGTTTACTAACATATTTACTACTAGCTTCCTTTCTTTTTCATAGGTTAAACAAGAGGCCATGGACATGAGTGATTACTATCCAATTTCACTCTCTTTTGTTGCTATGTCTTTTTGTGAAGATGGAGACTATGGGGCGGATTGTGTGCCAAATCAGCTTGCGTACTTTGCAAGCTTATTCAAGTTTGAGGAGTTCCGCTTCATGGGATACACATTGAAACATTTTGAAAACCCTTATCTCATGGAAACCACAGGTACAACTTTAGGTACTCTTAAACCAACCATTGCTGATTGCTTGTGCTCGTGTGAAGAATCAGATCTGGTGGGTCATGATTTGTGGATGGTTTGTGCAAATCAAGGAGCTAAACGAGGTCTTTTCAAGCATTGCCACTGGCGGTTTTTGTTTTGGATGGCACCTTGGCTCGTGATCATCGTAAGGCTGACCCGTCGGCATGTAACCCTCCTCGTCATCATTCGCGCTTCGATTTGTGGGCAAATTGCTTTCAAAAGGAGGGAAATGATACGGTATTGAGCTAGCATTGGAGCACTTGGAATTCGTTTGGATCAAGTCAAGTCATTTTCTATAGTTTATGTTAGTAATGCAGTGTGTTCCCATTCTTTTGTGTCTTGTAAGTTTTTTTTCCAGCATTTATTTTATACTTGAGTCATTGGTTTAGTTAAATAAATTTGCTAAGGTCATGTCAATCATAGTAAGCCATGGTTAGAATTAGTAAGCCATGTTGGCTGAATTAAGAGTTAATTCTTTTGAGTTCTAGTTTGATTAAGAGTGGGTCATGTAAAAGGCTATAAATAAGCCTTAGTTTTAACGTTTTTAGAGGTGAATGATATTTAAGAAAATTTCCAGATTTCGTTTCTTGTGTGAAACATTCTCTAGGGCTTGTGAAAGCCTTTATTGAACATCATAGAGTTGACTCTAGGTGATCACCGACTTATCAATCAAGTTTTCACCTTGATTGTGGCGTCGTTCTACCCTATTCGAATTGTTCTTGTGCTGTCCAAGTTCGGAGTCAAATCCGCCAAATCCGAACTTTGATACCTTTCCGAGGGTCGTGGGCTTATGGGGTTGATTCTAGTCTCGTCAAGGGTCTAGAAATCGTATCAGGTGGCCTGCTAAAAGCAAAACAACCAATTAATACATTACGAAAGGGTTTAGCCGTTGACATCATCTCCTGACGAGATAGCCATAGCATTGGCTCCCCACGATAGGTTGAAACCACACCAATGTTTGAAGAAATATATTCTGACGACCCACCAGTAGAGACCATCACTGCAAAACACCTCACTGGAGGGGGTAGAGCCCTTCCCCCCCAACATGAGGGTCTGGCAAGGCAAAACCTAGGGAAAGAGAGAGGGAGGAGTTTGGTAATTGTACTCTTAATTCAAGTATCGTTTTATGTGAAATTCGACATTTTTACATGAAAACTCCTGATTACTAAGCACATGAATCATTGGAGTAGAACTACAACTTGTATTCTTTTTTTTTTTGTTTTCTTCTCCTTTTGTTCTCCTTCGTTTTCTATTTTTTGAAAGCAATTACATATTCCCTTTTAGTATTTCATACAGAAATAATCATAAGCAAAGTATTGTACTTATTGACCAAATTTATCACTAAACTTTGTAAAATCAAGTAAAATTAGGAAATTTCAATAAATATGCAAAAAAAAATTAGGTATAATTTTCTTCACATTACAAGATATACTTTCCTTATATACAAAATCTCCTAATCACATTATCACCATTTTCAAGTTAACTGAGGAATGAATTTTCTTAGACATATGTACTTAATTCAACAAGTAAGAGAATTTGAATACTAATGGCTTTGGAACTTATTGCCCTTATACCAAACTGAAAATTTTTTGGGCGACTCTATGATTTTAGATAAGTTTTTGAAAAAATTTAGGTAGATTTTCCCTTATAACTAGACAAAACTCCTTGATAACAAACCCAATTTTAAACAATTTCAAAGCACAGGAAATATTTCCAAGTCAAACCCAAGCAATTTCAACAAATGTCAATCACAACAAAGCATAAATAATTAATTCTCTCCCCCCACACTTAAAACACATAGTATTCTCAATGTGTATGAAGGAAAATAAAGGTGAGAAAGCAATAATCCCCTATGTAGTGATTGATAATTCATGAGCATGATATCGCAAACCAATGATATTTAACCTATTAAAATTGTAGTGATATCATTCATGAAACTTCATAGATCCATTACATAACCATTAGTACCAAAAGTTTAAAAAGTAAAAACCAATAACAAACTACAAAGTTCTAGTAAAGTAAAGGAGTAAAAGCAAGCAACAAATGAAACCCAGTGGAGCCCCATTGCCTCTTCGATCATAACCATTGTACCTATATAAGATAGAAAAAGGTATTATAATGTACATTTTAACTCAACAAAATATGCTTACAATTTTCACCCAAAAATATCTAAAATATCACATATGAGACATATATCCTCATTTTAGGTATTTCTAAAAGAATCACCATCTCACAACAAATACTTAAAGAGTAAAAATTGAAGTAGAAATCATCCAATACCTACATGTTCAATCTCTACTCGTTACTTTAGCAAACAATTCAGAACCTTTAACAATTTTCACCCATTCTGAAATTTAAGCAACTAAGCACATTTAAGCAAATTTTCACTCATAATCTATGCTTTTTGACATGTTCATAGATGAGATAAGCTCAAGGAAATCCAAAAGGTATCATATAATCACATTACAAAGTTGACTAAAAACTCTAGAAATGCAACAATAGCAAAATGTAAACCACGGAGTTAAGTTGAAAGAAGTTACCCTCAATTTGTAGAGTGATGCTATTGATGCAAAAAGTCCAAAAAAATTACTTAAAAAACAACAGCAAACTCAAGATTTTTAGGTTTCCAAGACATTAGTTTCTTGAGCAAAAATTCCTTAAAAATTGTTTTTGTTTAGTTTAAATTGATGAGGGCTGCTCTCTAGATGTTTAAAGTGTTCCTACGATGATTGTTAGCAAGAAAAATGAATGGAATTGAAGTTTTGAGGAGTTTGAAGGGCTAGGGATGGTGGCTCGTGTGTTTGAGAAGAATGAAAAAATGTGGGAGAAAAGTGGCGTGAAACAAAATTGAAGTTCAAAGTACAATTATAGGCTTGTGGAACCAAAACCAACTCAGCCTCATGCAGTTTCTTCTCCGGTTTGTGCCCCGAATGGTTTCTCAAAAATTCGAAAGGTGTCAAAGAAAAACCGGCCAAAGGAATATGGACCGGTTTCATCCATGGTTTCTTGCCCTATTATTTTAACAAAAGAATCAAGTTTTGTACTCTCATAGGCTCTTTTTCCAACTTTGGCTCAAACATTTAATTTCACTTCAAAACCATCTTTTTCCCACTAAAACACATTCGGATACAATGAATTCATGCTCATTTCACTGAAACTAAATCTTAGAAACTTAAAGTATATAAAGTGAGCATGAAACTTCCCTTTTAGGCTCTCCAAAATGTACTTTTTTCTCTTTTCTCAAACTCCTTCAAAACAAACATAACAAATGAATTTAAAAGCGCCAAGAAATGTAAAAACACACTAAGATGAAACAACATCACAAAAACATTGGGTTACTGTCGCGCCCCATTTTTTAAAATGAAAAAAAAAGAGTGTTTATAAAAATGAATTTTGATTTAATTTTTGAGTTGAAAATGAGTTTTCGATTTTTAGAAAAATGAATAAAGAAAAATGGGTCTAAATGGGACTAGAAAGTGCGACGGTTTTGACCCAAAAATAATAGTTTAAAAAGGGTTTTTAATGAAGAAATAAGAGTCGCCACTTGGTATTGAGTTAAGATGTACCAAGTCACCTAAAATGAATTTTTTTTTAAAGAAAAAGTAGAGAAAGCCCTTTTTAAACGACTCCAAGTCTGCGAAAATCAAGAGAAAAGGGGTCGAGAATCACATTTGAAGAAAGGGAAGGCAAGGATAAAATCCAAAGCACCCTTTCAACTTAGCCAAGGCTAGTTGCGTGATTTAGTCAAAAATTTTCTTATTTTAACCTAAGAATTTATCACATTTGGATGTCACTAGATGGATGCAAAAACCTAATCCTAGGAGGATATCGGGGGGTCGAAATATCTCTTCAAAGTTTAATTGGTGCAAATCACATTAATTGTGATACCCAAGTTGACTCTTTGAAGAGGTCACGAATATGCAAAAATATGAGACTCGAAGAAAAGAAAAGAAAATAATAATTATACAAATATACATGATCTAAAGGAATGCATCATAATGGGTGCGGGGAGGCTAAAATTCGTGACTCAATTTTCCCTTTAATAGAGAGAATACGAGCGTGCTAAGGCTAGAGAGCCATACTCGTCCATATCCCAAATTCGAGGGGTATTTCTATCTAATTAAGCAAATGATCTAACCTAGTTCTAACTTTCCTTAAATGAAATGCAAATCTGATGTCATGATTCACACATAGGGGTAAGAAATATACATATAGGGGAAATATGGGATAAGGGATATACATATAGGAGAATATGGGAAAAGGGATATATGTATAAGGAGGAAAATGTCATGCAAAATGATAAAACCCTAAAAAGCGAAAAATATGCATGAAAATGTAGTGATTGTGTCACACAAAGATGGTCTAACGCGTGAACGGTCCCTAAGGGTCTAGCGTTGGACTAGCCCATATCTATAAGTTCTCACTAGCATTGGACTAGCGAGAAATCGGAACAAAGGGCCACAACTAGCGTTGGACTAGTGTGGAATCGGAAAAAAGGTGCCACAACTAGCGTTGGGCTAGTGTGGTGATGTCATGCATTTATTACAATCAAATAAATCATATAAAACATAATAAAGCAAATAAACACATAAATCACATAAAACACATAGCACATAAGCATGGTATCTAGATGCAAGGCCCTAAGAAAGCGAGTAACATGTAACACACAATCATGCAAAACACATAAAGCAAATAAAGCAAATGAAACCCTAACTATTACATTTGGGGGCCCTATCTACAATCTAAAGGGGAAAGAATGGTGAAATGAAATAATAATCTAACAATTACAATTTGACATTTAAATGCCTCTCAAATAACCAAAATTAAATAAAAATAAATATACAAAATAAAAACAAATAAAGTGAATAAAGAGATAAATGAAATAATAAAAATATTCAAAAAAGCATGCAATTACACACATAAAAGTCACATAGGGGCACATAGGATCAAATAAAGGATAGATTATACCTCCCTTGAATTGGCGACCCAAGGAAATGGCAATTTTTTCTTGTTTACCTCCAAAACAAATAAAAAGGTCAAGGCATCACTTTAATTAACAAATAATTACATGAAATGGAAAAAAACACGAAATTGAATAAAACAAATCATCGAAATGAAAGTAAACGACCCCTATTCAACAAATTAAAACAAGTGAGGACCCAATTGAAAGAATTAAAGAAGCTTGAGGGGTCAGATCATTATTATTACAAATATTAGGGGTCTAAATGAAAATAATAGAATTAAAGTTTAAGATGAAGTCTATCAAAACTAAATGCTAAAATCCACAAAAATGAATCAAAACCTTCTCATCAAACCCCAAACAAAAAATATTACCCAACCCTTTAAGTATTTCACTAAAAACCAAACCAAAACTAGATATCTATCAAAAATTATTAAATCTCAAATTTCATCCTAAAAATTCCCTAAAAATCTATCCAAAAATCATATAAAAAAACATGCCAAAGAAAAATTAACATTTAAAGGGACAAAATTAATTAAATTTTCTAATTTTCTGGGCCATAACAGAACAAGGGGAAACTTGAGGGGTTAGATTGCAATTTTGGAAAATTTTCATGCAAAGCATTCAAAGAACAAGATTCTGCATTGTTTTGCAATTACGGAAGTTCATTTACTAGCAATCATTCGAGCCTGGTTTATGTGTCTTTGGACCCAAAAACATGCAAACTCAACACCAATCATCCAATTTCCTCTTTCCAACACAAGATTACATAGCAAATTAGGTGACAAAACCCACTGGGTGGGCTGTTGCGGGAAGAAAAAACATAAGAACGAATGCAGCTTTTCTTCATACACTTGGAGAACTGGAAACTAATATGATGAAACAATCACAAACCAAATGATAAACTTCAATGCTAACAAATGCAAATGAGTGTGGAGCTTGTGAGTTGCTGTGTAACAACTTTATAAGCTACGGACTTCATGAGCTGCGAACCATGGTGCAGCATTTTGATAAAAATATGGTTCCAGCTAACATGGAACTCACTGTTTCATGCCACAAGAGAGAAGACCTTGAGGCACAAGGAACAGACTTAAGACATCACAAGCAGAATGCAAGCTAGGAGAGCAAGAAGGACCGAAATGTGGACATGCAAGTAACCAACAAAGAAATGGAAAAACACATCAGCGAATGCAAGTGCAGATCAGCCAACTTTTGTTGTACGCATTCTGGGCATGACTCACATTCATTAAAGAGAATCTTAACATTCAGCAGGTTAGTCAGAGCAAGGCATGAAACAAAGAGAACCCACAAAACAATAGAAACAGACAAGAGAAAGCAGTGCATACAAACTAGCGGATGCTTTGCTATCTATCTATATGGGAAACCCATAGGTTCGAAAAACAGATTTAAGCAAGACTCCATTTTTCTGGAAAAATTTCGACTGGGCATTTCCAGACTAAAGAACCATAGCCATGATAGTTCAACAACAAGAAAATGCAGCCTGGTCACAGCTTTTCCTGCAATTTTGTGAGAACCCGAAAATTTTCTTTATTTCTAGGCATTATACCAACTGTGACAGCCCCACCTTCCCCTAAGGCGAACCAAAGGGTTTGGCGGACTGCCTGCCTAGCTCTCGCCAGGACTACGGAGTCGAATCACACAAAACCCTAGACTACGCGCGATAGAATCCAAAGCCATAGAATCACAACATCTCAAATGAATACACTTATTAGACAAGGTTAAACATTTATGCATATTTTTACATCGAAGTCTTGAACAAAGTAACTAAAGTACAAGCCAAAGTATTCATATCGGTCAAAATACAATTAGGGTTTCAGTCGCAAAAGAGCTTAACAAAATACATATACAATAGCTCGCCCCTTTTCTTCAAAAATCATGATTTCTAAGTTTGCCCCCTGTAAGAAAAACAAAGATAACGGGAACGGGGTGAGATTGCGCTCAATGAGGTACCAAGAATACAAGTAGACACAAATCAGGGCAATTCACTTTAAGGCACATATGCACATATGAGGAAATGAACAATTATTTCAACTGGAAAGGATACAGGTAGCTCTCAGGAGCTAAAATACTCGATTGCGGTACTTGATCCAAACCCGTTGACTCTCCGTCAACGTATATAGTACCAACATGTCCGTAGACCCCACTTTACACCGAATTCCGTCCACCAAACATACCCCTACCGGGCCCGAACACCTCAACAGTAACAGTGGGTGGTAATACTCGAGTATACCAGAAATCCAGAGTCTCAATACCCAAGGATTTCTTAGAAATCGACTACTGTGGTTCGTTATCTAATCGACCAGGCCCTGGCCGGCTCGACTCGAGTAACTAGCCACAGGATTTGAGCTCAGAGGTAACCGAACAGTCGTTGGATGCAATGTCCAAATGGCAGTAAATTGAGCACAGATAACAGATTCAAAATTTTTCACAGTAAATAGGCATGCGGACAAGAGAACGAGAGTGATAAAGTACACCCTTGTCTCCATGGAATAAACAGATAGTACAGTCATTCAAATTTCAGATTTGCATGAACAGAAAGCCAAGTTAAGCAACAAAGGAGGGGAGTGGTACACTCACCAGTTCAAGCGCAGATACTTCAAAAGTTTTCCCCAAAATGACTTTAATCGTCCAGAAACCCTAAAATAACCAAAGTAGACCATTGAAGTTTTCACGTCCAAATTCTAGTAAATGAAGTGCACAAGTGAGGCTCGACTACAAGTCGTATGCCTATCCAAATGAGCCACTAATGCAAGGCTGCAAAGCGTGATTTTGGAACGAAAAGGTAACGGGAGGACCTAGGGGCTTGAATGACCTAAAAGCCGTTCATCTACTAAGAATCAACTCAAACTTGAAGGAACTACGCGGCCTAGAAAATTGGGCAGCATGCCCTTTGTTTTTACCAAATTCCAGCCATATATGGCTTCCTTATTTTCCTTAATCAGCCCCCACAATCACATACAAATATTATCATTACAATAGCCGTTCAATAGGCTCCAAAACCATCCAAGAATAACACAAGTGCAAAAGTACAAGCAAATATCAATTTTGAAGACAAAAGCTAAATGTCAGATTTGACATCTTGTAGCATTTTAATCATACCCGGAGCTATGGTTATCGAATCGGGGTGAACCTTATACCATATCGAAGCTAAGACAGAGGGGAACAACTTTTATGAAGGCCACTTAACCTAATTTAGTGTTTATCTAAGTCAAATGTCCCAATCACAGATCCAAAAGTTCAAGATCAGTCTAGTTATCAGCACTGACTTTAACCGACAATAACTCAGGCTACACAATTCCGTTTTGGGTGTTTTTAGAGGCGTTGGAAAGCTAACACATAGGGCTACAATTCTTATGAAGATACCTCAACCCAGTTTTCAACCTAACCTAGTCAAATTTACCCAAACAGCCCTAGATTTTCCAGTTTGAAACTCACTGTGAAAGTCAACTAGCATTCCTGATTTATTCAATCATATCTCAGCACACACAACTCCGATTCAGTTGATTCCAAATCCATATGAAAGCTAAGATACAAGTCGACAATTCTTAAGAAGGCACCAAAAGCGAATTCATTCATCTTCCCAGCCAAACGAGCCAATTACAGAGGCTGATAATCATTTCCGGACAGAAACAGGGAAGCAGGGGCAAATTAGTCATTTCACAAGCTATCCTGCTCCGATTGAGCTGAAAATTTACAGGCATAATCTACACTCAATTCTATACAACTTTCATGTTTTGAGCTAAGTCCAATTCGGCCTCCTTGATGGCCGAATATATCTGGGCAGAACAGGACAGAAATATTCACTATAACCGAAAATTACCACTAAACTACTTCAAACCACAAAATATGCTCATAAAACTACCACAACTACAACTTTAAGCCACAAATTGGGAATTATTGAGAACAAAGAGGGATTTCCTTAGCAAGTTACCTTGGATCCTCAAGAAAAATGATGACCTAGGCTTCTTCCTCCCAAAATTGCTCCACAACCACCTTAGAACTCCTTGGACTCGCACTTTTATGGTGTGATTTGCAAAAGCTATGGTTGGAACTCAAGATTGAGTCTGGAAATTGAAGTGCAAGATGAACTTTCTCTCTCTTTTTCTTCCTCAAAATTTCGGCCAAGAGAGCTTAAAGGATGAAGATGATTTTGGTCAACTTTAGCTTTTGGTAAAGGCAAGAAAGTTAGGCAAGTCTTCATCCAACCGGGTTGCGACATGTGGCACCTTTTAGGGTTTCAAGCTTATCTTCTTTCCTCCAATGGTTAATCTATCTAGCTGACCTCTAATTGTCTCCTAGCACCTTGTAAAATAATATCACTTAATATTTCACCACCTAATCGGCAAAATTATATCGCACTAGCGGGCCCCACGTCCTTAATACGCTTCCAAACTAACCCGAACTAACTTATACTAGAAAAATGTTTTAGAAAACCATATTCACTTATAAATGTCTAGAATATTAAGGTAGTAGAATAAAATAAAGAAAATGCATGAAAAGAAATAGAATTAAATGATATGAAATAGGAAAATTTTACGGGTCCTCACATTATTCCTTTGCACCGTTTTCCATATTTTCTTTATTCTATAAATTTTCTAGACATTTTTATGAGTAAATAGGGTTTTAAAAATATTTTTCTAGCATAAGTCAGTTTATGAGATTTTCGGAGTAAATAGTGGACGTGGGACCCGCTAGTGCGCTAAGTGAGAGAAATTCGGCCAATTAGGTTAAGTTTTGCAAAAAAAAAAGGGTTTTAATTACTAGGTGTTAGGAGAGGATTAGAGGTTACCTAGATGGATTAACCTTGGAGAGCAAGAAGATAAGTTTAAAACATAAAAAGGGTGCCACGTGTCGCGATGCCATTCGTGAGGACTTGCCTAACTTTCTTACCTTTACTAAATAGCCATTTTGACCAAAATTCTTTCTCATTTTTTCTTCCTTTGGCCGAGCTCCTTGGAGAGAAAAGAAGAGAGAAAGCTTCAACCTTTGGTTTCCATTTCTTGTGCAAATCTTGAAAACCAACCGTTTAATTCTCAAATTCCTCCACAAAATCAACTTGCTAAGGAAGTTAGAGGTGATTGGTGGAGTTATTTTGGTGGTGAAGCTCCTAAGCTACAACCTTTCTTGAGGATTAAGGTATTTTGCTTGGAAATTCAACTTTTGTTCCTACTAATGGTAAATTAATGGCCTATGGTGGCTTAATAGCATGATTAATGGGTGATTTTATGGATTGATTGGGAGTTGGATAAATTTCTGATTTTATTGGGAATTTTTCTATTTTATATGATAAGTATTGGCTAGACTTGGATTGATGGTTTAATATTGTGTAAATTAGAGCTCTTGTATGTGAATTGCGGTTAATTGCGGGAAATTTCAGCTTTGTGCGGAAAATTTCAGCTTTAGGGTTTCTAAATTGGGGCTTTCTTATGGATGATGATTGAGCTTATAATTGGCTATGATTGAAGGGTATTGTGACCCTAATGTAGTGTGTTAAATGGTTTTTGATTTGAATGTGAATTGTGGCTGAAATGAGATGAGAGTTGGGTGTTGATTAGGTTGGAAAAGTAAAGGAAAAACAAGGGAAGTGCTGTCAAAATTTTGGCAGGAACCCTTGAGCAGTTTTGGGAATTTGGCTATATCTTGTTGTAGAAATATCAGAATTGAGTTCCTTTTCTTGCGTTTTAAACTAGATTCATAGATCTATAAACCGTGAAAATTTCAGACCCTTTTTATGTTTGTACGAATTATGGTGATTTTCCAAATTTGACTGAAATTACGTACCTGTTCTGTCTTTTACTGGATGAAGCTACGACTTGAGGCTCGAATTTGACTGACTTGTGATCTGAATCTCATAAATGTGTCTTCTGAGAAATTATACCCCTTTGAGTCTATTTTCCGACGGTATAAATTTTATGAATTTTGGACTTAAGAATCGTGAGATATGATTTTTCAAACGATGGTGCGCAAAACTGGAAAATCCTGTTTTTCTCAAATTATTCTTACTTTCATTTTGCACCTTAAGTTTGGAGTTAGTAGATCATTGTACACATGGTTTTGGGTAGAAGCGAAGGGTTTTTGGATCGTTCATATCTTTAGGATCAACTACTACTTTTTCACTCCACAACTATACTTTTGTATTGCTTTGGTAATTTACTTGGTTAGGCATATGACTCGTAATCGAGTCTCAATTGTTTTACCTTGGTGCTTTAGGACGTGCCGGTGATCCAAGTACTTCGAGAGGAAATGTTTGAAGTTATTGTTTAAACTGGTGAGTGTACCACTCCCTGAAATTGGTGCTTATCTGATTGATCTGTACTTGCCATTTGCAACCTGATTATTTGAGACTTCTGTATACTTTACATGAAGCGAGAGTGTACTTTATCACACTCGTTTCTCTCATTTGTTTATTCTGGTTCCTGTATACTGTATTTGTTCTCTATATCTGTTACCGGTATCTGTTCTCTGTAATTGTTGATGTCGTTTGGAGGGTTGAGTCCAACGACCATTCTATGACTTTTGAGCTCAATACCGGGGCTAGTTACTCGAGTCGAGCCGGCAAGGGCCTGGTCGATTAGATAACGAACCACGGTAGTCCACTTCTAGGAAATCTCTGGGTATTGAAGACTCTGGATTTCCGGTATACTCGAGTATTACCAACCACTATTACTGTTGAGGTGTTCGGGCCCGGTAGGGGGTTGTTGGGTGGACGGAATGGGCGTTAAAGTGGTGCTCTACTGGACGGGTTATTTAATTTGAAAGTTGACGGAGTGTCAACTACTATTTGATCAAGCTCCGGTGAAGCAATGAGAACTTTGGCTCCTGAGAGCCACCTGTATCCTTTCCACATGAAGTGTTTATTTATTTCCCTATCTGGTGTGTATAACTGCATAATTGAAAAGTGAAATGCCATGATTCATAACTACTTGTACTTTTGGTACCTCATTGAGCGTAAGCTCACCCCCTTCCCGTTATCTTTGTTTTCCTTACAGGGAACAACACTTTTGAACCGTGATTTTGAAGAAAGGGTCGAGCTAGTGTAAATGTTCTTTTGTTACGCTCTTTTGTAATCAAAACCCTAATTGCTTTTAATCAAGTATCACGTTTTGATTTGTAGAGTTTTCTATATATGTTTATAAGTGTTTAATCATGTACATTAAGTGTATTCATTTGAGATGGTACCTTTGGACTTGTTGAGATGCTACTTGTAACCATTGGATGATCGGACGAGCGTGGCGTTTGAGCAAGGAAAAGAAAATTTCTCGCGCGAACTCTAGGTTTTGTGTGATTTGTTTCCGCAGTCCTGGCGAGAGCTGGGCAGGCGGTCCGCCAAACCCTTTGGTTCGCCTTAGGGGAAGGTGGGGCTGTCACAAACTTTCCCTGATGCTTCTAAGTTTTAACAAATCTCATGCATCAGTCGTTAACAACAATCTTGAACAAGAAAACAGCCTCAAATCCTTGTTAATCTTCCTAAACCCATCATCAAGATACCAGATTGAGCACCCACAATAGAAAGTAACATCTGAGTTAGGAAGAAAAAGCTTGCAAACCCAGATTCATTCATAAATCTTTTACAGATGCTATGGGTTCGTTGCTAACTAAAAGAAAAGTAGGATAATCTCTACACAAAAGGTCTCGTGATCCACAATAACACAAGACCCAGATGTAGTGGTATGGGCAAAAATCTGAACCAACAACGCATGGAAAGGAAAGAACCGAAGGAAGAAAAGACAGAACATGAAACCAAAAACCAAAAGTACCGTAGCATATCAATCTGAGTATGTGTAGGCGGAGGAAAATGAAAGAAAGGGTTACCTTGAAGATCTGAACACCAGATATATGGAGACCCATGAGCTTGGAAGATGATCGTACTCCACAGAAATTGAAAGAGACCTGCTGCAGTCCTTGATGAAGAACACGCAAGTCTGAAATTTCCTCAGCTCTTTGTTTCCTCTCAATTCTTTGCTTTCTTTCTCTCCTAACCCTCTGCCCGAACCCTTTTCTTCCCTTTTTTCCTTCTAGCCTTCACCCATTCTCTACCTTCAAACTCTCCCAAATCCTCTCCTCTTTTCCTTCGATCTCCCCAGAGCTTCTTTTCTTCTCAGTTTTTGTTTTTTCCTCAGCCCCCAAAACCCTTTTTTTCTTCCTCCCGTCACTTCTCCCTTTCCCTCTTTTCTTTCAGATTTTGTTCCTTAGCCTTCACCCCTTTTACTCTCCCTCTTGTTTCTTGCTTTTTTTCGTTCCTTTTCCGCTGCCCCTTCAACCCTAGCTATCTGGTTTTTTCTTTCTTTTTTCTCAAATTGTCCCGAAGCTCCTCCCTTTTTCCCTCGGTTTTCCTTTTTTCTTCTCCCCAAAACCCTTGTTTCTTCTTTGTTTTTCCAGCCCCCACCCTCTCCCAATCTTGAAGCTATTTATATGAGATAAGGGTTATCAAACCCTCATCTCAATGGCCCTCATAAAACCTCTTTTGTGGAATTCTTAGAGCCATTAGATGGCTTCCATCCTAGATCCTTCTTGGTGTTTGGATGAAAGCCAAGTGGCTTTGGTACTAGCATGATCGAATGGAGGAAAACAAAACAAAGAAAATTAGTGGAAAAAGAGGCGGTCATGGAGCTGCAATTCTTATTCGTGCTTCTGTATTTCTGCGGAGGAAGAAAACGTGCGCGTGCATTGCACGCGCGCGTGGGTTTTTTTTTTTAACAAAATTGATTTTGATGATTTTCCTTTTCTTTTCCTATTTTTCTAATAATAATAATTATAAATTTGATGATTTTGAAAGCCAAGTGGCTTTGGTACTAACAGTAAGTGAAGCTGTAAAGTTCGAGTAATTAACATTTCAAGTAGGAAAAGTAAGCAGAAACAATTCAAGGATACTGTAGATCTCATGAGCTAAATTCCACGTAGTCGAGTCAAGGTCTTGATCAAATTCCGTGTTGACACTCTGTCAACCACATAAGTATCAATTCCGTAGATACACCACTTTTTTCGAATCCCGTCACCTTTACACCCCCTTACTGGGCCCGCTCATCAAGGTGTTGATATTACTCGAGTATATCATGGCAACACTACGTGAGTATGCCAAGCAAGATCTCTCCAATAGATCAAGTTTCGTGTTTGCTCATGGTTTACTAAGCTCCTCGACCAAGTCCTTGCTGGCTCGATTCGCAGAGTTAGCCAACGAATTTGGGCGTCCCCCGAGTACGAAATAAGTCGAGGAGGTTCACTCCGCTCAACAACACAACATACACAACGATTACGAGTATAGTTTCAAGTATGAGCAAGTCAAGTAGCTAGTCGAGTAAAACGAGTAAGGAGTTGAGTAAATCAAGTAACACATCAAGTAAAGAGAGCGAGTGCGATAAAGTACACACTCGTCTCGACAATTCAAATTCACATAACACACAAGCAATAATCCACGTATTGGACAACAATTCATACACTTGACACTCACCAACTCAAAAGTGAGTAATTGAGCAAGTAAGTCTTCAGGCGTCCGCTTCGAGATTCTCTTGAAGATCTCCTTGAGCGCCTGAGCATGGGAAGGCAGTTAACAAAACGACTAAAGTTCGTAAAATGTTTCAAGGCTAATCTGCCTTCATGCTTTTCTTTCTTTTCCAAACATTTTGCACAATGAAATCAGTCCAAATTCGATCCATTTTTTAAACCAAGGTTCTAGAAACCTTTAATAAACACTTGATGGTTGATTGACATCAAAATTTTCGAAAGAAAACATCCCACAACAAACTAGACTAATCGGCCAGCAAGAAGGAAAAGCTTTCCAGTTTTCCAGCTTTATTGCACTTTGGAAATCAGACCACATCACACTCAATACAAGTTCAAATTAAGAATGGTTGATGGAGTTGGAAACTAGGTTCAAAATGCTTCAATTCATCAGAAGAAAACATTTCCAAAATCAGTTCACAAGTAGTTCAAATTCAAGCCACAAGTTGCAGCTTCTCATTTCCTCTCGGACAGATATTCATAACAGGACAGCAAACTTTGCCGAATCACTACGGATGACTCAAAATGAACTAGTGGGTGATTTTTATACCGTTAGAAAGCTAAGAATGTCTAGTTTTGAATGCCGCTAATGGCACTCGATTTTGATTTTTGTACAAAGAGATATGTTCAAACAAAGAAGTACTGTTCGGCATCCTGTTTACCATTTCCAGGTTTCTTTAAATTTCGAAAATCCGAGTTTTGTTCAACCAAATGAAACGATCAAAATACTACACACAATATACTACATATAACCATCAATTTCACATCAAAACAAGTACCAAAAATTTGAAACAACCACTGAACAACAAGGACAGAATTTCGGCCAACTTGCACTTCCAACTTTCCTTCGATTTTTCCTTCACTTTCTAACCGTATTCATCTCAAATAACACGTAAACAACCACAATCAACTAATTACACCTCAAGATAGCTACCTAAAGGTATCATCAAGTCCGCTAGCCTAGAGTTAGAACAAGATAAAATGGGTTTCCTCAAGTCCTCTACCTATTTCATGCTTTGGATTGTCAAACCCATGAAATCTAAACTTGATTCTTGAAGAAAAATGAAGAGATTGCAAGAGTTGATGGTTACCTCTTAACCCTTGAAGAAACCAGAAATTTTC
Source organism: Coffea humblotiana (assembly GCA_023065735.1). Classification (NCBI taxonomy): domain Eukaryota; kingdom Viridiplantae; phylum Streptophyta; class Magnoliopsida; order Gentianales; family Rubiaceae; genus Coffea; species Coffea humblotiana. The sequence continues at coordinate 408,522 of JACYVW010000026.1, forward strand.
ACCACAAAACCTCCAAGAAATTTCCACTAGATGATGTCTTCCTCCAAGCTAAAGTTAATCTCCAAGTAGTTTTGAAGTTGGTTGCAAATTTGGAAGTGAAATGGAAGCAAGAATTGAGCAAGTGAAGTGAAGCTTTTTCCTCCTTTCTTCCTTGGGTGTTCGGCCGACCAAGAGAGAGGAAGAGAAGGGTTTTGTGTGTTATGAAGGTTGGTGGATGAAGTGTGTTAAGGAAGCCAAGTTAAAAGTGAAAAAATCAACTCGCAATAGTGTCCCGTACTACCACTTTTCTCTCTTGTTTGTTGCACTAGTGCACTAATCCTCAAATGAAATTCCTTTAACACTATAATTATTCACACTTAGTAATATAGTATTATTTCTCAAATCTCCACTCAGTCGATTCGACGCGAAATACGCGAACTTCCGATTCACGCGCGATAAGGTGAAATTTAAAAACGATTCATGCAACAATAATATAATTGACTAATACTAGGGTAAATAATTATAAAAATAATTATTTTAAGAATAAAACATGAGTCCTCACATCCTCTCTCCCTTAAGAGAATTTCATCCTTGAAATTTCATACCTTGATCTGGAAATAGATCTGGATATTTTTCTCGAATTTCTTCTTCTACTTCCCAAGTTACTTCCTCTAGTCCGTGGTTCTTCCAAAGAACTTTCACCAACGGAATTCTCTTATTCCTCAGTTCTTTCACCTTGCAATCTAGAAGCTTCATGGGCCTTTCCTCATAGGTCAGTGCTTCATCAATTTCAATATTTTTCGGTTGCAGAACGTGAGACGGATCTGGATGATACTTCTTAAGCATGGATACGTGGAAAACGTTATGGATCCGAGATAGACTTGGTGGCAATTCCAACTTATAGGCCACATTTCCTACATGTTGAAGAATCTTATAAGGCCCTATGAATCTAGGTTGCAACTTCTTTTCTTTTCCTGACATTAGACTCGCTTTCAAAGGAGTAATCTTAAGAAAAACTTGATCTCCAACCGCAAATTCTAGGTCCTTCCTTCGATTATCTGCATAGCTCTTCTGACGACTCTGTGTGGTTTGAATCCTCTGACTATTAACTTTACTTTCTCTCGTGCCTCCTAAATCCAAGGCACTGCAGTGGGGTCTAATATCTTTTGTTCACCTATTTCATCCTAACAAATCGGAGACCTACACTTTCGACCGTAAAGTGCTTCATACGGAACCATTTGAATGGACGAATAGAAACTATTATTATAAGCAAATTCCACCAATGTCAAATACTTACTCCAACTCTCTCCAAAATCCAAAATACAAGTTCTCAATATATCCTCAAGAGTTTGAATTGTTCTCTCAGACTGTCCATCGGTCTGGAGATGCTAAGTAGTGTTAAAATTTAATTTAGTCCCCAACACTTCTTGCATTTTCTGCCAGAATCGTGAAACAAATCTAGGGTCTCGATCGGACACAATACTTACAGGTATCCCATGTAGCCTTATAATCTCATCCAAGTATAACTTAGCTAACTTCTCTAACGGGTACTTATACTAATCGGCAGAAAGTGAGCCGACTTGGTCAATCTATCCACTATTACCCAAATTGCATCATGATCTTTTTGTGTCATTGATAATCCAGATACAAAGTCCACGGTGATATTTTTTCACTTCCACTCAGGTATCTCTAAAGGTTGCAAAAGACCAGACAGTTTCTGATGTTCGGCTTTAACCTACTAGCAAATCAAGCAAGTCTGGACAAACTGAGCAATTTTCATTTTCATGTTCTCCCACCAATACAAACTCTTCAAGTCCTGGTACATTTTATTCCCTCCAAGATGTACCGTGTACTTAGATCGATGTGCTTCTTCCAAAATTTCCTTCTTAAGTCTTTCGTCTTTTGGCACCACGATACGATTCCGAAATCTTAGTACGCCATTCACACCCAAATTAAAATCCGACTATTCTCCCTTATTCACTTTCTCCAACCACTTTTGCACTTCAAGGTCCTTTTCCTGAGTTTCCTTGATACGTTCCAACAAAGTGGATTTCATGACAATGTTCCCCAGAATCACTTTTCTCGGTTCGAGTCGGGGATTCCAACAACTAATCTCTTCCAACAAGTGCAATTCTTTAATCATCAATCCTGCCACCTGCACTTGACGAATTAAAGCATCAGTTACTACATTAGCTTTCCCTGGATGATACTTTATCGTGCAATCATAATCCTCCAAAAATTTCATCCATCTACGATGTCTCAAATTTAGCTCTTTTTGAGAAAATAAATACTTAAGACTCTTGTGGTCGGTGAAAACCTCAAACATTATCCCATAAAGGTAATGCCTCCATTTTTTCAATGCAAACACTACAGCGGCTAACTCCAAATTATGAGTTGGTTAGTTTTTCCCGTGCTGCTTTAATTTCCTAGAGGTATAAGCAATCACCTTATCATTCTCTTACGCAATGTATGTGACAAGCTCCTCAAACTCCTCGTCGGTAATAATGGCCCCTACAGTATTTTTATGCTCAGGAAGAAGGTTCTTGCTGACATTCGCTCCTGACTCACCTCTTTTTTTTAAAACTATGTCCCCAGCATCAATCATGTCTTGAATCTTATGTTTTAGTGCCCGACAATTGCCGGTAGAGTGGCTAGGACTTCCAGAGTGATATGCACAAATGGCTTGAGGATTATAGCCAGCAAAAATGCCCCTAGGGTAGGTTTTAGGAGGCACCACGCCAATTTTACCAGCAATCTTAAGCTGCTCGTATAATTGGTTGAGAGGTCGGCCCTAATTGGTAAAGGAACGGTATTGAATTTGATTTTTAGTTTCATTGGTTTGAGGATGATTCTAGGTTTGGTTGTTTGGCAGAACAGGTCTTGGATTAAAAGGAAGTCGAGGTCGAGTTTGCAAACTTGGTTGAGAAATCTGAAAATGTGGTATAGGTATGTTTGTGTAGTTGGGTCGGGGGAGAGGATGGTTGACAGTAATGTAATAGATAGAACGTGAGTTTGGGTAATAAGGGTAGAGGTATGAGTAGGTAGGTTGACTAACAGGTAAGGGATCATGCTGAACACCGCTGCTGCTACTAGCAACCAACTGATCAATCACGCGCCGTTGTGCGGTCATCTCCATGCTTAACTCATTGAATTTGTTTAACACTTCGCTCAGTTGAGCTCCCAGATTTGCAAGGTCAGCTGATGGCGTCATTGCAGATCTATCGGATGATTCAAGATGTGTACTCATGTTTACGCTATTTCTCAAAACTTGGCTACGTGATCGTGTGATGATGGAGTTTCTTTGTATAGTTATGTTTGCAATTACCTGAAAATTTAGAAAAAAATCCTATTTAGATTCCCTTCTTGATTAACTGCTGACAAAAAGAAAAAAAAAAGAAAAAGAAAAAAATGCGAGTTAGTAAACATTAAAGTAATTCGGATGCATGTCCTATTGGGGAGCCCTTTTTGTGCCAAGGGTAGGCCTAGAATGAAAATGCAATCCTCTAGGGTAGGCACCATACAATACCTGATGGATCCGATCAACTTATTAAATAAAAGACAATTTGAAAAATTTGGCCAATCGAAGTGACGAAAGACATTTGTCATAACAAAATGAGGACAAAGTCCGAGTGGATTGATTACTTTGATTAACACATAAAGTGATGTTTGAAAGAGCCTACTCTTGAAAGGATTGCAACGTCTCCACTAGTTTATTCAGGGAACCTTAGATCGAAACCCTAAAAGAGAATAAACGGGTCAAATAGATTGGATGAAATTGATGATTTATTCACAAATTGGCTGGATCGCCCTAAAAATGGGTAAACTTATCAAATGGATTGAATGAAATTGATAGTTTATTCAAAATTGACCGGATTGTCTTAAAAGTGAGTAAACTAGTAAAATGAAAATTGACTAAATTGTCAAGCCATTTGTGGTTTTCAAATTGTACGAATTTCGTTACAATGCATCAGTTTATGAGTTTTCTAAAATCAAGATTTGGCCTCGATATATTTATCGTCTCAACAATGAGGAATTATTTGTGAATTTCTTCAACTTAATGTCTTTTACGCAAGGAATTTTTACCAATTATGATAAAATGGTCAAAAGATGATTGTTAGATACTCATATTCTAATGTGCAAAAGTTTGCTCTATCATCTTCGAGGCTAATGTCACCATCGTGGAAGGGATCGGATCCGACCTTACCTTGTGCAGTACCCCTTTGGATGATACAAAAAATATAAACGTGCAAGTCTCATTGGATTATATATCCGAGACACAAGGTGGTTTATTCCTAACGTGGGATTCCCTATGCGGCATTCCCTCTATGGTTGATGCATGATGCCAATTTATCAAAGTCATTAAATATGCAATTTGAAATAAAAACATGACCTAAGGGACCCTTCGTATGTCAGATTGGGCATAAAATGATGTGCACTTATTAACCTACAAATGCAATATATCGAAATTTAAACGTGCAATAACTTATCTAAGAGGGTAGGTTCTAAAAGAGTATCATGCCAGAACTCTTATTTTCTAGCGTTGTGAATGCAGAAGACGAGAAAACAAGGAAATGTTAATTCAATTGATATATGACACATAACACATTAGAACAAACAACAATAATATGAAAAATAGAAGGCAATTAAAGAAAGAAGGGTGTAATCCCTCCCCTCGTGCCTAGTGTTCCTATTCGGGTAAAGTTGACTCTATCCTAGACGATTTCTAATATGGATGCATGAGGTTGGGTTCACTAATGCATCTAGACTCGATAAAGTTTCAGGTCCCCAAAGTTTCAGACCAAAGGCGAAGGGTCATCAATCCCAAGGCCTAAGAGTTGATAGTTCGAGTGATCCCTCGGACATTGCTACGTGCACGTCGTGCCACGGCCACATGTCTAAGTGGATCGATTCTAATCCTAATAGGGAAGAGTGGTGTGACAACCACTAAAAGTAAAAAGAAGTGAGGGGTTACAAAGTAAACATATGCACGTATGAAGTGCTCCTTTTGAAGGGAGGGATTAAATACCATCAAATGCAGGTGAAGGTTCTAGGGTGGCTATCCCCTCTCCCCCAAGATGCAAGCGCGACATATAAACATAAGTGAATGAAATAAAACATATCACATACATGAATATCGAGACGATTGCGCGTGTTAAATGCAAGAAATCCTAAAAAGGAAAAAATGCAACCTAAAACCTCCAAATGTGATATATAAGAAGGTTAGAAAAAGAAAAGAATTGACTAAATCAAATGCTCGGACCCTCTAAGTCCCCAGTGGAGTCACCAAGTTGTCGCGCCCTATTTTTTTTGAAGAAATAAAATTATGGGTTTATAAAAATGAATTTTTGATTAATTTGATTGAAAAATAAGTTTTTTATTTTTAGAAAATAAATAAAGAAAAAGGGCCTAAAATGGGATTTAAAAGTGCGACGATTTTGACCCAAAATAATAGTTTAAAAAGGGTTTTTAAGAAAATATGGGAGTCGCCACTTGGTATTGAGTTAAGATGTACCAAGTCACCCAAAAATATATTTCAAATAAAAAGTAGAGAAAAACCCTTTTTAACCGATTCCAAATCTTCGAAAATCAAGAGAAATGGGCTCGGGAGTCACGGTTGAAGAAAGGGAAGGCAAACATGAAATCCAAAACACCTTTTCAACCTAGCCAAGGTTAGTTGCGTGATTTAGTCGAAAATTTTCTTAATTTAACCGATAAAACTTATCACATTTGGATGTTACTATATGGATGCAAACCTAAACCTAATGTCTATCGGAAGGGTCGAAATATCTTTTCAAAGTTTAATCGGTGCAAATCACATTAATTGCGACGTCCAAAAGTGATTATTTGAAGAGATCACGAATATGCAATAATGAGGCTTGAAAAAAATAGAAAAATTATAATATACAAATATATGTGACCTAAAAGAGAGGGATGCAACATAACGGGTACGGGGGCTAAGATTCGTGACTCAATTTTCCCTTTTATAGAGGGAATACGAGCGTACTAAGGCTAAGGAGCCATACTCGTCCATATCTCATATTTAAAGGGTACTCTTCTATCTAATCAAGCAAATGATCTAACCTAATTCTAATTCTTAAATGGAATGCAAGTCTACATGTCATGTCTCATACATGGGGATGATGGATATATATAGGGGAAATATCATGCAAAAATGATAAAAATCTAAAAAGTTAAAAATATGCATGTAGTGATTTGTCACACAAACATGATCTAGCGCGTGGGTGGTCCCTAAAGGTCTAGCGTTGGACTAGCCCATGTCTATAAGTTTTCATTAGCGTTGGACTAGTGAGAAATTGGAACAAAGGGCAACAACTAGCGTTGGACTAGTGTGGTGACATCATACATTTATTATAACTAAACAAATCATATAAACGTAATAAAAGCAGGTAAACACATAAATCACATAAAACACATAGCACATAAGTATAATATTTAGATGCAAAAACCCTAAGAAAGCGAGTAATCACGTAAACACACAAGCATGCAAGCACACACAAGCAAATAAAAGCAAATAGAGATCTAACTATTACATTTGGGGGCCCTAACTACAATCTAAGGGGGGGAAAGAATAAAAGAATAAAATAACTACCTAACTATTACATATTCTATCTAAATACATGTCTTGAACCTTTTTTTTTATACAAAAAAAATATATATTTATATGTTTGGTACAGGCGTTCATACAAAACAAAATGTTAAAAAGTTTCAAACACCAAAATTCCTATGAGCCTCTCATTTGATTGCCTGCGCAATAATATTACTCAAAGAACTTGCCTGCTCTTTGGCAGCCTCAACTAAAGCATCCTGTGCGGCAATAAGACGGGCTACAGTTTTCTTGCTAGATTCTTGAAGTTCACCAGCAATCAAAAGTTCATCCAATATGTAATAAGCCTTGTGGAAATTGAAGATCAGATCGAGCTCACAAACACTTCCAAAATAACGATCTAGAATCTCAACAAAATGGTGAATAATTTTAAGGATCTCCAGTTCATTGTCGTCCTGGTCAATGCACATGCAGAAGTAGAGGCTGGCATATCTTTTATAAACAACCTTGTAATCTCTCCACTCCACAAAGTTGCAAAGCTTCGGGCCTCGGGTGAGAATTAAGCCACCGAGCTCTCGGATTACCTTGGTCCTTTCCTTCTGGGAATAAGGTGATTACCACTTTGTCAACCTGACTTTGCCTTGCCGGCTAATTAGAAGTACAAAGTGAATCATAATGGTGTCGATTTTGGGGCTGGGTATTCCGGTTATTGATCGACGGCCGCCGCCAATCGATTTGAGCTCGTCTTAGTCTTGAGAATGGAGATTAGAAACGTGAACGTTTTGAGATGTCGGATTATCTCGGGTTCTTTCACAATCCGTTCGTATTTGTACCTCAACTGACTTTCACAAAAGTAAAAAAAAAAAGGCTCTTGTGTTGTTTTCATCTTGAACCCCCTAACTATTTCAATTTGGCATTTAATCGCCTCTCAAATAGTCAAAAATTAAATTAAAATGAATATACAAAATTAAAAAAACAAATAAAGTGAATAAATAAACAAAATAAAATAAAATAAAATAAACATTCAAAAAACATGCAATTAAACACATAAAATCACATAGGAGCACATAGGATTTTTAATTAAATAAAAGAAAATACCTCCCATTTGTGACGCCCTCACTTCTCCTTAGGGCGAATCCAAGGGTATCAGCGGGATGCCTGCCTAACTCTCGCCAGGACTCACTACGAGACGAATTCAACTTATGAATAAACATTCAATACTAAAAGTCGAAAATATAAAGAAAGGGTCACTTCCTTAATAAATATACAAATCTTACATCACAAATTACCAAAAGTACATCAACATTCCCCAAAATATACAACCTCCAAAAGTTGTCTAAACAACTACATTCAAAACCGTAATCAAAGTCCATCAAGTTGGCTTCTCCATAATTCTTTCCATTTCGGCTCCTGTTAAGGAAAACAAAGCTAATGAGATGAGCTAACGCTCAGTGAGGCCAAGAAAAGCATGCAAACACAAAGTTCAAGTAGCAATAGCACTTATGTGTGAAATAAAGGTATAACGTTCAAGTAATTCACAATTTAAAATAAAACACACTCATTAAGGATACGGGAGCTCTCAAGAGCTAGATTGCACTTGCTTTGCCGAGTCTCGATCATATACCTCCGCGTGATGACACTTCGTCAACCAGGTAGGTATATTTAGTCCATAGAACACCGCTTTACTTCACAAATCCTGTTCACCGTTGCACCCCCTGTTCCGAGCCCGCTCATTATTTAGAAAGGCGATACTACTCGAATATGCCAAGCGAGATCTCTCAAATAGATCAAATTTTACGAATATCTCATGGTTCACCAAGTTTCTCGACCAAGCCCCTGCCGGCTCGAGTCACAAGGTTAGCCTATGAGTTTGGGCGTCCCCCGAATACGAATATAAGTCGATGAGACAACGCTCCAATCGACGATCATAAATACGATTCACAACAGCATCATTTCACACGAGTCGATTATCAATTCACATAGCGAATTCCGATCATAATTTCATTTAAAAGAGAACGAGTGCGATAAAGTACACACTCGTCTCGACAATTCGAATTTACATGATTAACAAGAAGCAATTCACGTATTCCACAACAAATCATGCACTTGATACTCACCAAGTCAAAAAGTGAGTAAGTGAGCAAATACGCTTTTAGGCGTCCGCTCCGAGATTCTCTTGAAGATCCTCTTGAGCGCAGGAAGAAATAATAATTGACTATTACTCACAAATACTTACAAACCCCTTGCCAACAAGGAAGAATGTACACTTGTGCAATACTAAGACAATGTCATGAAAGAGAACTTTAAATCTCTCGAAAATCGAGGTTAAAAAGTGAGGATTTAAAGTTCCAAGAGAGACTTGCCTCTTCATTAAATCGAGTTTAAAACGGTCTATCGATATCGAGAGAGAGTGACAAGCTCTCCAAAACTCATTTCCTAAGAAATCGGAAAATTTCTGTTTTGCTCAACGATCTTTGGAAAATCAAATCTTGAGTTTGGCATGTCCAAAAAAGAAAAACTTTATACCGTCGGAAACTAGGTTCGAATTACTAAAAGTTCCTAGAAGATACTTTTACAAGATTCTAAATGGAAAGCATTCATTTTTCAGCTCAAAGTTGCTGATTTAAACAAGCAAGACAGAACCAGTCTTGTTTTTTGGTGATATTTGGAAATTCGGCATAATTCACAGAAGTTGAATCAGCCTATGAAATTTGTAACACAAAAAGAGTCCTATATAAAGTTTCAAACACAACAAGTGGAACTAAATTCGGAGTTTTGAGCATCAAGATATAACAGTTTAAAGTTAGCTGAATCTTGCAAACTGATCGGTAAATTTCCAGATTTGAAGAGAAATCTTTGGGGCATCATTTGGATATCGAAATGATATTGAAATTATACCAAATTTGGTAAACTTAAACTTCCATATGTGGACTACCTCTCTATCAAATTATAGGCAAAAATCACGTGGGAAGGCAGTTAACAAAACGACTAAAGTTCGTGAATTTTTCAGAGCAAATCTGCCAACCCAATCTTTCTTTCTTTCCAAAGGTTTTTATCCAATGAAATCAACCCCAATTCACTCCATTTTTTAAACCAAGGTTCCAGAAACATTTAATAAGCAATTGAAAAGCAATTGACACAAAAATCTTTAAGGTATAACCTCCCAAAATAGGTTTGACCATTCGGTTAGCAAGAAAGGAAAAAGCTTCCAATTTCCAGCTTTGTCACGTTTTCGAAATCAAGACATATCTAACTCTATACAAACTCGAATTGGGAATGTTTGATGGCGTTGGAAACTAGGTTCAAAATTCTACATTTCCCCAGAAAGAGTCATTTCCAAAATCAGTTCACAAGTGAGAGAAAATTGAGTCACAAGATGCAGCTTCTCCATTCCTCTCGGACAGACAGTTACAACAGGACAGCCAACATTACTGAATCACTATGGTTTACTCCGTTCGAACTAGTAGGTGAATTTTATAGCTTTAGAAAGCTATGAATGTCTAGTTTTGAATTCCACTAACAGCACTCAATTTCGAATTTTGTACAGAGAGTTACGTTCGAACAAAGAAGAACTGTCCGAGACCTCTGCTATACGTTTTCTAGATTTGATTCTTGCCAAAACTCAAGTTTTATGCAACCAAATGAAACGATTTTTGGAAGGCACTTTGTAAACACAATATACAACATATATCCATCAATTTCACAGTCAACCAAGCATCAAAATTTCGAAATAACCACTGAACAACATGACCAGAATTTTCGGCCAGCACACTAACCAAAATTTTCCAACTTTCTCTCCATTTTGTAACCGTAATCCTTTCATTCATCACACAAACAACATTAACCAAGCAACATATCCTCAAGGCAGCTACCTACAAGCCTCCTCAAGACCGCTAACCTAGAGATTAAAGCAAGAAGTGAAACTCCTCAAGTCCCCTAGCCTATTTCTTGCTTAGGGTTTCAAACTCATGCAAAACTAACCATGATTCTTGAAGAAAATGGAAAGACTAGAAGAGTTAAAGGGTTACCTCTAACCCTAGATGTAAAATCATATTTTCCACCACAAATCCTCAAAGAAGCTCCACAAGATGTTGTCTTTCTCCAAGCTAGAACTAATCTCCAAAGGTTTTGTGAGTTGAGTGAATATTTTCAAGTGAAATGGAAGCAAAATTGGAGCAAGATGAAGAGAGCTTTCTTCCCTTCTTTTCTTTCTTTGGGTCGGCCGAACAAGGAGTGAGAGAGAGAGTGTTTTGAGTGATCAATCTTGCTTTGGAAGCTTGAAGAAAATGTGACCAAGAAGCTTTACAAAAGTCAACTTTGAATAGTATTCAAATAGTGAGATGCACTACCACTTTTCTCTCTTGTTTGTTGCACTTGTGCACTAAACCTCCAATTACTTCCTTTAACACTGTAATTACTTACTCTTACTAGTCTAATATAAATTTCTGAAATCTCCACTTAGAAGTTCCGACGCGAAACTTTCGACTCGCGCGGGATAAAGCGAAATTTAAAAGCAATTCATGCAACGATAATATAATTAACTAACTCTAGGGTAAATAATTATAAAATGACTATTTTAAGAAATAAAACATGAGTCCTCACATCCTCTCCCCCTTAAGAGAATTTCGTTCACGAAATTCATACCTTAATCTAGAAATAGGTTTGGGTACTTCTTTTGAATCTCTTCCTCTATTTCCCAAGTTACTTCTTCTACTCCATGATTTCTCCAAAGAACTTTCACCAAAGGGATTTGCTTATTCTTCAGTTCCTTCACCTTACGATCTAGAAGCTTTATCGGTTTCTCCTCATAGGTCAGTGTCTCGTCAATCTCAATATTTTCCGGTTGTAGGACATGAGATGGATCTGGATGATATTTCTTGAGCATGGATATGTGGACAACATTATGGATCCGAGATAAACTTGGTGGCAGTTCCAACTTATATGCCACATTTCCCACGCGCTGGAGAATCTTATAAGGTCCTACAAATCTTGGTTGTAACTTCTTTCCTCTTCCTGCCATCAGACTCGCTTTCAGAGGAGTGATTTTAAGGAAAACTTAATCTCCAACCGCAAATTCTAAATCCTTCATTCAATTAGCTGCATAACTCTTCTGACGACTCTGTGCAGTTTGAATCCTCTGGCGTATTAATTTCACCTTTTCTCGCGCCTCTTCAATCCAAGGCACTGCAGTTGGGTCTAAAATCTTTCTTTCACCTATTTCATCCCAACAAATCGGAGACCTACACTTCCGGCCATAAAGAGTTTCATACGGAGCCATTTGAATGGATGAATGGAAACTATTATTATAAGCAAACTCCACCAATGTCAAATACTTACTCCAATTCTCTCAAAAATCCAAAATACAGGTTCTCAACATGTGCTCAAGAGTCTGAATCGTCCTCTCCGATTGTCCATCAATCTGTGGGTGGTAGGTAGTGCTAAAATTCAATTTAGTTCATAGCATTTCTTGCATCTTCTGTCAGAACCGCGAAACAAACCTAGGGTCTCGATCGGACACAATACTTGCTGGTATACCATGTAGCCTTATAATTTCATTCAAATACAGCTTCGCTAACTTCTCCAGTGAGTACTTCATACTAATCGGCAGAAAATGAGCAGATTTGGTCAGTCTATCCACTATTACCCAAATGGCTTCGTGACCTCTTTGTATCCTAGGTAATCCAGATACAAAATCTATGGTGATATTTTTCCATTTCCACTCGGGTATCTCCAAAGGTTGCAATAGACCAGATGGTTTCTGATACTCGGCTTTAACTTGCTGGCAAATCAAATAAGTCTGGACAAACTGAGCAATTTCCTTTTTCATGTTCTCCCACCAGTACAAACTCTTTAAATCCTGGTACATTTTATTCCCTCCAAGATGCGCCGTATACTTAGATCGGTGTGCTTCTTCCAAGATTTCCTTCTTAAACCCTTCATCCTTTGGCACTACTATACGATTCCGAAATCTTAGTACACCATTTGTTCCCAAGTTAAAATCCGACTTTTCCCCCTTTTTTGACTTTCTCCAACCACTTTTGCACTTCAGGGTCCTTCTCTTGTGCTTCTTTGATATGTTCCAACAAAGTGGATTTCACGACAATATTCCCAAGAATCACTTTTCTCGGTTCAAGTCGAGGATTCCAACAAGTGCAATTCTTTAATAATCAATTCTGCCACTTGCACTTGACGACTTAAAGCGTCGGCCACTACATTGGTTTTTCCTGTATGATAATTTATCGTGTAATCATAATCCTCCAAAAATTTCACCCATCTACGTTGTCTCAAATTCAGCTCCTTTTGAGAAAATAAATATTTAAGGCTCTTGTAGTCCGTGAAAACCTCAAATGTCACTCCATATAGGTAATGTCTCCACTTCTTTAATGCAAACACTACAGTCGTTAGCTTCAAATCATGAGTTGGGTAGTTTCTCTCGTGCAACTTTAATTTCCTAGAGGCATACGCAATCACCTTATCATTCTGCATCAATACACATCTCAAGTCTTCTTTGGAAGCATCTGTATAGACCACATAGCTATCCTTTCCATTAGGTAAATCTAATACAGGTGCTCTCGTCAACCGTCTCTTTAACTCCTGAAAACTTTCTTCACACTTCGGGTTCCATATAAATTTCTCACTTTTCTTAGTCAACTCAGTCATGGGTCCAGCAATCTTAGAAAAATCTTTGATAAACCTCCGGTAATACTCTGCTAACCCTATAAAATTTCGAACTTCAGTAGGGTTTTCCGGTTGCTTCCACTTAGCAACTGCTTTAATTTTGGCTGGATCTACCTTAATTCCGTTCTTGAAAATTATATGACCCAAGAAAATTACTTCCTTCAACCAGAATTCACATTTGCTAAATTTAGCATACAACTGATGTTCCTTCAAAGTTTGTAAAACAATGCTCAAGTGTTTCTCATGATCCTCTAAAATCTTAGAGTACACCAATATATCATCGATGAACACCACCACAAACTGATCTAAATAAGATTTAAAAATTCGGTGCATTAAATCCATAAAAACCGCAGGTGCATTAGTCAATCCGAATGGCATTACCGCGAACTCGAAATGTCCGTACCTCGAGTTAAAGGCAGTTTTAGTTGTATCTTTTTCCAAAATACTCAACTGATAATAACCCTACTTGAAATCCAACTTTGAAAATACTACTGCCCCTTGCAATTGGTCAAACAATTCATCAATGTGGGGCAAAGGGTACTTATTCTTAATTGTAACATCGTTCAAATCTCGATAGTCTATACACAGCCTTAAACTCCCATCTTTCTTTTTAACAAACAGTACCGGGGCTCCCCATAGGGAATCACTTTCTTTTATAAAGTCTCGCTCTAGCAAATCCTGCAACTGCAATTTCAACTCTTTCAATTCAGATGGAGCCATTCTATATGGCGTTTTAGAGATAGGTGCTACCCCCGAAATCACATCAATCTTAAAAGTTATCTCCCTTTCTGAAAGCAAAGACTCTAATTCTTTAGGAAAAACATCCGGATACTCCTTTACTACAGGCATATCTTCCAATCTCACCTTATCACTAGAAGTATTTATAAGAAAAGCCAAATATCCTTGAACTCCCTTACTCAACATCTTCCTAGTTCGAATTCCTGAAATAAGAGTAGATAAGGCTAATCTACCCCTTACATCCAATCTTAGGGTTACCTCTCCTGGAATGCACAACTCTACCATTTTCGTCTTACAATTCAACTGAGTATGGTAGCGAGTTAACCAGTTCATGTCTAGGATGATATCATACCCCTTAATATTTAAGTCCATCAAATCAGCCAGTAACTTCTGTTCTCCAACCCATATCTCGTAATTTCTATACACCAAGTTAACAAGTAAATTTTGTTCCCCAGTAGGTTCTAACCTCCAAGTCATAAGATAACTTAATTGGCTTCACATCTATTCCACTCATAAAGTTAGGGTTTACAAAAGAATGCGTCGCACCCGGATCAATTAAAACCTTAGCTAAACGGTGAAAAATAGGGATCGTACCTTCAACCACCTCAATAGTATCGGGAATCTGCTGATAGTCCAATGCATAAAGCCTAACAGGTACCTTTGGTCGACTCCCTCCAGAACTAGTTTGCTTAGAGATTGACTTTTCAGACCTTTGAGTACTACCTCCTTCTTTTGGTACGCTTGGGCATTTCGATATCTGGTACTCGGTACTGCCACAATATAAGCATTTTCCCAATTTTCTCCAACAATCATTCTCCGGTTGGACTTGCCACAGTAGCCACAATTAACTTAAGCAGTTACGGCCTGACCACTAGAAGGTATTCCTCTCGCTTGGCCTTGCCCACTACGACCTCCTTTTGATAAAGCCCCTCTTGGAGCTCCAGCAGTCCTTACTCCTCCCGTTCTCCTTCCCATCTTGGGAGGTGGAGCACTTTTATTGGCTTGTCCAGAAGAATAACTAGGAGTGTTCCTTTTCTTAGTATGGAAGTCCCTAACTTGCAGCCTTGCGCTTTCGATTCTCTGCGCTTTCTCCAGAGATTCAGTGAACGTAGAGATTTGGGCTGCTGCCAACCCCTCTTGGATCTCTACATTAAGTCCTTGCACAAAGCGCCTTATCTTTCTCCGCTCGTTAGTCACCAATTCTGGAGCGTACTTAGAAAGCTTAGTGAACTTCCCCTCATACTCGGCCACGCTAGAGGTTCCTTGCCTCAACTTTATGAATCCGTCCTCCCGCTTCTCTTGGATCAGAGGTGGAAGAAATTCTCATTGAACTCCCTCGTGAAGTTTTCCCAGGTCCAAGGGGTCTGCGTTCTTTCCCACTTTCCCTTATCACATCCCACCAAGCACGTGCAACGCGCTCAAATTGGAAGGCAGCAAAGTTCACTCGCCTCTCTTCGGTATAGTCTAAGGCGGCAAAAATATTAGTCATTCGTTCCAACCAGTTCTCCGCTAACTCGGGATCAGGTCCTCCAATAAATTTAGGCGGAGCAAATTTCAAAAACCTCCCCAAGGCTCTATCCTCCGCTCTATCCTAAGCCCCGGGTTGGTTAATTGGCCCTGGACCCTGTCGCTCTGCTAATCGTTCTAGGATGTCAGTCATCCGATTAATGGCAGTAACCACTTGGTTACCCTCTACATTTTCTTGTCCCTGGGTCGGCCCAATTGCCGATCTTTGATCGTCCCCTTGAGGTTGGATTTGCCTAGTCCCACGCTCACGACCTCTACCACTCTTTCGTCCGTCCATAATCCTAGTTATGCCTAATACAAGAAATAAAATAATTACGCGAGAAAATACTTAAATAAGAGCCAACATGAAAACATTGGAAATAACAATAACTAACATATATTAACACTTTAAGATTCATACAATTAGCAAGTCATGGGGCATTTACAAAAATATAGCACACACGTGTCACAAAAGTACTTTTAGTCATGCATGTCAAAAATAGATTTAGGTGCCTCAAAAGTAGGCCACACAGTTAAGCAAAATACAATGGCATTTGAACTAGCACCACCCCAACTAATCCTAACTACAAAAGTCAAAAGATTTATCACTCGAAATCTAATCCTCAGTAGGACTGTCAGGCGGGACCTCCTCGAAAGGCTCCTCCTCAGGAGTGCTCTCAGGAACCGGACTCTGAACTGCGTCCATCACCTCCTCGATCAACATAGTGGTGTCAACCAGAATCCCAGAAGCCCAATCCCGGATCTCCTCGCCTATCCTAGTCAATCGAGCTCTAACCCTCTGAAACTCATCACGAGCGGCCTCAGCCCTAGCCAGCTCGTCCACTACCATCCCCTCTAGTTCCGCAATCCTAGCACCCTGAGCATCAACCATGGCGCCCAACTCCTCAATCTCCTGGAGTAAAGCTCTGTTGGTATTCACTAACTGACGACGCTCATCGTCAATGGACAGTACAAGGTCATTAGGGTACGCGTGCGTCGCCTTACAGGGACAACGGGGAAACCTAGAAGAAGGCGAGAATCGAACGCGAGCTCCTTCACCAAGTGCTCGATAGTAAATAGACCTAAGAGACTCCACGTGGCCATTAGCATGACCATTACCATTAGCACCGTGTCCTCCATTACCATTCTCCATCCCTACAAAACAACCACAATTTCCGGGTTAGAAATTTAAAGCCACTAACTCGCTCAAACATTGCTTAAGGTATAACTAAATTATCTCATTTCTAGTTTCAAGGGTAAAGTCTCTAATATATCTCCCAAATAGATCTCTAAACCTAGTGCTCTGATACCAACTGTGACGCCCCCACTTCTTCCTAGGGCAAACCCAAGGGTATCGGCGGGACGCCTGCCTAACTCTCGCCAGAACTCACTACGAGACGAATTCAACTTATGGATAAATATTCAATACTAAAAGTCGAAAATATAAAGAAAAGGTCGCTTCCTTAATAAATATACAAATTTTACATCACAAGTTACCAAAAGTACATCAACATTCCCCAAAATATACTGTGACGCCCCTACTTCTCCCTAAGGCGAACCGAAAGGTATCCGCGGGACGCCTGCCCAGCTCTCGCCAAGACTCAAGACAATTCAATTCACGCTTAACGACAATAACCATTACTACAAGTCTAATAAAGAAAGTCGCTTCCATACTTATAGATATATAACATCCAGTGATACACCACTAGTACAAAATACATCAATCTTCCAACTCATACATTGGTTCCCGAAAGGTACATCAATTCTCGAAATACATAACAGCCACAAAACTAGTCAGTTCCATTGGAAATCCTATTACAAAAGTACATCGAAAGGGTTCTCCCGAGTTCCACCTCAGATCCATTCCTGTTAAGGAAAACAAATCTACGGGGTGAGCAATAGCTCGTGAGGCCAAGAAACACCCATGAAAGCACGTTGTCCAAGAAACAATCCCATATAGCGAGTAAACAATTATATTCAAGTAAATAACAATTCGGGCAAGAAAAGTAAACAGAAACAATTCAAGGATATAAGAGCTCTCAGGAGCTGAGTTCCACTTGCTTTGCCAACCTCGATCGAATACCTTCCCGCGATGACACTCCGTCAACCGGGTCGGTATGTTTAACTCCGTAGATCTCCACTAACTGCACAGGTCATTCCACCTTACAACCCCCCCACCGGGCCCGAACTGCGATAAAGGCGCTACTGCACGAGTAGGCCAAGCAAGATCTCTCCAATAGATCATGCTTATACAGGTTGTTTCATGTCTCACCAAGGATCCCGACCAAGCCCATGCCGGCTCGAGACCAAGGTCGGCCGATGAGTTTGGGCATCCCCCAGGTCAGGTGTGAGTCGAGGAGATTTACTCCAGCGACGTATGCAACCATAGCATATAATTCAAGCCAATTCAAGTCAGGTAATTCAAGCCAATTCAGGTCAGGTAATTCAAGCCAATTCAGGCAATTTAATTTCTATTCATTTGAATGAGAGCGAGTGCGATAAAGTACACACTCGACTTGACAAGTTTACATATCATGTATAACACTTATATAAATTGCATTTCAATCACGTAAACACTTAACATGCACTTGACACTCACCTAGTCACTAGGAGAATAAGAAGCACGATTCAAGCATTTAAGCGTCCGATGTGAGGTCCTCTCGAAGGTCTTCTTGAATGCCTGAGTAATTAATAATAAACTACCACTTAGAAACCCCAATTATCGAAGAAGATTGTACGAGAGTACAATCTAAGAAAATCTCATGAAATTGAGCCTTAATTACTCGTAAATCGAGACTCAAAGGCGGAGGTTTTAAAACACACGAGAATCTGATTTTTATCTTTGAAATCAAGTATAAAACGGTCAAGTGGTATTGAAGGAAAATGGTGAGTTCTAAAAACTCAATTTCCTTTAAGTTTGGAAATTTCCGATTTGTCAAGCAATCTTGGAAAAATCGTATCTCACTCTCTACAAGTCCAAAATTGAAAAACTTGTATTGTTGGAAACTTCTTCCAAAGTACTAAAAGTTTATAGAAGACACTTTTCCATGATTCTAAATGGAAATCATTCAAATTTTGGGTCCAAGATGCTGTTTTGGAATACCAAGACAGATTTGGGTTGATTTTTCAACAAAGTTTGGAAATTCGGCAAAATTCACACAATGCGAACTAGCTTCTGAAATTTGGAACTCAATTAGAGTTACAATCAAAGTTTTCAACACAACAAGCGGAACAAGAATTGGATTTTTGAGTACGAAGATATAACGGCTCAAAGTTACTAAAGTTTCCTCACTAAACAAGGATTTCCCAGGTTTAAATCACGAATTTTGGGACTTTAGTTGGACATCGAAATGGACTCGGAATTGCACCAAATTTGGTAGTATTGCACTGCCATATAAGGGCTATTCCTCTGTCAATTTTCATGTAAAAAAATTCGCACGGGAAGTCAGTTAACAAAACCATTGAAGTTCCAAGAATTTCCAAGGCAAATCTGCCTTGTACTTTTGTTTTTCCATTTCTCAACATTTGACCAATGAAATCTTCTCAAACATGGTTCTTTTATGAAAACAATGTCTAAGAAACATCCAAAATACATTTGGTAGGTGACTAACACCAAGAATTTCAAAATGACAAGTCCCAATCAAGATTAGTCATTGATCAGTCGAAAAACGAGGGTTTTCAAGCAATGGGACAGGTCTGAAATGCGGCCATAACTCACTCAATTCAACTTGGAATTGAGCGTGGTTGATGGCGTTGAAAACTAAATTCATAATGTAACAATTTCACAGAAGGAATTGTTTTAAAATTCTGTCCACAACTAGCTCATATTCAAGCATCAAGTTGCAGTTCATAACATGCTCTCCAGCATATCAGTGAAACAGGCAGGCAACTTTAAACGATTGGTACGGTTCACTCAGGTGGAATCAGGGGGTTCATTTTATACAATTGGAAAACTGAAAGTGTCTAGTTTCTAATGCCATAAACGGCACTCGATTTCGACATCGGAGCAAAGAGTTATAGTCATTTGAAATTTACTGCCAGAGCAATTCGGGACACCATTCCCAGTTTTGAAACCATTTCGAAATCTAAACATTTACCCATCCAAATCAAGTGAGTTTTGGTGGAAACTTTCCACACAACCTATACAACATATTTACATCAAAATCAAGTCAATTGGACCACAAAAATTTGCACCAACAGGTGCGGCAAAGCAGGGGCAGAACCGGCATTTTTTTCCATTCCACTCCCTTTGAGTTTTCTTTCCACTTTTCATCTTATAATCACTAGTTTAACCAGTAATACCACATAAACAACACCCAATAACATCACATCAGATCATCAAGCCCATTGTTGGATTTCATAGAGCCCACAAACAAGATTTCCAACAATATAAAGCTACCCACATGCATCTATAAGTTTCCAAGGGCAATATAACTTATATAAACTAAGATTTGAAGAGTGGATGATCATATACCTCCTTAGATGGTAAGACCAGAAATTTTCGGCCCCTTTGATCTCTAAGAAACCGTGAGAATGAAGCTCCTTTCTTAGCCCAAGATGATCTCCATGTTATTTGCGAGGTGTGGTAGGACTTTGAGGTGAAATGAGCAAGAGATGAAGCAAGATGATGAAGAGCTTTGGGTCTTCTTCCTCCTTGAGGTTTCAGCTGGCATGAGGGAGAAAGGAGAGAGAGTTGGCTGATGGTTGAGCTTTCTTGAGAAGCTTATGAATTTGTGGCCAAAATTTCTCGAAAAAGTCAACTAAGAATAGTGCACGTACGCGCGCATTTCGTGCTCGTTTCCTCTCGGGTTTGTTTCACTTGTGCACTAAGCCTCTAATATACTTCCATTGATACTATTATTATTCAATCTTAATAGTTCTAAAAATAAAGGTCCAAAGTCCCTCAATTGATCGCGCGCACGAAAACGCGTACTTCCGACTTGTGCGCGAGAAAGTGCAATTTCTAAGAAATTCTCGTAACGATAGTATTACTAACTAATACTTGAGTACTTACACATAAAAATAACTATCTTAGGACTAATGTATGAGTCCTCACTCTCCAAACTCACTGTACTCTCAAATCGATTATTGTCTCCAAACGCATATTCACTATTCCCACTTAACGAGTTTTCAAAAATTAATTTTGAAACGAGTCATTTTAAAAATATAAGTAAGTCATAGTTCCATGTAATTGGGTCTAAAAAGGTTGAAATAAAATATTCAGAGCAAACGGCCAATTAAATATTTAAATAAGCCAGTAATAGGAGTTTAAAATAAGTAAATTTGCGGGTCCTCACATGAACTAGTATTACTTTCTCAAATCTCCAATAAATTTGCCTCTGCGCGTCTTTCGGAAAACTATTGACGCGCGAGCGGTATGCACTTAATTAGAACTCATTCACCTTTAATTCCTCAATTAACTTTTCTTAATCTACTATTGATCATTCTTAATTTCCCCAAGATAATTACTCTCGAATAGAATATCACCTCGAAACACATGTACCTATTATTTTTCACTTAAACGAACTTCCGAAAGTTAAATTTGCTAACGGGACATTTTAAAAACATAAGGAAGACATTGTTCCATACGAATGGACTTAAAATGGTTGTAATAAATTATTCGGAGAAAACAGGTGAATAAATAATTAAATAAGTCAGTAAATTACAATTAAAATAAGAGAATTTTCGGGTCCTCTCATCCTTCTCTCCTTAAAAAAAATTTCGCCCTCGAAATTCACACCCAGGACAATATCATTCCCTTCATGGTTAAGCCTACCAGATCAATCACTAACTTACATTTTCCAACCCATACTTCACAATTTCTATTCATCCCACTAGCAATCAAACCTTGTTTTTCCCCCAAGGCATTTTAACTTCCAAGTCATATGGCAGCTTAATCGGTTTCATGTCTACCTCATATAGGTAATATCTTCACTTCTTTAATGCAAATATTATAGCCACTAACCCCAAATCATGAGTTTGCTACTTTCCCTCGTGACATTTTAACTTTCTAGGAACGTATACAATCGCCTCATCATGTATTATTAATATACATTCTAAACCATCCTTTGAAGCATCTGTATAAATTACAAAGTTACCTCCTCCACTTGGTAAGGCTAACACAGGTGCATCGGTTAAACATTTTTCACTTTTAAAATTCTTCCTCACATTTAGAATCCCAAATAACTTGCCAAGTCTTGCACCCTTAGAAAAATCTTTGATAAACCAAAGGTAATATTCGGCTAACTCTAAGAACTCCAAATTTCGGTAGGATTCTTTGGTCGTTTCCTCTTAAACAGCTTCCACTTTAGCTGAGTCAATAACAATTCCTTCCTTAGATATTGTATACCTAGAAAGGCTATTTCTTTCAGTCGAACTCACATTTATTGAACTTAACGAAAGCTGGCGCTCTCTCGGGGTTTGTAAAACTACCATCAGGTGTCTTTCATGTTCTTCTCAACATTAAAGTATACCGATATATCATCAATAAATGCCACCACAGATTATCCCAAATACATTTTAAAACCCCGATGCATTAAGGCCATAATTGCTACTAGTGCATTAGTCAACCCAAAGGGCGTAACTGAAAATTCAAAGTGTCCCCATCTTCAATTGGGAGTGGTCTTAAATGCATCAGTTTCTAGGATCCTCAACCGGTAATAACTCTACTTTAAATTCAACTTGAATAATACCACGGCCCCTTACCATTGATCAAACTCTTATCTATACGAGGCGAAAGGGCAATGGTTCTTAATAGTCATATTGTTCAAGTCTCAATAGTCTATGTATAGTCTCAAACTTCCATTCCAAATATCATGTCCTGTCCCTTAATTGTTAGGCTCATCAAATCTATCAAAAATTTCCTTTCACTAACCCAAATCTCACAACTTTAATATATTAATTTGGCAATCAAATATTGGGTCTCAACTTCAACACTAAGTTCTCAATTTGGTCCCGATCCCTGGTCGTCTCTAGACCTCGGGGTGGTCTATATTCTCAAGTACAATCTCGACCCTGTCTACTACCATTCATGTCTCACTAATAATCCAAAGGTGTGGGACAAAGTTTAAATATACATATAAGCCATGAAATCAATTAAAAGCAAAGTACATCTCCATACATTATAGGAAATCATAATAGTTACATCAAGTTGGGATAGGTTTATGAAATCATTTCAAAAGAAGAAGGGAAACGACAAGGTCATAACTGAACGTGCCGAGTTACCAAAATACAAAACAACAAAAGTACTTTCCCCCCCCCCCTTTTTCAAAAGATTGCCACTTCTAAAGTGTCAGTCTAGACTAGGTAAACTATAACCTCTATTCTTCGAACAGAGTCAAATCCATTCCCGCTCATATTACTTCCATTACTTGAGTCTCTCTCATAGCCATTAGCATTAATCACCCCTTCTGGCCCTCGACTGCTTTGCAGTAGATCCAGTAGACTGTCGAGTCTTTCCTCTTTTCTTAGAAGCTCTAAGACAATTTGAAAACTTATGCTCGATACTACCGCACCTCAAACATTTTCCTTGTTTTCTCCAACACTCAGCCTCAACGTGGTTAATCTTGCCACAGTATCCACAATTTGCGTGAGAAATGACGGCTTGACCAGTTTGAGGTTTTCCTTTGTATTTCTTCTCCAGTTCTACGTTCTGGCATAGCAACTCAGTTTTCTCTGCATATTCTTGTTTCCACCATCCTTCCCAGTAGTCAGCCAATTTCCTCTGAAATTCTACCTCATTTCGAAGAATATCCATTTCCTTACGCATTTCTTCCAAAGTTGTCATCTTATCGGTTGGCTTAAGTCAAATGCTAGCCTGCTAGGTAAATCAAAGGATCAAAATAAGTAACTATCCACAATGGAATCTCTGGCCATGTCACTCTTTCATTATTTGACTTATAGGTTATTTCAACTTATAAATCTTACCTGTTCTCTGCTTGACATGGACGGGCTCTTGAGTCTCTACAAGATTACTATCATTACTTCTAAACATAACGAAATATGGAGATCTTATTCCTTAAAAGTTTCACACCCTAATTCACTCTCTAATACTCAATTACAAAGTGCTCGAGAAGAAACCCTATCCTCTTGCTTTCACTAGCGCCTTATTTTATCCCCTCAAATCAATTCTACTATTTTGAGGTTAGATTTTCCATGAAACCTAGATAGGCGAACTTCAAGAATCATTCCATTTTCACACATTTCTTGATTCTTAGGTTGGCTTATTGGTCTAGAGCTTTGGTGCTCAACCAACCATGCTAGGACATCAATCATATGGTCAATAGCAATAGCTACGTGATTGTTTTCCTTCATTTCTAGGGTTTTGGTTCAGTCCAGCAGTCGTTCCCTAATCATCCCCTTGAGCTTGGGGTTGCGTAACCCCTCGCCCTCGATCCCCTTTCACTTCTTTGGCCGCTCATAAATTTAACATTTATAAAGGCAGGACGTAATATGGGTGCACATAAAATGAAGTTGAAAAGTGACACTTTGATCATGCAAAACGAAAATAAAAGGGAAGACACCGAGATAATCGCAAATGTGTACAACCCAATCATCGATTTGAAGTCATAAAGCAATAAAGTCAAGCATCTCATGAGTAACGTTTAATTGCTTCAAAAAGGTAGGAAACATAGTGAAACAAAATACAAAATGCAATGGCCTTTAAGCAAACACCACCCCGTCTATCTTTGGCAAAACTATTAAGATAGTTTAAATGACTAGCTTAGTGATTGGCGGAGCCAAAAGTCTCTACTACCTCCATAGGATTATTTTCATTTCCAGAACTAGGAGTTTTAATCTCATGTCCCTTATCGAGTATCTTGTTATTCTCCACTTGTTCAACCAAGGTAACATATCCAGCCATCGACTTATTCATCCGGTCTTTAATTTCGTGTACTACCCTAGCAAATCGGTTCTTGGCTTTTTGAAGCTGCTCACTAGGAGCCTTTGTCTTTTCCTTGCTCCTCAAGTACCTCAGTCTCCACTTCAAAAATTCTAATAGTCTGGGCATCGACAACTGCCCTCGGTCCTCGAGTATTCTCTCGAACTACCCTAATTTCCTCGAATAGCCACTTCCGATGATCGGCCACCATTAACACCCCATTATTTGGGCACGAGTAAGTCCTTTGGAAATCACATAAAGTCCTAGTTCGGCGGAATGAGTTATATCTCAAACGAACTCCCTTAAGCCCTTCTCGACAATGGCCATCGGGATACGTCCCCGAGACGGTTCAATACCACCGTTACCTTCCGCAACTTACAATTAAAATAAAAAACTTAAATGGGTTAAAGTATACTAAATAAACTAGATTTGATCATCTCATACTATCCCACATATCTCTTACAAGATCGACACTCCCAATTGTTCATTAATTCAAACCTAGGTTCTAATTTTTATCCCCACAAGCGGTCACTTAACTTCCCAACCAGTTCCACAGTCCGGCATCCAAAACTTCAAGCCTAGGATACACTACAGAGATCTGAAGCCTAAGCTCTGATACTAACTGTGACGCCCCCACTTCTCCCTAAGGCGAATTGAAGGGTATCCGCGGGACGCCTGCCCAGCTCTCGCCAGGACTCAAGACAATTCAATTCACGCTTAACGACAATAACCATTACTACAAGTCTAATAAAGAAAGTCGCTTCCATACTTATAGATATATAATATCCAGTCATACACCACGAGTACAAAATACATCAATCTTCCAACTCTTACATTGGTTCCCAAAACGTACATCAATTCCCGAAATACATAAAAGCCACAAAACTAGTCAGTTCCATTGGAAACCCTATTACAAAAGTACATCGAAAGGGTTCTCCCGAGTTCCACCTCAGATCCATTCCTGTTAAGGAAAACAAATCTACGGGGTGAGCAATAGCTCGTGAGGCCAAGAAACACACATGCAAGCACGTTGTCCAAGAAACAATCCCATATAGCGAGTAAACAATTATATTCAAGTAAATAACAATTCGGGCAAGAAAAGTAAACAGAAACAATTCAAGGATATAAGAGCTCTCAAGAGCTGAGTTCCACTTGCTTTGCCAACCTCGATCGAATACCTTCCCGCGATGACACTCCGTCAACCGGGTCGGTATGTTTAACTCCGTAGATCTGCACTAGCTGCACAGGTCCTTCCACCTTACAACCCCCCCACCGTGCCCGAACTGCGATAAAGGCGCTACTGCACGAGTAGGCCAAGCAAGATCTCTCCAATAGATCATGCTTATACAGGTTGTCTCATGGCTCACCAAGGATCCCGACCACGCCCATGCCGGCTCGAGACCAAGGTCGGCCGATGAGTTTGGGCGTCCCCCAGGTCAGGTGTGAGTCGAGGAGATTTACTCCAGCGACGTATGCAGCCATAGCATATAATTCAAGCCAATTCAGGTCAGGTAATTCAAGCCAATTCAGGTCAGGTAATTCAAGCCAATTCAGGCAATTTAATTTCTATTCATTTGAATAAGAACGAGTGCGATAAAGTACACACTCGACTCGACAAGTTTACATATCATGTATAACACTTATATAAATTGCATTTCAATCACGTAAACACTTAACATGCACTTGACACTCACCTAGTCACTAGGAGAGTAAGAAGCACGATTCAAGCACTTAAGCGTCCGATGTGAGGTCCTCTCGAAGGTCCTCTTGAATGCCTGAACAATTAATAATAAACTACCACTTAGAAACCCCAATTATCGAAGAAGATTGTACTAGAGTACAATCTAAGAAAATCTCATGAAAATGAGCCTTAATTACTCTTAAATCGAGGCTCAAAGGCGGGGTTTTTAAAACACAAGAGAATCTGATTTTTATCTTTGAAATCAAGTATAAAATGGTCAAGTGGTATTGAAGGAAAATTGTGAGTTTTAAAAACTCAATTTCCTTTAAGTTTGGAAATTTCCGATTTGTCAAGCAATCTTGGAAAAATCGTATCTCACTCTCTACAAGTCCAAAATTGGAAAACTTGTATCGTTGGAAACTTCTTCCAAAGTACTAAAAGTTTATAGAAGACACTTTTCCATGATTCCAAATGGAAATCATTCAAATTTTGGGTCCAAGATGCTATTTTGGAATACCAAGACAGATTTGGGTTGATTTTTCAACAAAGTTTGGAAATTCGGCAAAATTCACACAATGCGAACTAGCCTCTGAAATTTGGAACTCAATTAGAGTTACAATCAAAGTTTTCAACACAACAAGCGGAAAAAGAATTGGATTTTTGAGTACGAAGATATAACGGCTCAAAGTCACTAAAGTTTCCTCACTAAACAAGGATTTTCCAGGTTTAAATCACGAACTTTGGGACTTTAGTTGGACATCGAAATGGACTCGGAATTGCACCAAATTTGGTAGTATTGCACTGCCATATAAGGGCTATTCCTCTGTCAATTTTCATGTAAAAAAATTCGCACGGGAAGTCAGTTAACAAAACCATTGAAGTTCCAAGAATTTCCAAGGCAAATCTGCCTTGTACTTTCATTTTTCCATTTCTCAACATTTGGCCAATGAAATCTTCTCAAACATGGTTCTTTTATGAAAACAATGTCTAAGAAACATCCAAAATACATTTGGTAGGTGACTAACACCAATAATTTCAAAATGACAAGTCCCAATCAAGATTAGTCATTGATCAGTCGAAAAACGAGGGTTTTCAAGCAATGGGACAGGTCTGAAATGCGGCCATAACTCACTCAATTCAACTTGGAATTGAGCGTGGTTGATGGCGTTGAAAACTAAATTCATAATGTAACAATTTTACAGAAGGAATAGTTTTAAAATTCTGTCCACAACTAGCTCATATTCAAGCATCAAGTTGCAGTTCATAACATGCTCTCCAGCATATCAGTGAAACAGGCAGACAACTTTAAACGATTGG
The DNA here is from genome assembly GCA_023065735.1 of Coffea humblotiana. NCBI lineage: Eukaryota > Viridiplantae > Streptophyta > Magnoliopsida > Gentianales > Rubiaceae > Coffea > Coffea humblotiana. The sequence continues at coordinate 435,867 of JACYVW010000026.1, forward strand.
TACGGTTCACTCAGGTGGAATCAGGGGGTTCATTTTATACAATTGGAAAACTGAAAGTGTCTAGTTTCTAATGCCATAAACGGCACTCGATTTCGACGGCGGAGCAAAGAGTTATAGTCATTTGAAATTTACTGCCAGAGCAATTCGGGACACCATTCCCAGTTTTGAAACCATTTCGAAATCTAAACATTTACCCATCCAAATCAAGTGATTTTTGGTGGAAACTTTCCACTCAATCTATACAACATATTTACATCAAAATCAAGTCAATTGGACCACAAAACTTTGCACCAACAGGTGCGGCAAAACAGGGGCAGTACCGGCATTTTTTTCCATTTCACTCCCTTTGAGTTTTCTTTCCACTTTTCATCTTATAATCACTAGTTTAACCACTAATACCACATAAACAACACCCAATAACATCACATCAGATCATCAAGCCCATTGTTGGATTTCATAGAGCCCACTCACAAGATTTCCAACAATATAAAGCTACCCACATGCATCTATAAGTTTCCAAGGGCAATATAACTTATATAAACTAAGATTTGAAGAGTGGATGATCATATACCTCTTTAGATGGTAAGACCAGAAATTTTCGGCCCCTTTGATCTCTAAGAAACCGTGAGAATGAAGCTCCTTTCTTAGCCCAAGATGATCTCCATGTTATTTGCGAGGTGCGGTAGGACTTTGAGGTGAAATGAGCAAGAGATGAAGCAAGATGATGAAGAGCTTTGGGTCTTCTTCCTCCTTGAGGTTTCGGCTGGCATGAGGGAGAAAGGAGAGAGAGTTGGCTGATGGTTGAGCTTTCTTGAGAAGCTTATGAATTTGTGGCCAAAATTTCTCCAAAAAGTCAACTAAGAATAGTGCACGTACGCGCGCATTTCGTGCTCGTTTCCTCTCGGGTTTGTTTCACTTGTGCACTAAGCCTCTAATGCACTTCCATTGATACTATTATTATTCAATCTTAATAGTTCTAAAAATAAAGGTCCAAAGTCCCTCAATTGATCGCGCGCGCGAAAACGCGTACTTCCGACTTGTGCGCGAGAAAGTGCAATTTCTAAGAAATTCTTGTAACGATAGTATTACTAACTAATACTTGAGTACTTACACATAAAAATAACTATCTTAGAACTAATGTATGAGTCCTCACTCTCCAATCTCACTGTATTCTCAAATCGATTATTGTCTCCAAACGCGTATTCACTATTCTCACTTAACGAGCTTTCAAAAATTAAATTTTGAAACGAGTCATTTTAAAAATATAAGTAAGTCATAGTTCCGTGTAATTGGGTCTAAAAAGGTTGAAATAAAATATTCAGAACAAACGGCCAATTAAATATTTAAATAAGTCAGTAATAGGAGTTTAAAAAAAGTAAATTTGCGGGTCCTCACATGAATCTAGTATTACTTTCTCAAATCTCCAATAAATTTGTCTCAGCGTGTCTTTCGGAAAACTATCGATGCGCGAGCGGTATGCACTTAATTAGAACTCATTCACCTTTAATTCCTCAATTAACTTTTCTTAATCTACTATTGATCATTCTTAATTTCCCCAAGTTAATTACTCTCGAATAGAATATCACCTCGAAACACATGTACCCATTATTTCTCACTTAAACGAACTTTCGAAAATTAAATTTGCTAACGGGACGTTTTAAAAACATAAGGAAGACATTGTTCCATACGAATGGACTTAAAATGGTTGTAATAAATTATTCGGAGAAAACAGGTGAATAAATAATTAAATAAGCCAGTAAATTACAATTAAAATAAGAGAATTTTTGGGTCCTCACATATACAACCTCCAAAAGTTGTCTAAACAATTACATTCAAAACCCTAAACAAAAGTCCATCAAGTTGGCTTCTCCATAATTCTTTCCATTTCGGCTCCTGTTAAGGAAAACAAAACTAATGGGATGAGTTAACGCTCAATGAGGCCAAGAAAAGTATGCAAACACAAAGTTCAAGTAGCAATAGCACTTATGCGAGAAATAAAGCTATAACGATCAAGTAATTCACAATTTAAAATAAAACACACTCATTAAGGATACGGGAGCTCTCAAGAGCTAGATTCCACTTGCTTTGCCGAGTCTCGATCATATACCTCCGCGTGATGACACTCTGTCAACCGGGTAGGTATATTTACTCCGTAGAACACCGCTTTACTTCACGAATCCCGTTCACCATTACACCCCCTGTTCCGGGCCCGCTCATCATTTAGAAAGGCAATACTACTCGAGTATGTCAAGCGAGATCTCTCAAATAGATCAAACTTTACGAATATCTCATGATTCACCAAGTTTCTCGACCAAGCCCCTGCCGGGTCGAATCACAAGATTAGCTTATGAGTTTAGGCGTCCCCCGAATACGAATATAAGTCGATGAGACAACGCTCCAATGGACGATCACAAATACGATTCACAACAGCATCATTTCACATGAGTCGATTATCAATTCACATAGCGAATTCCGATCATAATTTCATTTAAAAGAGAACGAGTGCGATAAAGTACACACTCGTCTCGACAATTCGAATTCACATGATTAACAAGAAGCAATTCACGTATTCCACAACAAATCATGCACTTGACACTCACCAAGTCAAAAAGTGAGCAAGTGAGCAAATACGCTTTTAGGCGTCCGCTTCGAGATTCTCTTGAAGATCCTCTTGAGCGCCTGAAGAAATAATAATTGACTATCACTCACAAATACTTACAAACCTCTTGCCAACAAGGAAGAATGTACACTTGTGCAATACTAAGACAATGTCATGAAAGGGAACTTTAAATCTCTCGAAAATCGAGGTTCAAATGTGAGGATTTAAAGTCCCAAGAGAGACTTGCCTCTTCATGAAATTGAGTTTAAAATGGTCTATTGATATCGAGAAAGAGTGACAAGCTCTCAAAAACTCATTTCCTAAGAAATCGGAAAATTTCTGTTTTGCGTGACGATGTTTGGAAAATCAAATCTTGAGTTTGGCATGTCCGAAAATGAAAAACTTTATACTGTCGGAAACTAGGTTCGAAATACTAAAAGTTCCTAGAAGATACTTTTCCAAGATTCTAAACGGAAAGCATTCATTTTTCAGCTCAAAGTTGCTGATTTAAACAAGCAAGACAGAACCAGTCTTGTTTTTCGGCGATATTTGGAAATTCGGTATAATTCACAGAAGTTGAATCAGCCTCTGAAATTTGTAACACAAAAAGAGTCCTATATAAAGTTTGAAACACAATAAGCGGAAATAAATTCGGAGTTTTGAGCATGAAGATATAACAGTTTAAAGTTAGCTGAATCTTGCAAACTGATCGTTAAATTTCCAGATTTGAAGGACAATCTTTGGGGCATCATTTGGATATCGAAATGGTATTGAAATTATACCAAATTTGGTACACTTAAACTTCCATATGTGGACTACCACTCTATCAAATTATAGGCAAAAAATCATGTGGGAAGGCAGTTAAAAAAATGACTAAAGTTTGTGAATTTTTCAGAGCAAATCTGCCAACCCACTCTTTCTTTCTTTCCAAAGGTTTTTGTCCAATGAAATCAACCCCAATTTACTCCATTTTTGAAACCAAGGTTCCAAAAACATTTAATAAGCAACTTACAAGCAATTGACATAAAAATCTTTAAGGTATAACCTCCCAAAACAGGTTTGACCATTCGGTCAGCAAGAAAGGAAAAAGCTTCCAATTTCCAGCTTTGTCACATTTTCGAAATCAAGCCATATCTAACTCTATAAAAACTCAAATTGGGAATGGTTGGTGGCGTTGGAAACTAGGTTTAAAATTATACATTTCACGAGAAAGAGTCATATCCAAAATCAGTTCACAAGTAAGAGAAAATCGAGCCAAAAGATGCAGCTTCTCCATTCCTCTCGGACAGACAGTTACAACAGGACAGTCACATTTGCTGAATCACTACGGTTCACTCAGTTCGAACTAGCAGGTAATTTTTATACCGTTAGAAATATATGAATGTCTAGTTTTGAATGCCACTAACGGCACTCAATTTTGACTTTTTTACAGAGAGTTACGTTCGAACAAAGAAGCACTGTCCGAGACCTCTGCTATACGTTTTCCAGATTTGATTCTTGCCAAAACTCAAGTTTTATGCAACCAAATGAAACAATTTTTGGAAGGCACTTTGTACACACAATATACAACATATATCCATCAATTTCACAGTCAACCAAGCATCAAAATTTCGAAATAACCACTGAACAACATGACCAGAATTTTCGGCCAGCACACTAACCAAAATTTTCCAACTTTCTCTCCATTGTCTAACCGTAATCCTTTCATTCATCACACAAACAACATTAACCAAGCAACATATCCTTAAGGAAGCTACCTACAAGCCTCTTCAAGACCACTATCCTAGAGATTAAAGCAAGAAATGAAACTCCTCAAGTCCCCTAGCCTATTTCTTGCTTAGGGTTTCAAACCCATGCAAAACTAACCATGATTCTTGAAGAAAATGGAAAAACTAGAAGAGTTAAAGGGTTACCTCTAACCCTAGATGTAAAATCAGATTTTTCCACCACAAATCCTCTAAGAAGCTCCACAAGATGTTGCCTTTCTCCAAACTAGAACTAATCTCCAAAGGTTTTGTGAGTTGGGTGAAGATTTTGAAGTGAAATGGAAGCAAAATTGGAGCAAGATGAAGAGAGCTTTCTTCCCTTCTTTTCTTTCTTTCGGTCGGCAGGACAAGGAGTGAGAGAGAGAGTGTTTTGAGTGATCAATCTTGCTTTGGAAGCTTGAAGAAAATGTGACCAAGAAGCTTTACAAAAGTCAACTTTGAATAGTATTCAAATAGTGAGGTGCACTACCACTTTTCTCTCTTGTTTGTTGCACTTGTGCACTAAACCTCCGATTACTTCCTTTAACACTGTAATTACTCACTCTTATTAGTCTAATATAAATTTCTCAAATTTCTACTTAGTCGTTCCGACGCGAAATACGCAAATTTTCGACTCGGGCGCGATAAAGCGAAATTTAAAAACAATTCATGCAACGATAATATAATTAATTAACTCTAAGGTAAATAATTATAAAATGACTATTTTAAGAAATAAAACATGAGTCCTCACACCCTTGAAGTAATAGCTAATTGGGTTTGGATTTGCCCTATTTAAAGCTCCAAAAATCATCAAGGCACTAATTTAATTAACAAATAAAAATATATATATATATATATAACAAGTAAAGAAATGGAAATAAATCATGAAATTGAACAATTAAAGCATTTAAATGGAAGTAAACCACCTATATTCAAGAAATTAAAACAAGCAAGGACCTAATTGATACAATGATAAAAGTTTTGGGGGTCAAATTATTGTTAAAAAATTTTAGGGGTCAACATTAAAGACAAATGAAGTTAAGGGTTCAAAATAAAGCTTTCCAAACCTAACGCTAAAATTCACAAAATTAAATCAAAACCTACCAAAATATTACCCAAACCTTTAAATTTTTTGTTGAAACCCAAATCAAAATTATAAATCTATAACAATTATTAAACCCTAAACTTCACCCTAAAACTCATAAATAATCTACTAAAAAATCTTATTAAACATGCCAAGAAACAATCAGGATTTGAAAGGGCAAAATTGATTTGATTTTCCCAAATTTCGGGCCATGGTAGAATTATTTGAAAAAAAAACATGGGGCAAAATGCAATTTTCAAAATGTTTCATGCAAATGCTTCGAAAGCTTTCTTCCTCATTGTTCTGCAATTACGGAAGTTCATCTACCTGCAACATTCGAGCCTGATTTATGTATCTTCGGACCAAAAACACGCAAACTCAACACCGATCATCCAATTTCCTCTTTCCAGCACAAGATTAAATAGCAAATTAGGCGACGAAACCCACTTGGTGGGCTGTTGCGGGAAGATAAAACAGCAACACATAAGAACAAATGCAGCTTTCCTCTACTTTCTGGGTTTCTTATTCAAACAAAGAAAATCAGTCACAAATTTAAACAAAACCCATGGATTCGTCAACTAACATAAAACCTTCATCCCAATAAGAAAAGCAATGTACCAGCATGCAATTAATGACTCAAAACCCCCCCTCTCTTCCTTTTTCTTCTCGGGTTTGCAAGCAAAAGAGAAACAGAGCACTTCCATTTGTATATTCCAAACAAATCCTCAAAACATGTCTCAGATCATGAGTTGCAAAACTTGCAGAGATAAATAAAAACAACACTGCAGTTGCAAGATCATGCAACCCCAAGTTTCAAGCAAACTATCGACAAGATCACAAGGAAGATCTGGATTACCAGTTGTAAGATTGGTTATTCTTTCATTCGCTCTCTCAAACTAATCAAGGATTAACAAAACGCAGCAACTAATGGAAAGACCAGCATTCAACTAGTGTACATGAAGATCTAAACGATAAAAATCCAGTCATGGCTATCAAACATTGACAACAGCAAAACCACTCAAGATTCTCAGCATATGAACTTGGATTCTCGCGAAAAATGGTGTTAAAGAAATAAAAGAAGAAGTTAAGGTTACCTTGGAACCTTTGCAGAGTAGAACGAAGCTCAAGATCGCGCCAGAGATCACGCCAAGCTGGAAAAGAAGCTCAAGAGGATTTGCTGTAGAAATTTCAGCGCTGACGACCCCGTCACTTTGAGCTGCGATTTGAGAGGGTTGGAGACGTCTTTTCCAGATGATTTCTAACAAGAATTGTTCATGGGTATCCAGATATGGTACAGAAAAGAAAAAATCGCTCAAACAACTAGAAATCGAGTCAAAAATTGATTTGTAAGGAAGCTGATTGATCAGCCTGGTACCCGAAATTTTTCCAGCAGAAATTTTTTCTTCCCTCGCTGATTTCCTCTCACTTTTCTTTCTTTTGCCTTTCGTTTTCCTTTCTAATCTTCCCCAGGTTTCCCCTTTTCTCCTTTCTTTCTCTCTTTCGCTCTTCCTTGCTCCCTTCTCTTCTCCCTTTTTCTTGGTTCCCCGAAACCCTTTTTCCTTTCTTTTTCCAGTTTTCCTTTTTCCAGTTTCTCTCTTGTTTTTTTCTTCCCCTGTTTCTTACTCTCACCAGAATCTCCCTTGTTTCCTCCTTTCTCTTCAGTCGTTACCTCCTCTCCCTTCTTGCTTCCTCTCCTCTCGATTTTTTCTTCCTTTTTTTCCTTATTCCCGCAGCTTTCTTTTCTTGTTTCCCTTGTTTCCAGATTTTTCCTCCAACTCTACACCTGTCTTACCACCTAGCCCCTTGCATGTGTTGTGCAACAAACCAAGACACATGGCTCATTTGCATGCATTTCACCTAACTATCTTACATGCTTTCCACCTATTTTTGTTTTTTCCTTTTTATTTTGCTTTTCCAAAACAAATTTAGGGTAAATAAAATGTTAAACTCCTATTTGAAATTACCTTGCAAATTCATTTTATTTGGAAGAAATTGAACTTAAAAAGATTGAAAACAAATTTTTGTGAGACTTTTCTTTTTTCAAAAATTATTTAAAAGAAAATGAAACCTAATTCAATAAAAATAGCTAACTATCATTTTGTGAATTTTGATTAATAAAATAAAATAGAATTAAAATTAAAATGGAATTAAATGGAATTGAAATTTTTGGTGTCTATAACTTGCCCCTCTTTGTCTGAGTTTCGAAAAAACTCGAAACAAAGATGTAGACACCAAATACTTACCTGTAGTTATTCTGTCGTAAACTGAAACAAACAAACATATAAAGGTCAGTGGGATAAAACCCGAGCCTGTCATAATATCGGTCAGTGGGATAAAATCCGAGCCTACCATAACATCGATCAGTGGGATAAAAACCCGAGCCTGCTGTAAACTTGGTCAGTGGGATAAAATCCGAACCTGCCATAACATCGGTCAATGGGATAAAAATCCGAGCCTGCTGTAAAATTGGTCAGTGGGATAAAATCCGAACCTGCCATAACATCGGTCAGTGAGATAAAAACCCGAGTCTGCCATAACATCGGTCAGTGGGATAAAAAATAAAACTCGAGCCTGCCATAAATTATTACAGAATGCCTATTGTAGGTGTTCGAAAATTTCGATGGAGATAGATGACTCTTCTAAAAACATTTGCCCTAGTGTGATGTTATTGGACATGCAAAAAAAGAAATAATAATAATGACAGATAATGCCACCACCATCCGATCACTACCTCGTTCAAGAAATGTGTAAACATGAGTATTCGAACGTTCTTTCCCGATATAGCAAAAACTCAACTTTGCTCTGCGAACTGTGTCAAGTTTCCATAACTTCCAACGCTGATGAAGTATGACATTTGGTATCCAAGCACTTACAATAAATCACAGGGATTGCCATTTGATAACTCAACGAGATAAATGCGACCATGAAACACATAGAAAAATATTTTATTTACACAAAAATGATGAGAAGTCTAGTAACATGAAAACAACCATTTACCTTTATTGAAACAAAATTGACTTTAGAGAAATGAACCTATACACTTAAAAGTTTATGTTTGACGAACCAAAACACTTTGATCTCATACAAAATACTACATTTGACCCTTTGGATATCGTCTCTCCGGAGTTCAATGTTGGCAATAGAACCACAATGTGAAGAGAAATTCAAATGAACTAAGTCACCAGCCATTTAAATCCAAGTTCACCTTTCCTCATAAAACCTTATCTTAGCTCTCTTTCGGGTTTTCACTAAGACTACCCCCTACATTTTTATCATCTTTTTTCATCATTTTTCTTCTTTTTCTTTTCTCTTTTCTTCTTTTCTTCTTTCTTCTTTCTGCTTTTCAAATGTGCCCTTTCGGCTTTTCACCTGATGAACAAATCCTACCGATAGCCTTTATCAACTCAAAAAAATGTGTTTTAAGAAATGATGGCATCAGTGCGACAATCCTTCCCTTGCAAAATTGGTGAAGGTATATTGACATCATTTGCCATGTACTTAGAAAATTTCCTAAAAGAGGTAGTGCAAAAAACGGAAGTCAGGACTTTCACTTTTTTGTAATGTGGTCATGTGAGGTACCAATAAAAGGTTAAGACTTGAAGGCAGATTTTATAAGTGTTTAAATCACATGAGGTCGCATCTTCATATTAACCCTACTTAGGATTAAACTAAAATTGCCCCAATTTATTCTCAACTGAAGTCCTTTTCTTTAATTTTCTTTTCTTTTGTTTTTCTATCACTTTTCACCTCATGAGACTTTTCTTTCTTTCTTTTTTTTTCAACTCAAACTTGTTCCAGTGTCAGGTTTGCGATCTTAAGGGGTTGCCAAACGAAATAATTTATTCTGAAGGTTCAAAATCCGTTTCAACACTTTGTCTCCTTCATCGAATAGTCACGGTTTGATCTTCTTGTTGTAAGCACAGGCAATTCTCTTTTGATAGCACTGAGCATGACAAATGGCATTTAACCTTTTCTCATCAATCAAAGACAACTGCTCATGACGTTGTTTAATCCAATCAGCTTCATCCAGCTTGGTCTCCCTTAGTATGCGCAATGAAGGAATTTCGATCTCAATGCCAATATTAATGATTTCTATTTCTTCTAGGTTCGATTTGGATTTCTCTTCATATTGTCCAAGATTCTTTAACAAAAACTCAGATTCTTCCTCGCTATCACTCGCATCTTGAATGTCTGATTCCATAATTCCGAATTCGTGAGGGATATCGAGATTTCAGTCATCAACTTCTGGAATAGTAATAACCAAAGGGTCAATGTGTTTTATTTTTGATCATCTGAAAATAATGAGATAAATATAACAATGCGAAAGTAAAATAATTGAAAAATGAACACTGTGCATTTCATTGACAAAACGTCATAATATGCTGCTTAACAAAAGGTACGCTACTTAACATAAGACTTGTATTAAAAAGAGATTTGATTCAAAACTATTTACAAAACTGAAAGGTAAAAGATGATCAATGCGAATGATTTCTTTCATAGTTCTCAACCAAAGACAATCCCCTAGATTTACCGAAATTCCCTTCGGGAGGGAATGTGATTTGCAGTCTAGTTTTGGATGGCTCCTTTGAGCACAAAAGGCTTCTCGACTATTCCAATTACTTCATTCTCTTCCACAATGTATGTGACAAGCTCCTCAAACTCCTCGTCAGTGGTAATGGCCCATACAATAATTTTATACTCAGGAAGAGGGTTCTAGCTGACATTCGCCCCTGACTCATCTCTTTTTTTTTAAAACTATGTCCCCAGCATCAATCATGTCTTGAATCTTATGTTTTAATACTCGACAATTGCCGGTAGAGTGGTTAGGACTTCCAGAGTGATATGCACAAATGGCTTGAAGATTATAGCCAGCAGGAATGCCCCTAGGGTAGGTTTTAGGAGGCACCACGCCAATTTTACCAGCAATCTTAAGTTGCTCGTATAATTGGTCGAGGGGTCGGCCCAAATTGGTAAAGGAACGGTATTGGATTTGATTTTGAATTTCATTGGTTTGAGGATGATTATAGGTTTGGTTGTTTGGCAGAACAGGTCTTGGATTAAAAGGAAGTCGAGGTCAAGTTTGCAAACTTGGTTGAGAAATCTGGAAATGTGGTATAGGTATGTTTGTGTAGTTGGGTCGGGGGCAAGGATAGTTTACAGTAATGTAATAGACAGAACGTGAGTTTGGGTAATAAGGGTAGGGGGATGAGTAGATAGGTTGACTAGCAGGTAAGGGATCATGCTGAACACCGTTGCTGCAACCAGCAACCAACTGATCAATCACGTGCCGTTGTGCTGTCATCTCCATGCTTAATTCATTGAATTTGTTTAACACTTCGCTCAGTTGAACTCCCAGATTTGCAAGGTCGGCTGATGGCGTCGTTGCAGACCTATCGGATGATTCAAGATGTGTACTCATATTTACACTATTTCTCAAAGCTCGGCTACGTGATCGTGTGATGATGGGGTTTCTTTGTATAGTTATGTTTGCAATTACCTGAAAATTTAGAAAAAATCCTATTTAGATTCCCTTCTTGATTAACTGCTGACAAAAAGAAAAAAAAATGCGAGTTAGTAAACATTAAAGTAATTCGGATGCATGTCCTATTGGGGAGTCCTTTTTGTGCCAAGGGTAGGCCTAGAATGAAAATACAATTCTCTAGGGTAGGCACCATATAATACCTGATGAATCCGATCAACTTATTAAGTGAAAGACAATTTGAAAAATTTGGCCAATTGGAGTGACGAGAGACATTTGTCTTAACAAAATGAGGACAAAGTCCGAGTGGATTGAATACTTTGATTAACACATAAAGTGATGTTTGAAAGAGTCTACTCTTGAAAGGATTGCAACGTCTCGACTAGTTTATTCAGGGAAACTTAGATCGAAACCCTAAAAGAGAATAAACGGATCAAATGGATTGGATGAAATTGATAATTTATTCACAAATTGGCTGGATCGCCCTAAAAATAGGTAAACTGGTCAAATGGATTGAATGAAATTGATAATTTATTCAAAATTGACCGAATTGTCCTAAAAATGAGTAAACTAGTAAAATGGATTATTTGAAAATTGACTAAATTGTCAACCCATTTGTGGTTTTCAAATTGTACGAATTTCGTTACAATGTATCAGTCTATGAGTTTTTTAAAATCAAGATTTGGTCTCGATATATTTATCGTCTCAACAATGAGGAATTATTTGTGAATTTCTTCAACTTAATGTCCTTTACGCAAGGAATTTTTACCAATTCTGATAAAATGGCCAAAAAATGATTGTTAGATAGTCATATTTTAATGTACAAAAGTTGCTGTATCATCTTCGAGGCTAATGTCACCATCGTGGAAGGGATCGGATCCGACCTTACCTTGTGCACTACCCTGTTGGATGATACAAAAAATATAAACGTGCAAGTCTCATTGGATTACATATCCGAGACACAAGGTGGTTTATTCCTAACGTAGGATTCCCTATGCGGCATTCCCTCTATGGTTGATGCATGATGCCAATTTATCAAAACCATTAAATATGCAATTTGAAATAAAAACATGACCTAAGGGACCCTTCGTATACCAAGCGGGCCTAAAATGATGTGCACTTATTAACCTACAAATGCAATACATCGAAATTTAAACGTGCAATAACTTATCTAAGAGGGTAGGTTCTAAAAGAGTATCATGCCAGAACTCTTATTTTCTAGCATTTGTGAATGCAGAAGACGAGAAAACAAGGAAATGTTAATTCAATTGATATATGACACATAACACATTAGAACAAACAACAATAATATGAAAAATATAAGGCAATTAAAGAAAGAAGGGTGTAATCCCTCCCCTCGTGCCTAGTGTTCCTATTCGGGTAAAGTTGACTCTATCCTAGACAATTTCTAATATGGATGCATAAGGTTGAGCTCACTAATGCATCGAAACTCGATAAAGTTTCAAGTCCCCAAACCTTCAGACCAAAGGCGAAGGGTCATCAATCCCAAGGCCTAAGAGTCGGTGGCTCGAGTGATCCTTCGGACATTGCTACGTGCACGTCGTGCCATGGCCACATGTCTAAATCGATCGATTCTAATCCTAATAGGGAAGAGTAGTGTGACAACCACTAAAAGTAAAAAGAAGTGAGGGGTTACAAAGTAAACGTATGCACGTATGAAGTGCACCTTTTGAAGGAAGGGATTAAATACCATCAAATGCGGATGAAGGTTCTAGGGTAGCTATACCCCCTCCGCCAAGATGCAAGCGAGATATATAAACATAAGTTGATAGCATCATGGAGCATGGGCACGCTAACGGTGGCACGGGTGATCGAGGAGCTATGGATCGCGTGCAAGCTCCAAGCGGATCCATCACTAGGGCGCGCGCAAAGAGACTTCGTGAGCAACTCAATGTACTTGTTCAGGCCATACACAAGTCCTTTAAGGATTCATACACTCTAGTGAAAGGGATCGAGATCCGGTATTGAGCATTGAAGCTATACCCGAGGTTTAGGGTTTTCACCAAACCCTAGTTGTCCATTTTAGCAGTTCATTTATTTCCACAATAGTTTGATTAGCTTGAATAATTGGCTAAGTGCATGTTGCACATAGAATCGCCAAGGGTAGGATTGCTATTTTGTTCTGCATTATTTGTTAAGGTGGGCTGCCTAGGAAGGAAAGCCGCATGAGGCCCTATCCGCCGAGGGTTGAGCTTGTAGCTTCCGTTTCCGTTTCCGTCACTTATTTGAGGCCATATCAGCCGCACCTTTAGTTCCTTTTCCTTACTAGATTAGGGTTTTTACTTGTAATCTATATAAGGCACCATATTACATCAATGAGGGTAGACACTTTTATCATAAAAATACGTGAGATAATTTTCTCTATAACTTTCGAGCATCCCTTGAACAACTTAGAGTCATACTCTAGTGTTCTTGTTCGGCTTATCAATTCAAGAATCGCACTTGAATTGTGGCGCCTTCTACACTTGCCTGAGGTTCGCTAATTCGTTTGATTATGGGTTGAGATAGTATCAACAGGTTCGTAGTCACGGGGATTAGAGGGGTCGTAGGGTTTCCGCTGCTATCATTTCTTGCGTCCGAAGTCAAATCCAACAAGCGATCTTGGGTCACGAATCTTCTTCACCAACGAGATTCGTATCAACTGGCATCAGAGCTAGCTTGTTGGTAACATCGTTTTTATCCCTCTTCTCGTGTCTTTAGTATCTATCTCGTCAGAAAAAAAACGTCACTGTTCATCGTCACTGTTCACCGACTGTTCATCGTACTGTTCACCGGCACTGTTCGCGCGTACTGTTCATCCGTGGGTACTGTTCATCTGAACACAAAATCTGTCGGTGTGTTATCTCTTTTGCGTTTGTGTCTAATTTGTTGATAATTATTGTGGTCATTGTGTTTTGTCCAGAAAAACAAACGAAAAAGAAAAAAAAATCCAGCTGCTAGGGTTTTTGCTTCGTCATCGTGTTCTTGTGTTCTTTTGTCTCGTTTGCAATCTGTCTAGGTCAGTCATCACTTGCTACTGATTTTTGTCCAGATCATAGTCTATTAATTGTGTTGTTGTGTCACTTTGGTTGTGCAAACAACCCAGCGAAAGTGTCAAAAAAAAAAGAGGAAGAAGGGTGTCGCGTACCATTGAATCAAGTTGCTGGAATTTCTTTTCTTGGGTTACCGAACCTGTTTCACCCTTAAACCTTGAATATTTGTGTTGTTTCTTGCAAACCTTGAATACCAAAAGCATAGTTGGGAAGTTCTTGAGCTTCTTGATCAGATTTCTTGAAGTTCTTGAAAACAAATTTGGGAGTTCTTGGGAAAAGTCTTGGGTCTCTTGGAAACTTGGAAGAAAACTTCAAAATTCTTGGCAAAATTTGCATCTGATCAGAATCTAATTTGCTTGGGACGAAATCTGAGTCTTGGGAAAACAAATCAGAGAGCCGCAAAAGAAAGAAACGAAACAAAAAAAAAAGAACGCCTCTAGTGTTCCTACTTGAACACCAAGTCCCCGATTCTTGAACTACCTCAAATCCCAAGGTCTTTGGGATTGAAGTCAGCCGACAGGACCAAGAAACCAAGCCCCAATCCTTCCTAAAATACCCTCAACCTCACCATATCAGACCATAAATAGCCGCACCACACCTTTGTTTCCTAGATACCCACACTACAAACCAGATTCCAGCAAAGCAAAGGGACCATTTTCCTTGTCGGTTAGAGCCTTCGAGTGTCATTCTTAATTATTTGTAGCTTTTGTGTCAAGTCTTTTTCCGATTTTTATTCTTGAATATATTCTACCACTCCATCCTTAGTGTCCTAATTTTGTTTTCCAAGAAAATCTCCACTCTTACGAACCTCAAATTCTAGCGTGAACTTGATTTTTTGAGCTAAATTTGAGCACTTGAGGAATTCTAATTTCTTCAAGGTTTGCAATGGGCTGTGAGAAAATCTTTGGTGAGCTCATTAGAGTGATTTGAGTGACCATACACGAGTGTGAGAGTATACACTTAGGGAGTGAAGTGAAAAAAAAAGGGAGACAAACGTTTCTTTGCCCTTTTCCCTTTTCTTTGCAACTAACCCTTGCAGGTACACTCGAGACTCCATGTCTAGTGGAAACGAAGGAGTATCCCGCCCCATGGACTTTGAACAGATGATGGAGCAAATGGAAAGGCGTTTCCAACGCATGCTAGAACCCATTCAAGATGAGTTGCTGCAACTCCGGGCGTCTGGCACACCAAAAACTTCTAAGACCACGCGAAGGCGAAGGGACGTGGAGGAGTCCGATGGGTCCAACAATGATGATGATGACGAGGAACCTCATATTCGACCAAGGCAAAGGAACCAGACTGGACCTACCGATGTGTTCAAGGGAATCAAAATGAACATCCCTGAATTCAAAGGACGGTCCGATCCCGAGGCCTTTCTCGAATGGTTATCTAAGATCGAAATGGTCTTTTCTTGCCAAAACTACACCGAGGTGCAAAAGGTGCAGTTGGCAACCATGGAATTCACTGAGTACACTATGGTTTGGTGGGACCAAATCAAGAAGTCTAAAAGGAGAAATGGGCTACCCGAGCTCATTCCATGGCCCGAGTTTCGAGCAATGATGCGCACCCCATTTGTTCCTGGACACTATACTAGGGATTTGTACCACCGATTACAAACCCTAGTCCAAGGCAACCGGAGTGTGGATGAATACCATAAGGAGATGGAGATCCTGATACTCAGAGCGGACGTACAAGAGGATCCCGAGGCCACTATGGCTAGATTCTTGAACGGGTTAAGACCCGATATTGCTGAACGAGTGGAACTTCAACACTATATGGAGTTGCATGAGCTTGTAGACAAGGCCATTAAGGTCGAGCAAAGGCTCAAGAGGAGGGGTACTATTCGAATGAATTTCGGCAATACCACCTACTCTACCAACCGCCCATTCCAACCACGAAATGAATCTCGGCCTTCGCCAAATGCTCCTACACCAAAGCCGAGATTCGAGGGAGGTAAGGTGGGTAATTCTAATGTGGGGAAACCACCCTCGTCGATTCCGAAGTTTGAGGAGCCTAGGGCACAAACTAGAGCTCGTGATACTCGATGCTTCAGATGTCAAGGTAGAGGCCATATTGCTAGTCAATGTCCCAATCAAAGGACTATGATTATGATGCAAAATGGTGAGATCGTGAGTGAGGACGAAGCTGAGTACGAAGGCATGCCACGTCTTGAAGGAGGTAGTGGTGATGAGTCGCCAAATGAAGAGGAATATAATGCACCCGAGGGACACTTTGGGACTGCCTTGGTTGCAAGGAGAGCCTTAACTTGCCCGTGTTAAGGAGGACGAGCTTCAACGGGAGAACATCTTCTACACCAGGTGCTTCGTCAACCAAGCACTTTGTAGTGTGATTATTGATAGTGGGAGCTGCACAAATGTAGCAAGTTCACTCATGGTGGAAAACTTGAAACTGCCTACAAGGGATCACCCGCGACCCTACAAACTCCAATGGCTCAACAATTCTGGGGAGGTTCGAGTAACCAAACAGGTTCTTATATCCTTCCAAATTCATAAATATTCTGATGAAGTATTATGTGATGTAGTTCCTATGCAGACTAGTCACATTATACTAGGTAGGCCGTAGCAGTTTGACAGGCAGGTAATTTTTGATGGTGTGACTAATAAGTATAGCTTATTGTACAATAGTAAGAAAGTCACCCTAGCTCCCCTTTCCCCAAAACATGTGCATGAGGATCAATTGAAATTGCAACAAGAGTTTGAGAAGTATAGTGCAAAAAGGAAAGAGAATGAGAGAGTTGAGGCAAAAAAAGAGAGGAAAAAGGCTATAGATAGCTCGGCAAGTGAGGTAAAACCCGAGGGAAAACAAATACTCTTGATAAAAGCCAAGAAAGTAAGGAAATTAATGAGAGATGAGCAGCCGCTTCTTATGCTTGTTAGCAAAGAAGTAGCTCTGAATGTGCATGAACTTGATACTGACATACCTCTCGAGGTTAAGTCTCTTTTGCAGGAATATGCTGATATTTTCCTTGAGGACGTGCCAAGTGGATTGCCACCGCTTAGAGGCATTGAGCATCAAATAGACTTCGTCCCTGGAGCTTCATTACCAAATCGACCGGCTTATAAGAGCAACCCGGAGGAAACCAAGAAGTTACAAAGGCAAGTGGATGACTTGCTTGGCAAAGGATGGGCACATGAGAGTTTAATCTCGTGTGCTGTTCCAGTCATTTTGATGCCCAAGAAAGATGGTACGTGGAGAATGTGCACCGATTGTAGAGCTATAAATGCCATTACGGTAAAGTATTGCCACCCTATACCTCGCTTAGATGATATGCTTGATGAGTTACATGGGGCTGTGTTCTTTACCAAAATTGATCTCAAGAGTGGGTCCCATCAAATTAGGATTAAAGAGGGAGACGAATGGAAAACTACCTTCAAAACTAAGTATGGATTGTATGAATGGTTAGTGATGCCTTTTGGGCTAACTAATGCACCTAATACTTTCATGAGATTAATGAATCATGTGCTGCGTCCATTCTTAGGGAAATTTGTGGTAGTTTACTTTGCTGATATCCTAATTTATAGCAAGTCTTATGATGACCACCTTGAGCATATTAGGGCTGTTATGGATGTACTTCGACGAGAGAAGTTTTATGCCAATCTCAAGAAGTGCAATTTTTGCACTAATGAGCTTGTGTTTCTAGGGTTGTTATAAGTGCGCAGGGAATGAAGGTGGATAATCAAAAGGTGAAAGCTATTCAAGAGTGGCCAACACCAAGGTCTGTGGACGATGTTCGAAGCTTCCTTGGACTTGCGGGTTTCTATAGGAGATTCGTGAGGGACTTTAGCACTATCGCCGCACCCTTGACCGAATTGATTAAGAAGAATGAGAATTTTCATTGGGGAGATTCTCAAGAAAAGGCTTTTTGCGCTTTAAAACACAAACTCACACATGCACCCGTACTTGCCTTACCTGATTTTTCTAAAACATTTGAAATTGATTGTGATGCTTCAGGTATTGGAGTTGGCGCTGTATTGAACCAATGTGGAAAGCCTATTGCCTACTTTAGTGAGAAACTCAATGGGGCTACACTGAATTACTCAACTTATGATAAAGAGTTGTATGCTCTCATTCGAGCACTACAAGTGTGGCAGCATTACTTAAGATCTAAGGAATTCGTGATACACACTGATCATGAGTCCCTTAAGTACCTTAAGACCCAACACAACTTGAGCAAGAAGCATGCACGGTGGATTGCATTCGTGGAGTCCTTTCCGTACATTATTAAGTACAAGGCTGGTAAGTCCAATGTGGTCACGGATGCACTCTCACGAAGGTACTCTCTAATCACTTCTTTAGATGCTAAGTTGTTGGGATTTGAGCTAATTAAAGAGCTCTATGCACAAGATAGTGACTTCGGTGAGTTATACATTTCTTGCAAACACCCCGGGCAAGGTAAGTTCTTCATTTCTGATGGTTACTTGTTTTGTGCCAATCGGCTTTGCATCCCACATGGATCAATCCGTGAGCTTTTGGTAAGGGAATCCCATTCGGGTGGACTTATGGGATACTTTGGGGTTGATAAGACTCTTGCCATACTGCAGGAACACTTCTATTGGCCGCATAGGAGGAGAGATGTTGCACGGGTGGTGGAGCGATGCTTAGCTTGTAAGAAAGCTAAATCCAAGGTACACCCGTATGGCCTTTACACCCCATTACCTATTTCTAGTGCACCATGGGTTGATATTTCTATGGATTTTATACTAGGTTTGTCTAGATCCAAGTATGGCCATGACTCCATTTATATGGTAGTTGATAGATTCTCTAAGATGGCACACTTCATTGCTTGTCATAAAACGGATGATGCATCTCATATTGCTAACCTGTTCTTTAAGGAGATTGTGAGGTTGCATGGCATCCCTAGGACCATTGTCTCTGATAGAGATGTCAAATTTTTGAGCTACTTTTGGAAGACACTCTGGTCTAAGTTAGGCACCAAATTGCTATCTCTACTATTAGTCACCCCCAAACTGATGGTCAAACTGAGGTGGTGAATCGTACATTAGGTACCTTATTGCGCGCCATCAACAAAAAGAACTTGAAATCATGGGAGGAGTGTTTACCTTATGTTGAGTTTGCTTATAATAGGGCTGTCCATTCTACTACTGGTTTCTTTCCATTTGAATGTGTTTATGGTTTTAATCCGCTAACACCCCTTGATCTAGTGCCATTACCTAGTAATGAACGTGCACACTTGGATGGTAAGAAACGTGCAAAGTTTGTTAAGCAACTGCATGAGAAAGTCAGGGCCAACATTGAGAGGAGAACTGCTCAATATATCAAGCAAGCTAACAAAGGTCGCCATAAGTTGATTTTTGCACCTGACGATTGGGTGTGGTTGCACATGCGCAAGGAACGTTTTCCCGTTCAAAGGAGAAACAAATTATACCCACGTGGTGATGGACCGTTTCAAGTGTTGGAGCGCATCAATGACAATGCTTACAAACTTGACCTTCCTGGTGAGTATGGAGTGAGTGCTACGTTTAATGTTTCTGACTTGGCTCCTTTTGATGCAGATGATGCTTTTGATTTGAGGGCAAATCCTTCTCAAGAGGAGAGGAATGATAGTATCATGGAGCATGGGCACGCTAACGGTGGCACGGGTGATCGAGGAGCTATGGATCGCGTGCAAGCTCCAAGCGGATCCATCACTAGGGCGCGCGCAAAGAGACTTCGTGAGCAACTCAATGTACTTGTTCAGGCCATACACAAGTCCTTTGAAGGATTCACACACTCTAGTGAAAGGGATTGAGGTCCGGTATTGAGCATTGAAGCTATACCCGAGGTTTAGGGTTTTCACCAAACCCTAGTTGTCCATTTTAGTAGTTCATTTATTTCCACAATAGTTTGATTAGCTTGAATAATTGGCTAAGTGCATATTGCACATAGAATCGCCAAGGGTAGGATTGCTATTTTGTTCTTCATTATTTGTTAAGGTGGGCTGCCTAGGAAGGAAAGCCGCATGAAGCCCTATCCGCCGAGGGTTGAGCCCGTAGCTTCCGTTTCCGTTTCCGTCACTTATTAGAGCCCATATCAGCCGCACCTTTAGTTCCTTTTCCTTACTAGATTAGGGTTTTTACTTGTAGCCTATATAAGGCACCATATTACATCAATGAGGGTAGACACTTTTATCATAAAACTACGTGAGATAATTTTCTCTATAACTTTCGAGCATCTCTTGAACAACTTAGAGTTATACTCTAGTGTTCTTGTTCGGCTTATCAATTCAAGTGCGTCAATTCAAGAATCGCACTTGAATTGTGGCGCCTTCTACACTTGCCTGAGGTTCGCTAATTCGTTTGATTACGAGTTGAGATAGTATCAACAGGTTCGTAGTCACGGGGATTAGAGGGGTCGTAGGGTTTCCGTTGCTATCGTTTCTTGCGTCCGAAGTCAAATCCAACAAGCGATCTTGGGTCACGAATCTTCTTCACCAACGAGATTCGTATCATAAGTGAATGAAATAAAACATATCACACACATGAATATCGAGACGATTGCACGTGTTAAATGCAAGAAACCCTAAAAAGGAAAAAATGCAACCTAAAACCTCGAAATGTGATATAGAAGAAAGTGAGAAAAAGAAAATGATTGATTAAATCAAATGCTCAGACCCTCTAAGTCCCCAGTGGAGTTGCCAAGCTGTCGCACCCTATTCTTGTTGAAGAAATAAAACTATGGGTTTATAAAAATGAATTTTTGTTTAATTTGATTGAAAAATGAGTTTTTGATTTTTAGAAAATAAATAAAGAAAAAGAACCTAAAATGGGACTTAAAAGTGCGACGATTTTGGCCTAAAATAATAGTGTAAAAAGGGTTTTTAAGAAAATATGGGAGTTGCCACTTGGTATTGAGTTAAGGTGTACCAAATCACCCAAAAATGTATTTCAAATTAAAATTAGAGAAAAACCCTTTTTAAACGACTCCAAATCTTCGAAAATCAAGAGAAATGGGCTCGGGAGTCACGATTGAAGAAAGGGAAGGCAAGAATGAAATCCAAAATACCCTTTCAACCTAACCAAGGCTAGTTGGGTGATTTAGTCGAAAATTTTCTTAATTTAACTTATAAAACTTATCGTATTTGGATGTTACTATATGGATGCAAACTTAAACCCAATGTCTATCGGAAGGGTCGAAATATCTTTTCAAAATTTAATTGGTGCAAATCGCATTAATTGCGACACCCAAAAGTGATTCTTTGAAGAGGTCACGAATATGCAACAATGAGACTTGAAAAAAATAGAAAAATTATAATATACAAATATATGTGAGCTAAAAGAGAGGGATGCAACATAACGGGTACGGGGCTAAGATTCGTGACTCAATTTTCCCTTTTATAAAGGGAATACGAGCGTGTTAAGGCTAAGGAGTCATACTCGTCCATATCCCATATTTAAAGGGTACTCTTCTATCTAATCAAACAAATGATCTAACCTAATTCTAATTCTTAAATGGAATGCAAGTCTACATGTCATGTCTCATACATGGGGATGAGGGATATATATAGGGGAAATATCATGCAAAAATGATAAAAATCTAAAAAGTGAAAAATATGCATGTAGTGATTTGTCACACAAACATGATCTAGCGCGTGGGCAGTCCCCAAGGGTCTAGCGTTGGACTAATCCATGTCTATAAATTCTCATTAGCGTTGGAATAGTGAGAAATCAGAACAAAGGGCCACAACTAGCGTTGGACTAGTGTGGTGACATCATACATTTATTATAACTAAACAAATCATATAAACGTAATAAAAGCAAGTAAACACATAAATCACATAAAACACATAGCACATAAGCATAATATCTAGATGCAAAGACCCTAAGAAAGCGAGTAATCATGTAAACACACAAGCAAATAAAAGCAAATAGAGACCTAACTATTACATTTGGGGGCCTTAACTACAATCTAAGGGGGGAATAATAAAATAATAAAATAACTACCTAACTATTACATATTCTATCTAAATACATGCCTTCAACCCCCTAACTATTACAATTTGGCATTTAATCGCCTCTCAAATAGTCAAAAATTAAATTAAAATGAATATACAAAATTAAAAAACAAATAAAGTGAATAAATAAACAAAATCAAATAAAATAAAAAAACATTCAAAAAACATGCAATTACACACATAAAATCACGTAGGAGCACATAGGATTTTTAAATAATAAAAGAAAATACCTCCCCTTGAAGTAATAGCTAATTTGGTTTGGATTTGCCCTATTTAAAGCTCCAAAAATCATCAAGACACCAATTAATTAACAAATAAAAAAATAACATGTAAAGAAATGGAAATAAATCAAGAAATTGAACAATTAAAGCATTTAAATGGAAGTAAACCACCTATATTCAAGAAATTAAAACAAGCAAGGACCTAATTGAAACAATCATAAAAGTTTTGGGGGTCAAATTATTATTACAAAATTTTAGGGGTCAACATTAAAGACAAATGAAGTTAAGGGTTCAAAATAAATCTTTCCAAACCTAATGCTAAAATTCACAAAATTAAATCAAAACCTACCAAAATATTACCCAAACCTTTAAATCTTTTGTTAAAACCCAAATCAAAATTATAAATCTATAACAATTATTAAACCCTAAACTTCACCCTAAAACTCATAAATAATCTACTCAAAAATCTTATTAAACATGCCAAGAAACAATGCAAAATTGATTTGATTTTCCCGAATTTCGGGCCATGGTAGAATTATTTGAAAAAAACAGGGGGCAAAATGCAATTTTCAAAATGTTTCATGCAAATGCTTCGAAAGCTTTCTGCCTCATTGTTCTGCAATTACGGAAGTTCATCTACCAGCAAACATTCGAGCCTGATTTATGTATCTTTGGACCAAAAACACGCAAACTCAACACTGATCATCCAATTTCCTCTTTCCAGCACAAGATTAAATAGCAAATTAGGCGACGAAACCCACTTGGTGGGCCGTTGCGGGAAGAAAAAACAGCAAAACATAAGAACAAATGCAGCTTTCCTCCACTTCCTAGGTTTCTTATTCAAACAAAGAAAATCTGTCGCAAATTTAAACAAAACCCATGGATTCGTCAACTAACATAAAACCTTCATCCCAATAAGAAACGCAATGTACCAGCATGCAATTAATGACTCAAAACCCCCCTCTCTTCCTTTTTCTTCTCGGGTTTGCAAGCAAAAGTGAAACAGAACACTTCCATTTGTATATTCCAAACAAATCCTCAAAAATGTCTCAAATCATGAGTTGCAAAACTTGCAGAGATAAATAAAAACAACACTGCAGTTGTAAGATCATGCAACCCCAAGTTTCAAACAAACTATCGACAAGATCACAAGGAAGATCTAGATTACCAGTTGTAAGATTGGTTATTCTTTCATTCGCTATCTCAAACTAATCAAGGATTAACAAAACGCAGCAACTAATGGAAAGACCAGCATTCAACTAGTGTACATGAAGATCTAAATGATAAAAATCCAGTCATGGCTATCAAACATTGACAACAGCAAAACCACTCAAGATTCTCAGCATATGAACTTGGATTCTCGCGAAAAATGGTGTTAAAGAAATAAAAGAAGAAGTTAAGGTTACCTTGGAACCTTTGCAGAGTAGAACGAAGCTCAAGATCGCGCCAGAGATCATGCCAAGCTGGAAACGAAGCTCAAGAGGATTTGTTGCAGAAATTTCAGCAATGACGACCCCGTCACTTTGAGCTGCGATTTGAGAGGGTTGGAGACGTCTTTTCCAGATGATTTCTAACAAGAATTGTTTGTGGGTATCCAGAGATAGTACAGAAAAGAAAAAATCGGTCAAATAACCAGAAATCGAGTCGGAAATTGATCTGCAAGGAAGCTGATTGATTAGCCTGGTACCCGAAATTTTTCCAGCAGAAATTTTTTCTTCCCTCGCTGATTTCCTCTCACTTTTCTTTCTTTTGCCTTTCGTTTTCCTTTCTAATCTTCCCCAGGTTTCCCCATTTCTCCTTTCTTTCTCTTTTTATCTCTTCCTTGCTCCCTTTCTCACTTCTCTTCTCGTAGACACCAAAATTTTAATTTTATTTAATTCAATTTTAGCTTTTTATTCTAGTTGACTAAGTTTGCCAAGATGATAGTTAGTCTTTATTTTATTTATTTTAGTAAATTAGGTTCATCATTTTCCTTTTTAAAACATTTTTGCATTAAATTTCAGAAAAAGAAAATTCTTACAAAAATTCCAATCTTTTTTATCTTTTCAATTTTTTCAAAATAAAATAAAAAGAATTTTTGCAAGGTAAAATAAAAAAAAATAGAGGGGAATGTAACATTTGTCATTTATCCTAAATTTGTTTTGGAAAATAAAAATTAAAAGGGAAAATATGTGGAACACATGCATAATTGATAGGTGGAGGCCATGCAAACTAGTTAAGTAGGATAGGTAAGGGTTAGACAAGTGTCCTCATTTTTGTTGACACCACAACATCTAGAGGATAGGTGGCTAGGACAAGTGTAAAGTTTAGGAAAAATCTTTAAAAAAAGAAAGAAAAACAAAGAAAGAAACAAGGTGAGAGGCTACGGGGGGTGCAAGAAAGAAAGGAAAAAAAAGAAACCAAAAGGCAAGAAGAGGGGAGTTTTCGGCAGAGAGAAGGAAAAAAAGAAGAAAAGAAAGAAGAAAAAGGGTTTGAGTGGGGAGCAAGAGAGGGCTGAGAAAGAAAGGAGGAATCTGGGAAGAAACTGAGGGAGGAAAAACCAGAAAAGAGGCTTCGAAAGAAAGGAAGGCAGAGGAGAAACAAAGAAAGAAAAGAGGGTTTTCGGAGGAAGCTTGGGGAGGGAAGGAAGAAAGGAAAAAAGGAGGAAAAAGGGGGAAACAAGGGAGATCAAAGAAAGAAAAACAAGGAAGAAAGGGAGGGAGAATGCAAAGGGATGGAGAAAATCTGAAATCGAGAGGAGGAACAAGCTTCGGGTAAGAATGAAAGAAAAAGAAGAAAAAGGAAGAGAGAGTGGAGAAAGAAGAAAGAAAGGAAACATAAGAAAAGAGAGGAAGAGGAGAGAGCATCTAAGGACAAAAGAGAGAGATCAGAAGGCGGAACAAGAAAAACACAGAGAGCAAAGAGAGGGGAGATTGAGAAAGTGCAGAAAATCTTTCTGCAAAACCCATTATTAGGCTGACGAAGCAGCCATGTTCAGAGGAGATTTCCGATTAAATCTCTAGCTTTTAGGAGATTTTCTTCACTTTTGTATCATCTTGAGACGCATTGGAAGAACGTTTGTGCAGAAAAAAGTTAAGGAAAACAACTCTAAGAAGGCCAAATCGAAGCCCCAAGTTCCGGGTTCATCATTGCTGAAATTTTCGGCACCGAAGTTCTTGGCTTCGTTCTTGGAATCAGCGCACGTTTCCTGGCATCTTTCACGATCAATTGACGACGTGAGTGCTCTCAGGTAAAAATGACTCTTGTCCTTATGGGTTTAACGTATTTTTATGAGAGATAAAGCTATCGGATGTGAATTTTTGAATGCTTGCTGCTGATTTGATCTGTTGCTGATTTCATAACTTTGCCATGTTATTTGTTTGATAGTTTCTGATTCGGTAGGAGTCCATGGGACGAGACTTGTTAAGAAAATGGGTTTGGGGGGTTTTTATGGGGTTTTATCTGATGAATCTATGCGTTTTTACTTGAAGTTCATGGCTGATTTTGTAACAAGCAAACCCAGAAAATTGCAGAGATATTTTTTTAGAAGATTTGCACGTTTAGATGTTGAATTTCTATAATATTGCTGCTCAAAATCAAAGCTTGACGTTTGGTTGAGACTCTAGTTATGTTAGCGAAGAGAAACTTGCACACTTGCATTGAAAACCCAGGAAATTGGAAGAAAGCTTCATGCGTTCTTATGTTTTGCTGTTTTTCTTCCCGTGACAGCCCACCAAGTGAGTTTCATCGCCTGATGGGTTATTTAATCCTGTGCTTGAAAGAAAAATTGGGTGATTGATGTTGGGGTCGTGTGTTCTTGGTCCAAAGCAACATAAATCAGGCTCAAATGTTTGCTAGGTAGATAAGCTCCCATAGAAAACCCAGAACTGGTGGAAAGTTTTTTTGATAAACTTGGAATTGCTAGCTTTTTCCTCATTACAGATTTTCCTCTCTCTTATATGCATAACACGGCATCTTGATGATGAGCTTATGAAGCTTAATGAAAATTTGGAGGTTGGTGTTGTTGTTAAAACTTTTCGCCGCATAAGGTTGCTGAAGTTCCAGAGCATCAGGGAGTTGCCGAAAGCTTCAATTGTAGAAAACTTCTTCTATCAGTTGCATGCAAAATTTCCAAAAATTGCATTTTAACCCCTCAAGTTTCCCCTTATTTCACTATGGCCCAGAAAATTGGAAAATTTGATCAATTTTGTCCCTTTAAAACGTTATTTTTTCTTTGACATGCTTTAATGTGATTTTTGGACAGATTATTGGTGAATTTTAGGATGAAATTTGAAGTTTAATAATTTTTGATAGATTGACAATTTTGGTTTGGATTTTAGTAAAATTTTGGGTAATTTTGTTTAATTATAGCAAATGGGTTTTCATTTATTTTTGTGAATTTTAGCATTTGGTTTTGGTAGACTTTATTTAGAGCTCTTAACTTTATTTTATTTTTAATTTAGGCCCCTTAATATTTGTAATAATAATAATTTGACCTCTCAAACTTCTATAATTGTTTCGATTAGGACCTTGTTTGTTTTAAATTCTTGAATATAGGTTGTTTATTTTCATTTAAATACTTTAATTGTTCAATTTCATAACCATTTCCATTTCTTTACATGTTGTTGCTCTTGTTTGTTAATTAAATGGTACCTTGACCATGTTTGTTGTTTTGGAGGGTATATAAGAGAAATTTCATTTCATTAGATCACCAATTCAAGGGAGGTACACTCTACTCCTTATTTTGATTTTACTTGATCCTATGTGCTCCTATGTGAATTTATATGTATAATTGCATGCTTGTTTGAATGTTTTTTTATTATTATTTTATTTCATTTATTTATTTATTCACTTTATTGGTTTTAATTTTGTATATTTATTTTAATTTAATTTTTGGTTATTTGAGAGGCATTTAAATGTCAAATTGTAATAGTTAGGTTATTATTTTATTTCATTTCATTATTTACCCCTTTAGATTGTAGTTATTTTATTTTTAATTTAGGCCCCTTAATATTTGTAATAATAATAATTTGACCTCTCAAACTTCTATAATTGTTTCGATTAGGTCCTTGTTTGTTTTAAATTCTTGAATATAGGTTGTTTATTTTCATTTAAATGCTTTAATTGTTCAATTTCATAACCATTTCCATTTCTTTACATGTTGTTGCTCTTGTTTGTTAATTAAATGGTACCTTGACCATATTTGTTGTTTTGGAGGGTATATAAGAGAAATTTCATTTCATTAGATCACCAATTCAAGGGAGGTACACTCTTCTCCTTATTTTGATTTTACTTGATCCGATGTGCTCCTATGTGAATTTATATGTATAATTGCATGCTTGTTTGAATGTTTTTTTATTATTATTTTATTTCATTTATTTATTTATTCACTTTATTGGTTTTAATTTTGTATATTTATTTTAATTTAATTTTTGGTTATTTGAGAGGCATTTAAATGTCAAATTGTAATAGTTAGGTTATTATTTTATTTCATTTCATTATTTACCCCTTTAGATTGTAGTTAGGTCCCCCCGAATGTAATAGTTAGGTCTTTATTCGCTTTTATTTGTTTATGTGTTTGCATGCTTGTGTGTTTATGTGTTTACTCGCTTTCCTAGGGTCTTTTTGTGACAGCCCCACCTTCCCCTAAGGCGAACCAAAGGATTTGGCGGACCGCCTGCCCAGCTCTCGCCATGACTACGAGGTCGAAACATACAAACCCTAGATTACGCGCGATAGAACCCAAAGAAAACGAACAATTGAAGACCACCAAGCTCAAATATAACTTACCAAATCATACGGTAGTACGGAACTCCGATTAAGCACTTCAATGAGAAGAGAAACGAAAAATGAAAATGAAATGATAAGGCCACGTCACAATCCGGCCGAAATCTGGTCGGATTCCTGACCGGATTGGAGTCAGTGGCTAAATCAAAATTGTTTTCAAAAACCCTTGCCAATCCGGCCACCTATCCGGCCAAGAACTGGCCGGATACACGGTCGGATTCCCCTGATCAATTTCCCGCCAAATTTTTCTTTCTTCCTCGATCAAGTTCCGAACTCGTCCGACTTTCCAATGGATACCAAAAAGTTCATATAGATTCAAATGCATACATTCACCAACAATTATACGAAGAAAAGATGAATAATTACTTATATACATACGTTGGAACTTTACAAGTCAAGGGAAATACTTGCTCAAGTACAGTTAGGGTTTTCTTTTACAGAGGAGCATAATCAAAAGAGATGTATATCACTAGCTCTACTCTTTTCTTCAAAATAATGATTTCCAACAAGTTGAACCCTGTAAGGAAAAACAAAGGTGACGGAACGGGGTGAGCTTACGCTCAATGAGGTACCCAAAACACAAGTAATCATGAACCATGGAGATTCACTTTCATTTACTCAAATAGACACGGCAAATAAGAATATAAACAAACATCTTGAATGGAAAGGATACAGGTGGCTCTCAGGAGCCAAATTCCCATTTCAGTACTTGATCCAAACTCGTTGACCCTCCGTCAAAGTTTAATGAAATAGACATATCCGTAGATCCCTCTTATAACGCCAAATCCCTATCACCAAACATACCCCTTACCGGGCCCGAACGCCAAACAGGAACAGAAATGGTAATACTCGAGTATACTGGAAATCCAGAGTCTCCAATACCCAAAGATTTCCCAAGAACAGGCACTCATGGTTCGTTACTTTCCTCGACCGAGCCCTTGCTGGCTCGAATCAAGTAACTACCCATGAGGTTGAGCTCAGATTTAACAGGCACAGGAAGGTCGTTGGATACGTGTCCAAACGACATCATATCAAGTATAAGTAACAGATTCAAGTGTACACGGAATCCATATTAGACACAAGTAACAGATTCAAGTATATACAGGAAACAAGTCACACAGGCCAGAGAACGAGTGTGATAAAGTACACCCTCGTCTCATACCGAATAAACAAATGATACAGTCATTCAAGTCACAATTTGCAAGCACATATACCAAGTTACGCAACAATGAGGGGAGTGGTACACTCACCAATCCAAGTCAAGACACGTCAAAAGTCTTCACCCAAAGTAGGGCTTTAATCACCGAGAAATCCTAGAATAATCAAGACAAGAAAATTAGGGTTTCTGCATTCACAACCTAGTAAACGGAATGCACAAGTGAGGCCCGATTACTAGTCGTACGCCTGTTCAAATGGACTACAATTGCAAGGAGATAAAATGTAACTTTTGAGTAAAAGGTAATAGTTGGTCCTAGGGCAAGAACGACCCCGAAACCCTTCACTTCTACCAAAACCATACCTACAGTGATTTACTAACTCTAAACTTAAGGTGCAAAATGAAGGTAAGAATAATTCTAGGAAAACAGGATTTTTCAGATTTGCGCACCATCATTGGAAAAATCATATCTCACTATTCTTAAGTCCAAAATTGATAAAATTTATACCATTGGAAAATAGACTCAAAGGGGTACAATGTTTCAGAAGATACATTTATAAGATTCAGATCACAAGTCAGTCAAATTCAAGCCTCAAGTCGCTGCTTCATCCAGTAAAAGACAGAACAGGTATATAATTTCAGTCAACTTTGAACAATAACCATAAATCTCACAGACAGAACCAGGGTCTGAAATTTTCATGGTTTATAGCCCTATGAATGTAGTTTAAAACGCAACAACAGAACTTAATTCCGATATTTATACAACAAGATATAGCAAATTTCCCAAGACTGCTCAAAGGTTCCTGCGAAAATTTTGACAGCACTTCCCTTGTTTTTCCTTTACTTTTCCAACCTACAAACCACATCAAACTCAATCCAATTCAGCCACAATTTCACACATAAATCACAAGCTATTAAACACACCTAATTAGGGTCTCAATACCCCTCATAGATAGCCAATTAGTGGCTCCAATTAGAAACCCTAAAGCTTGAAATTTGTGCACATAAGCTAGAATTTCTTTAAGCAAAGTAAACTAACACAAAAACACCAAATTTCTCACATGTCAAAGCTAGTAAATCATAGCCAACCATTAATCATCATATGAGGGCAGAAAAATCTCCAATAAATCTGAAATTTATCAAAACTCTACATTAAACCATGAATCTTCCACAAAACAACATTTTTAGCCACTATAAGTCACTAATTTGGCATTATCAAGAACAAAGAGGGAATTTCTAAGCAAAGTACCTTAACACCTCAAGAAAGATGATAGCTTAGGGTTTTTCCTTCACAAATCCCTCCACCAATACCTTGGAATCTCCTTAGCAAACAATTTTATGGAGTGGTTTGAAATTTCAACGGTTGAAACTCAAGATTTAAGCAAGAATTGAATTTGAAATTGAAGAAGCTCTCTTGGTTTTTCTTCTCAAAGGGGCCAGCCAAGTGAAGCTCAAAATGGGAGAAAATTGGGTCAAAATTGGAGTTTTAGGAAAGTTAAAAGCCTTGGTCAAAAGTCCAACTTCCAATCGGGTCGCGACACGTGGCACCCTTTTAGGGTTTCAAGCTTATCTTCTTCTTCCAATGGTTAATCTATCTAGCTAACCTCTAATTGTCTCCTAGCACCTTGTAAAATAATATCCCTTAATACAAAACTGAACCTAGTCGTCAAAATTTTACCGCACTTGCCGCACTAGCGGGTCCCGCGTCCTTAATACACTTCCAAACTAACCCGAACTAACTTATACTAGAAAAATGTTTTAGAAAACTATATTCACTTATAAAATGTCTAGAAAATTAAGGTGGTAAAATAAAATAAAGAAAATGCATGAAAAGAAATAGAATTAAATGACATAAAATAAGGAAATTTACGGGTCCTCACACTTTTGCATCTAGATATTATGCTTATGTGCTATATGTGATTTATGTGTTTATTTGCTTTTATTATGTTTTATATGATTTATTTGATTATAACAAATACATGACGTTGTAGACACCAAAATTTTATCTAGCTAGATTTTAGCTTTATTTGTTATTTAATCCAATTTTATTTTTATTATTATTATTAATTAAATGATAGTTAATGTTCATTTTTATTATTTTTATAAATTAGGCTCATTATTTTTAAGGTATTTTTTGCATTATATTTCTAAAAAAGGGGAAAATCCTCACAAAATTTGTTTTTAGCCCTTTAGATTTAATTACTTTAAAATAAATAAATTTTCTATAAGGAATTAATTTTGTTGTTTAAAATTGATTTGGAAAAAACAAGAAGAAAAAAGAAGAAAAAAAAAGAAAAGAAAAAAAAGGAGCATTGCACGCGCGCTATTTCTTCTTCAGCATGCCGCTACAGTACAAAATTGCAGCTGTAATTTTCCAGCTCCTTTCCCACGTTTTTTTTTTGGTTTTTTTAGCTCCATTGGATCATCCCAATCTCAAGCCACCTGGCTTTAATCCCTACACTAAGAGAATCATAGGACAAAAAACCATCTAATGGTTTATAAATCATCATGGAAGTATCAATTCAGCCGGCACCATTGGATGTTAGGGTTAGAGGATCTTTGTAGCTATAAAAGGAGGAGAATCAGTAGAGAAAGGGGACGGCTAGAATCTGGGCGGCTGAAAGTCATGAGAGAAAAGAGACCGGGGAGAGTGAGAGATTGAGGAGGAGCAAAAGAGAGGGCTGAGTTTTCGTGATAGCTACGGCTGAGGGAAGGAAACGGGATCCAAGCAAGGGAGATTGAGGGAGAGTGACGGGCTGGAGGAGGAAACAAGTGTGAGAGATTGCAGAAAGTCAGGGAAAGCTAAGAAACTGAGGGTTTCGGGGGCTGAGGAAGAAAAACAGAGTAAGGAAAAAGCCCAAGAAAAGAAAAAGAAACAAGCTTGGCTGAGTGGAGTAAAAGAGGCGGCGGAAGAAAGGAACCAGAGGAGTTTCTGGAAGTTTGAGAGGGAGAAACCGAGAGTGAAAAGCTAGGGTTGATAGGAGAAGGAGAACAAGAACTCAGACAAAGAGGGGCATCTGAGGTAGAGAGAGGAAAAGAGAGGAGCTGGGAAGAAAGCTTCGGGCTTCGCGGGGTTGGAATAAAGAAGGGGAGAAAATCTGGAAAACAGCAGCAGCCTTCGAATTCAAGCCCAAAGATCCCGCCTTCGTAATTCTTCATCAGAGTCGGCATTTCGTTTTGGGTGGTTCGGCGGAGTTTGTCCAGTCGTGCATCTTCGCGGTGAGTTGGCTACACAAAGCAGTCGAGGAGCTTTCTTGTTTGATTTTCCTGTGGGGTGCGACCATCTTCCAAACTCACGGATCTCCATTTTTCTCAAGTTAAGATCTTCAAGGTAACCCTCTTCTTCCCATCTTTCTGCCTACACATGTTCAAATTGATGTTAATATGTAAAAAAGTGTATGCTACTGTATTCAGATTTTCTGGTTTCATGTTCTTTCTTTTCCTCCTTCAATTCTTCCATTTTCATACAAGTTGTTGGTTCATATCTTTGCCTCATACCCCTGCATCTGGGTCCTATGTTATAGTGAGTCATGAGATCTTTTGTGTAAAGATTATCCCACGTCTCTTTTATCTAGGTTTGCAAGTTGTTTCTCCAACTCAGATCTTACTTTCTTTTGTGTATTTAGTATTGCATTCTGATGATGGGATTAGGGGTTTTCTTTAGCTTTTTATCTGATGAATTCGTGGGATTTTATTGAGTAATGGCTGGGTTTCGGGTGATTGATAACGAAACCCAGAAGATTGCGGAACTTTGGTTGCAGTAGTTTTTGCGTATTTGCTCATTGAATTCTATGTTTTTGCCGTTTGTCCTGCGATTTATCTGGTCAGACTTCATTGCATGATGTTAGGATAAGTTTTGAGTGATGTGGTTGCAAAATTTCTTTGCTCCTGATGATACCGCCATTAGTTTCATTAAAAAACCAACTGCATTTTTTTCTTTCCTCTGTGTTTCCCTCATGCTTTCATTCAATGGTCACGGTGTTCACCAAAGTGTGTTGAAAGTTTATAAGGGATTTGGGTTGACAAGTTTGTTGTTTTTGGTATTAAAACTCACCACATGTATTTGTTGAAATCTTAAAGTAGCAGAAAATTGCATGAACTGTCCAGATTTGCATGTTCTTTTGTCCGGCTTTTTGTGTTTGAATCTAAAGTTTTATGTTGCAAAGTGAGAGGATTAGGTGGTAGTCTTGTTGCTTTAGGTCAACTTGGATTTGATGGTGTTTGAGAGCTGTGGAAAGCTTGGGCATGAAAAAATTGCAGAAAGCAAACTGCCTTCATTCTTATGTTTTGCTGTTTTCTTCCTGCCATAGTCCACCAAGTGGGTTTCATC
Organism: Coffea humblotiana; assembly: GCA_023065735.1. Lineage (NCBI taxonomy): Eukaryota > Viridiplantae > Streptophyta > Magnoliopsida > Gentianales > Rubiaceae > Coffea > Coffea humblotiana. Next base: position 469,272 of record JACYVW010000026.1, read on the forward strand.
TTGTGTTAGAAATAGGAAATTGGATGATTGGTTTTGAGTTTGCATGTTTGGGTCTGTGAGATCCCGGTTTTTCCTAATTTTCAGTTAATTTCTTAAATTGTGATACTTATAGTAATTCTAGTAATTCTGGCATTTGATTTCATTTTCAGGAGTTATTTTCTTCTAATAGTAGCAGAATTTTGTTTTATTTATAAAAAACCCCTCATTTTGTGCAAAACCAAAACTTTGTTCTTTTAATTCTCTTATGTGTGTGGATGCATGTTTAGTATGGGGGTTAGAGTATGAGCTAGTGTGGTTAAGTATTTGATTAATTAAGGTAGTAAACTCAAGGTTTGGATGAGGTTAAGATTTGGAAGAAGGGACTTAATTGAAAGAATTAGAATTGAGGCTAAACAAATGAAAGGCTTTAGAACTTTTGGGCCACAATTGAAGAGGCCAAAAGCTCAAGCTTGCTAGATGTTTCTAGCTTAAAAAGACAAGACAAAACAAGACAAGACAAGAAAGAAGAGAGAGCTACGGGTTTCATTCAGCAAAAGAGGAGGAGAGGCTGACCGAGGGAGAAGAGAGGAAAAGAAAAGAGAAAGAAAGGAAAAAAATGCGGAGAAAAGAAGAAGAAACCTTGGAGCTTCCATCATCCTTGCTAGCATCCAACTTGGTGGATTTTATTGGAAGATTTGATCAAGAAACATCCTAAGCTAAGTAAGTTCTTCTTCCAAGGTTTCTATTAAAATTGATTCTTGAAAGATTTGAGGTGCAATCTCTTGTTCTAGTTGATGAATTCATGATGAAACATGCTTAATTTAATGGATTGTTGGATGAATTTATATGGTTTCTTGCTTGATGACAACCGGCCAGCTAGGGTTATTGATAGAGTTTGGTTGATTGAAATTTCATTTGGTTTATGTGATGTAGTTTGAGCTTAACTTGGTGAATTGGTGCATGTGATCACTTAAACATAAGAATTAGTTGATAAACTTGATGTTTTTGACTCCTTGATTTTCGGCTATCATGAGCTTGAGATTAGGGTTGGATTAGTTTCATGGTTAGATAGGGTAGTTAGGTGTTAAATGAAGTTAGATTGAAGTCTTAGTTCTAAAGTGTAAGAAATGGATGCATGTGGAATGAAAAATTTGGTAAAATGAGAAGGGCTAGGGTTCAGACCTTAGACTAGGTTTAGGGTTTGGTTTATGGTTTAATACATTAGTAGATTAGATGGTGAGGTGGATGCTAAATGTGGATGGTTTGATAGGTACAAATGCATTTGTTATAATCGTTGGACGTTTCATGAAGTACGCCAAATGTTTGAGGTTTGGTTGGATGGCTTAGGTCGTGCATTTGAGGGAGATTATAGCGCCATTGCATGTGCATGTAGGTGTGTTTAAATGCATGCTTGAATGGTTTAACGTGCGTGCGCGTGAGTCGCGATTGAATCGCGACATTTCTTCTTGAATCTGGAACAGGGGACTGTCTGTTCAGCATGTTGGAGGCTCTGTTTCGTCTTGATTCCTTGCAATTCAGCCTTGGGGCAAAACATGAAAGTTTTAACCCTTTGTCTTAGTTTTCTAACGGTTTTGGAATTTCTTGATTCGATTCTTTTTGCACTAAGATATGACTGTCTGAATCTGGTCTGTCTATAAATCTGAGTTTGAACCTGAGATTAAAACTTCTGGGACGTTTTTCGTGTTTTTGACCTGGAAGGAACAAATCTGGGCAGAAATGGTCTTCACAAAAGTTGTAGCTCTATCTCTTAGCTTTCCAACGCATTTGTAATCGCTTGAATCGGATTTCTGAATGTTGAGTTATGCCTGTTTGAGTATGTCCTGTTCTTCAGCCTGCGATAGATCATTTGCTGGACTGTTCTTGCTAAATCTGGGCCATTTCCGAGTTGAGTTAGCTAAAAGTGTCTCCATGAAAGTTGTCAAGCACAGTCTTGTCTATCCACTTGTAAATTCTTAGGTCGTTTGACCAAGTTTTTCACATGAAACGGTTAAAAAGTTCTTAACCGGCAAAACTGTCCAGCATAACCATTAACTTCTTGAGGCAGTTCACTTCAGCTACTGTCTCAGCCGAATTTGACCCTGAAAAAATTGGATTTAGGCTTTGATATCTTCTTGAAAGTTGTAGTTCGTTGTCTTAGCTTCGAAATGCCACCTCGTACACTCCAATCCAATAATCATAAATTGAGTTATGATTAAAATCATAGGAGGTGTCAAATCTGATCGCGCACATAGTGCACCTCGCACTAGGTGTTTTCCGTTTCGTTTCCGTTTCCGTTTTCGCTTCGAGTCGTTTAGTCGTTTTACTTATTTTATCTGCTTTAGTTACTTTTCACGAAATAATATATTCCGATCCGCTTCAACAGAGGTTGACGAGCAGGTGAACGAGGACGTTGAAGTCGGCGACGACACGTGGTTGCCTTGAGTGCTTTCCGATCATTGCATGTGAGTAATAGGGTTTATTCTTGTCTTTATTGTTCTTATGTGGCTAATGGACTCTTAGCCGAGGGTGTATCTTATCGCACTCGGTCTAAGGCCATTATTGTTTATATGTTGAATCTGTGGAATGTGATATCTGTGTTATGATTGTGTTTGAGAACCTTGTGAGCAGTGGCTCAGGGTGAATGATTATTGGGGCCGATCTCAAAGGTTAGACGGACTATTCGAGCCGGCGAAGGCTTGGTCGAAGCTGGTCCAATGCTAACCCTAAGATCTGTTTACTCTTATTGTATTTGAGACAATTGAGACAATTGGGATAATTGAGATAATTGTTACCCCGGGTTGCTGTGGCTACAAGCTCGGGAGGTCTGAGTTGCTGTGGCTATAAGCTCAGGCTGTTTTTATAAATTTGACCTAGTTAGGGTGAGAACTGGGTTAAGATGTCTTCAAGAGAATTGTAGATCTATGTCTTATCTTCGAAATGGTATAAGGTTCACCCCAATCCGATAAACGTAGCTCAAATTGTGACCAAAATGCTATAAGATGTCAAATCTGCTATTTAGCTTTTTGCCTTCAAAACTGCTTTCCGATTGTATTATTACACTTGTGTTGTACTTGGATGATTTTGGAGCCTAATGGAGGGGCTATGTTAGTAACATTACTTGTGTGTGATTGTGGGGATGAATTGAGAAAATAAGGAAGCCATAAATGGCTGGAAATTAGGTAAACACAAAGGGCGTGCTGCTCAAATTTGCACTCGAGGGTTAAGCAGAGGTACGCGCGACTTGAGTAAGGATTTGAGAACGAATATTACTTGAATCGTCTAGGATATTCACGTCTTCTTTTATAGAGGTATATAAGTTGGAATTCGGCTGAAACTTGTACCATTGGAAAAATGAAATTTACGACTAATAGAAATACGTTTTCCTCGTTTCTTCGACTCAAATGGTATTTCCAAATATACTTGCTTCAAAGTTTCACATTTTGAAGAGCGAGCAAGAGTTTTACGGATATTCTCTAACTGAGTTTGAATTATTTGATTCTCGTTAAACGAAACGTTTAAGTTTCGAACCTTAGTTGATTTCAAGCTTTTAAATGATATTGTATCGCAGATTTGGACTCCAACCAAAGAGTTACACCTGAGCGTGATTTTTGTCAAGCACTAAATCTTTGGTGAGTGCTTCCAAATACCTGATTGAATTGGACACTTGTTTTCAATACTTGACCAATGTGATCGAATGAAATGTGATTGGTATGGTCGGGCAAGGGTGTACTTTATCGCACTTGCCCTAATGTGATATGTACTTGTTTATTGTTGCAATCGACTTGATATACTTGTGCTTGACTTGTAAGTGCGGAGCGGCAGTATGTACCACACTCGATCCGAGTGGGAGGTACCTCTCATTCCCGTCTCCGTACTTTTATCTTGATTCAATCGATTGGAAATGTTATCTCATCGACTTCTTGGGAACCCAAACCCCACTGGCTAGTTAATCGAGTCGAGCCGGCAAGGGGTTAGTCGATTAGATAACGAACCATGGGTATCTAGTGTTGTCGAGTGGAGTGTTATCTCCTCGACTAATCGATATACTCGAGTATTAACACCAGTGTTTAGTTGGTGTTCGGGCCCGATAAGGGGGTTGAATGGTGGACGGATTGGTGTGAAGTGAAGTACTACTGGACTAGTTACGTTCCTCGAAAGTTGGTGGAGTGTCAACTAATACTTGATCAATCTCTGGTGAAGCAACGGGAAATTGGCTCTTGAGAGCCATCTGTATCCTTATACTCTGATTGTTTTTCGTAATGTTATTGTTTCTTTTAGAAAAGAATTTTACACTCGCTCATTTTGAGATTTGCTACTTGAAGTGTTATTGCTCGCTTTATGAACGTGTTATGCTCGCTATTTTGTTACAGTGATATTTGTACTTTTAAATAATGGTCAACTTGCTATTTGGAACCTCACTGGGCTTTTAGCTCCTTCCACGCCATTTGTTTTCCTTACAGGGGGTACGAGCGAGGCGTGAGACTGGTACAGGCTAGCATAGTCTAATTTTTGAAATTTTGCGATTGTACTCGCGCTAGTGCTCGGTTAGGGTTGAATATATCTGGAATTCATAACTTTTGTTATATTTGGGATTGTATGAATGTTTGGAAAAGATATGAATGTAAGTACATGTTTCAAGTTTGGAAACTATTATTTCACTTATTCTTGAGGTTATATCTTATTTATTTGTTAAGAGTGAACGAGTCCTGGCGAGAGTTGGGCAGGCGGTCCGCCAAACCCTGGGGTACGCCCTAGGGGGAGGTAGGGTCGTCACAGGTCCAAAAACACATGAATCAGGTCCGAATAATTGTTGGTAAATGGACTCCCGAATTGCAGATGAAAGTTGCAGAAACTTGTTTTCTTCGTAGCTTGCCTGAAGCTTTGCATTTCTGAAAATTACATTTCTAACCCCTCAAGTTTCTTCTAATGTAACTTCGGCCCAGAAAATTGGGAAAACTAATCCATTTGGTCCCACTGAGATGTTATTGTTTGATTGGTATGCTTTAATATGATCATTTGGATAGATTATTTATGATTTTAGGATGAATTTGAAGGTTTAGCAACCTTTTCTAGATTTATAGTTTCAATTTGGTTCTTTTTTGGAATTTAGGTGTTTTTGTGGCTTAATTGTGGCATATTGGTTTTCATTTATTTCTGTGAATTTTATCATTTGATTGATAGGTTTCATCTTAAACAACTTAGACCCCTAATACTTATAATAATAATTTTGATCCCTTAAAATCTTTAATTCTTTCAATTAGGTTCTTATTTGTGTTAATTTGTTAAATATGGTTGGTTTACTTTTATTTGAATACCTTGATTGATTTAATTTTGTGTTTATCTCCATTTTGTGATTATTTGTTAATTAAAATGATGCCTTGACCCTTTTTATTATTTTGGAGGGTAAATAAGTAAATTCGTGTCATTAGGGCCCCAACTCAAGGAAGGTACACTCTATCCCTTATTTTCACTTTATTTGACCTTATGTGCACTTACGTGAATTTATGTGTTTAATTGCATGCCTTTTGAATGTTTTATTTCATTTCTTTATCTGCTTTATTTGTTTCAATTTTTTGAATATTTATTTTTGGTCAATTTTAATTATTTAAAAGGTATTTAAATGCCAAATTGTAATAGTTAGGGGGTTCAAGACTTGTATTTAGATAGAATATGTAATAGTTAGGGATTTATCTATTTATTTTCTTCCTTTCCCCCCTTAGATTGTAGTTAGGGTCCCTAATGTAATAGTTAGGGTTTTATTTGCTTTATTTGTTTTGAGTGCTTTGCATGCCTATGTGTTACGTGTTTACCGCTTTCCTAGAACCTTGCATCTAGATATCATGCTTATTTGCTACGTGTTTATGTGAATTAATGTGTTTATTTGCTTTTTATTTGTGTTACATGATTAGTTAGTTATAAATTAATGTATGACGTTATCACACTAGTCCAACGCTAGTCGTGGCCCCTTTCTCGACTCCACACTAGTCCAACGCTAGTTGTGGCCCTTTGTTCCGACTTTTCTCACTAGTCCAACGCTAGTGAGAATCCATAGACATAGGTTAGTCCAATGCTAGACCCTTAGGAGCCCTTCGCGCGTTAGATCATGATTGCATGATAAAATCACTTCATCTCATGCATATTTTTCCTATTTTTAGGATTTTTATCATTTTTGTATGACCCTTTCCTTTTAACCCTTATCCCATAATTCTCCCCTTTTACATATATTCCTCATCCCATATTTTTCCCCTTGTACATACGTCCCTTATCCCAAGTTTTCTCATACATATATATCCCTATGTGTGATACATAACATTAGACTTGCATTTCATTTAAGAATTAGAATTAGGTTAGTACATTCACTTGAGTAGATTAGGAAAACAACCCCTTGGATATGAGATATGGACGAGTTTGGTTTTATAACCTTAGCACGCTCGTATTCCCTCTATTAAAGGGAAAATCGAGTCACGAACATTAGTTTCCCGTACCCGATATGATGCATCCCTTAGATCATGTATTCAAATATAATTATTTAATTTTCTTTGTATTGTTATTTTCCTTTTCTTTTTAACTTCTCTTTGAGTCTCATATTTTTGCACAATTCGTGACTTCTTCGAAAGTTGACTTTTGGGCGTCGCAATTAATACGATTTGCATCAAATAATTTCGAAAAAAAATTCTGACCCCGATAATTAGGTCTAGGTTTGCATTCATGTAAATACCTAAAAAATGTGATAAATTTTTAGGTTAAAATAAGAAAATCCTTGACTAAATCACGCAACTAGTCTTGGAAAGGGTGCCTTGGGTTTTTATCCTTGCATTCCCTTTCTTCAAATGTGACTCCCGAATCTTTTTCTCTGATTTTCGTAGACTTAGGAGTCGTTTAAAAAGGGTTTTCCATAATTTTCTTTAAAAATTTCATTTTTAGGTGATTTGATACACCTCAACTCAATACCAAGTGGCGACTCCTAACTTTTATTAAACCTTTTTTAAACTATAATTTGGGCCCAAATCGTCGCACTTTCAAACCCCATTTAGGCCCTTTTCATTTTCTTGTTTATTTTCTTTACAATAAAAATCATTTTTAATTAAAATTAAATCGAAATCATTTTTTATAAAACCCGTGATTTTTTCTTATTTAAAAATGGGGCGTGACAGACGTCATCAAACTAATCCAACGCTAGTTGTGGCCTTTTTTTCCGTTTTTTCGCTAGTCCAACACTAGTGAGAACCTATAGACATGGGTTAGTCCAACGCTAGACCCTTAAGTACTGTCAACGCGCAAGATCAAGCTCGTGTGACAAATCACTACATTTTCATGCATATTTTTTTACTTTTTAGGACTTTTATCATTTTGCATGATATTTCCCCTATATGTATATCTCTCATCCCCATGTATGAAACATGACATGTAAGCTTGCATTCCATTTAAGAATTAGAACTAGGTTAGATCATTTGCTTGATTAGATAGGGAAATAACCCCTCAAATATGGGATATGGACGAGTATGGCTTTCTAACCTTAGTACGCTCGTATTCCCTCTATAAAAGGGAAAATTGAGTCACGAATCTTAGCCCCCGCACCCGTTATGTTGCATCCCTCTCTTTTAGGTCACGTATATTTATATATTATAATTTTGCTATTTTTTAAATCTCATTGTGCATATTCGTGACCCTTTCAAATAATCACTTTTGGGCGTCGCAATTAATGTGATTTGCACCAACTAAAATTCGAAGAGCCATATCGACCCTTCCGATATACATTAGGTTTAGATTTGCATTCATATAGTGACATCCAAATGTGATAAATTTTCAAATTAAAATAAGAAAATTTTTTACTAAATCACGCAACTAATCTTGGCTAGATTGAAAGGTTGTCTTGGATTTTATTCTTGTCTTCCCTTTCTTCAAATGTGATTCCCGACCCCTTTTCTCTTGATTTTCGCCGTCTTGGAATCGTTTAAAAAGGGTTTTCTCTACTTTTTCTTTAAAAAGTCATTTTAGGTGACTTGGTACACCTTAACTCAATACCAAGTGGCAACTCCTATTTTTCATTTAAAATCCTTTTTAAACTATTATTTTTGGGTCAAAATCGTCGCACTTTTTAAGTCCCATTTAGGCCTATTTTCTTTATTTATTTTTTTAAAAAAATCAAAAACTCATTTTTCACTCAAAAATTAATCAAAAAATTCATTTTTATAAACACGTTATTTTTCATTTAAAAATGGGGCACGACACTTCTCCCTTTTTCTTGCTTCCCTGAAACCCCTTTTCCTTTCTTTTTCCAGTTTTCCTTTTTCCAGTTTCTCTCTTGTTTTTTTCTTCCCCTGTTTCTTGCTCTCACCAGAATCTCCCTTGTTTCCTCCTTTCTCTTCAGTCGTTACCTCCTCTCCCTTCTTGCTTCCTCTCCTCTCGATTTTTTCTTCCTTTTTTTCCTTATTCCCGCAGCTTTCTTTTATTGTTTCCCTTGTTTCCAGATTTTTCCTCCAACTTTACACCTGTCTTGCCACCTAGCCCCTTGCATGTGTTGTACAACAAACCAACACACATGGCTCATTTGCATGCATTCCACCTAACTATTTTGCATGCTTTCCACCTATTTTTGTTTTTTCCTTTTTATTTTGCTTTTCAAAACAAATTTAGGGTAAATAAAATATTAAACTCCTATTTGAAATTACCTTGCAAATTCATTTTATTTGGAAAAAATTGAACTTAAAAAGATTGAAAACAATTTTTTGTGAGACTTTTATTTTTTCAAAAATTATTTAAAATAAAATGAATCCTAATTCAATAAAAATAGCTAACTATCATTTTGTGAATTTTGATTAATAAAATAAAATGAAATTAAATGGAATTGAAATTTTTAGTGTCTACAACTTGCCCCTCTTTGTCTGAATTTCGAAGAAACTCGAGACAAAAATGTAGACACCAAATACTTACCTTTAATTATTCTGCCGTGAATTGAAACAAACAAACATATAAAGATCAGTGGGATAAAACCCGAGCCTGCCATAACATCGATCAGTGGGATAAAAACCCGAGTCTGCGTAAAATTGGTCAGTGGATAAAATCCGAGCCTGTCATAACATCGGTCAGTGGGAAAAAAATCCGAGCCTGCTGTAAAATTGGTCAGTGGGATAAAACTCGAGTCTGCCATAACATCGGTCAGTGGGATAAAAACCCGAGTCTGCTGTAACATCGGTCAGTGGGATAAAATCCGAATCTGCCATAACATCGGTCAGTGGGATAAAATTCGAGCCTGCCATAACATCGGTCAGTGGGATAAAACCCGAACCTACGTAAAATTGATCAGTCGAATAAAACCCAAGCCTGCCATAAATTATTATAGAATGCCTTTTGTAGGTGTTCGAAAATTTCGATAGAGACAGATGACTCTTCTAAAAACATTTGCCCCAGTGTGATGTTATTGGACCTGCAAAAAAAGAAATAATCATAATGACAGATAATGCCACCACCATCCGATCACTCCCTCGTTCAAGAAATGTGTAAACATGAGTATTCGAACGTTCTTTTCCGATATAGCAAAAACTCAACTTTGCTCTACGAACTGTATCAAGTTTCCATAACTTCCAACGCTGATGAACTGTATCCAGACACTTTCAATAAATCACAGGGATTGCCATTTGATAATTCAACGAGATAAATGCAACCATGAAACACATGGAAAAATATTTTATTTACACAAAAATGATGAAAAGTCTAGTAACATAAAAACAACCATTTACCTTTATTGAAAGAAAATTGACTTTAGAGAAATGAACCTGTACACTCAAAAGTTTATGTTTGACGAACAAAAACACTTTGATCTCATACAAAATACCACATTTGACCTTTTGTATATTGTAGACACAAAAAATCTCATTTGTTTAATTCAATTTTAGCTTTATTTTTTTATTCTTGTTTTATTTTATTTTATTTTATTTTAATTGATTAAATGATAGTTAGTGCTTATTTTTGTTTATTTTTATGAATTAGGTTCATTTTTTATTTTTAGGATATTTTAGCATTAAATTTGAGAAAAGAAAAATCTCACAAAAATGTCAATTTTCTATCTTTTCAAACTCGATTTTTTCAAGATAAAAATAAAATAATTTTTTGTAAAGTAAAATTCCAAAAGGAAAAGGAAAACAACATTATTTGATTATCTTAAATTTGTTTTACAAAATTAATTTAAAAAAAGGAAAAAAACAAAATAGTAGCTAGGTGGAGCACATGCAATAGGGCCAAGTGGGGTGCATGCAAAAGGGACAAGTGTCTCTATTTTTCTTTGGACACCACAACAAATGGAGGGGGGTAGGTGGCAAGACACTTGGAGGCCTAGAAAATTTTAGAAAAACAAAAAAAAGCAAAGAAAAGCTAAAGAGAGAGCTACGGGCTTAGGGAAAAAAACCCGAAAAAAAAGGAGATAAAGGTGTGTTGGCTGAAAGGAAAGAAGGAAACAAGGGAAAGAGTGATTGAGAGAGGGAAGATAGAGAGGGAGGTGGCGGCTGAACTAGGAAAGGAGGAGGAAACTGAGAGAGGATGTGAGTAAGAAAGAGAGGGAGGAAAATCTGGAAAAACAAGAAGGGAGAGTAGTGTGAGAACCCGTAAATTCCCTTATTTTATGTCATTTAATTCTATTTCTTTTCATGCATTTTCTTTATTTTATTTTACTACCTTAATTTTCTAGACATTTTATAAGTGAATATAGTTTTCTAAAATATTTTTCTAGTATAAGTTAGTTCGGGTTAGTTTGGAAGTGTATTAAGGACGTGGGACCCGCTAATGCGGTAAAATTTTGACGACTAGGTTAAGTTTCGTATTAAGGGATGTTGTTTTACAAGGTGCTAGGGGATAATTAGAGGTTAGCTAGATAGATTGACCATTGAAGGAAAGAAGATAAGCTTGAAACCCTAAAAGGGTGCCACGTGTCGCAATTTGATTCGAAGAGGACTTGCCTAACTTTCTTTACCTTTACTAAAATAGCAATTTTGACCAAAATCATCCTCATTTTTGCTTCTTCTTGGCCGAACCTCATAGGGAGAGAAAAGAGAGAGAGCTTCATCTTGTATCTTCCATTTCTTGCTTGTATCTCCAAATCCAACAGATTAAATCTTGAATTTGTCCACAAAAGTGACTTGCTAAGGGAGTTTGAAGTGATTGGTGGAGTTATTTTGGTGGTGAAACCCCTAAGCTACTACCTTTCTTGAGGTGTCAAGGTACCTTGCTTGGAAACTCAATTTTTGTTTACAAAAATTGTAAATTAGTGACTTGTGGTGGTTATATAGCTTATTTTATGGATGATTTCATGAATTAAAGTGGAATTAGCTAAATTTCTGATTTTATTAGGTATTTTCCTATTTTATATGATGATTAATAGTTAGCCTTGGAATGATGGCTTGAATTGGTGTAGAATGAAGCTAGTATATGTTAATTGTGGTTAATTGCGGAAAATTTCAGTTTTTGCGGAAAATTCCAGCTTTAGGGTTTCAATTTGGGGGTTTTCTTGTGAATGATCTTGGAGCTTTAATTGGCTCAAATTGAAGGGTATTGTGGCCCTAATTAGATGTGTTTTATTGCCTATGAATTGTGTGCAATTGTGGTTGGTTTGAGATGAAATTTGGTGTTGCTTGTAGGATGGAAAAGTATGGAATTTAAGGGGTAATGCTGTCCAATTTTCTAGGCCGTTGGGTTCCTTTAAGTTGAGTTGTATGTTGGTAGAAATGAAGGGTTTTGGGGTCATTCTTGCCCTAGGACCAACTATTACCTTTTTACTCAAAAGTTACATTTTATCTCTTTGCATTCGTAGTCCATTTGAATAGGCATTTGACTAGTAGTCGAGCCTCACTTGTGCACTCCGTTTACTGGGTTTGTGAATGCGGAAACCCTAATTTTCTTGTCTTGGTTATTCTAGGATTTCTCGGTGATTAAAGCCCTACTTTGGGTGAAGACTTTTTACTTGAATTGGTGAGTGTACCACTCCCTTAAATTGGTGCTTATCTGATTTGTCTGTACTTGCAATTTGCAACCTGATTACCTGTGACTTTTGTGTACTTTGTATAAAACGAGGGTGTACTTTATCACACTCGTTTTCTGGCCTGTGTGACTTGTTTCCTGTTTACACTTGAATTTGTTACTTGTACCTGATGCAATGTCGTTTGGACGCGTATCCAACGACCTTCCTGCACCTGTTAAATTTGAGCTCAACCTCATGGGTAGTTACTCGATTCGAACCAGCAAGGACTTGGTCGAGGAGATTAACGATACATGGGTGCCTGTTCTTAGGAAATCTTTGGGTATTTGAGACTTTGGATTTCCGGTATACTCGAGTATTACCATTCCTGTTCCTGTTTGGCGTTCGGGCCCGGTAAGGGGTATGTTTGGTGATCGGGATTTGGCGTTCTAAGAGGTCTACGGACATGATGGTTTCGTTAAACGTTGACGGAGGGTCAACGAGATTGGATCAAGTATTGCAATGGGAATTTGGCTCCCGAGAGCCACCTGTATCCTTTCCAATCAAGATGTTTATTTATTTCTTATTTGCCGTGTCTACTTTAGTAAATGAAAGTCAATCCCCATGGTTCATGATTGCTCGTATTTTGGGGACCTCATTGAGCGTAAGCTCACCCCCCATTCCGTCACTTTTGTTTTCCTTACAGGATTCAACTTGTTGGAAATCATGATTTTGAAGAAAAGAGTAGAGCTAGTGATATACATCTCTTTTGATTTTGCTCCTCTGTATAAGAAACCCTAATTGTACTTTGAGCAAGTATTTTTCCTTTGGCTTGTAAAGTTCCAACGTATGTACATAAGTAATTATTCCTGTTTACACTTGAATTTGTTACTTGTACCTGATGTAATGTCGTTTGGACGCGTATCCAACGACCTTCCTGCGCCTATTAAATTTGAGCTCAACCTCATGGGTAGTTACTCGATTCGAGCCAGCAAGGGCTTGGTCGAGGAGATTAACGATCCATGGGTGCCTGTTCTTAGGAAATCTTTGGGTATTGGAGACTCTGGATTTCCGGTATACTCGAGTATTACCATTCCTGTTCCTGTTTGGCGTTCGGGCCCGGTAAGGGGTATGTTTGGTGATCGGGATTTGGCGTTCGAAGAGGGGTCTACGGACATGATGGTTTCGTTAAACGTTGACGGAGGGTCAACGATATTGGATCAAGTACTGCAATGGGAATTTGGATCCCGAGAGCCACCTGTATCCTTTCCAATCAAGATGTTTATTTATTTCTTATTTACCATGTCTACTTGAGTAAATGAAAGTCAATCCCCATGGTTCATGATTGCTCGTATTTTGGGTACCTCATTGAGCGTAAGCTCACCCCCCCTTCCGTCACTTTTGTTTTCCTTACAGGATTCAACTTGTTGGAAATCATGATTTTGAAGAAAAGAGTAGAGCTAGTGATAGACATATCTTTTGATTTTGCTCCTCTGTATAAGAAACCCTAATTGTACTTTGAGCAAGTATTTTTCCTTTGACTTGTAAAGTTCCAACGTATGTACATAAGTAATTATTCTTGTTTTCTTCGTATACTTATTGAGAAATGTGTGCTCTATGGGTTTACGTGAACCTTTCTTGTACTTGTTGGATAGTCGGGCGAGTTCGGAACTGGATTGAGGAAAAGAAAAATTTTGGCGGGAACTGTTCAGGGGAATCCGGCCGAGTATCCGGCCAGTTCTTGGCCGGATAGGTGGCCGGATTGACTAGGGTTTTTGAAAAAAAATTTCATCAAGCTACTGCCTCTAATCCGGCCAGAAACCGGCCGGATTGTGACGTGGCAGTCACTGTTCATTTTTTTCCGTTTTGTTTTCGTCCTTCGATCTTCGTTGTGCGTGGAATCATTGATCACAGTGTTATCGATTAGTACCGTTTGGCCTTCGTGTTTTTTTTGGGTTTGGTAAGTTCCGATCAAGGGCTTGTGTGTTTTGACTTCGTAGTCCTGGCGAGAGCTTGGCAGGCGGTCCGCCAAACCCTTTGGTTCGCCTTAGGGAAGGTGGGGCTGTCACAAGTAGAGAGTGTAACAGAGAAGAAATGGCTTCTCAACTGTATTCCCATTATTCTGCAACGGCGGCCTCAGCTTTCCCGCTCTTCTCTTCACCACGCTCCAAATCTTCCCCAACCCATTCCAAATTGGAGCCAGCCAGGTTTAAGTTGACATGCAGCTTGGGGTGATAAGAATTGCTCTCCCTCAAACCATTCATCACAATCCAGTGATAAAGTGAAGCAAAGGAACGAGCTGTTTGTCGAAATTGTAGGGGTAGCGGAGCAGTCATTTGTGATATGTGTGGTGGTACAGGAAAATGGAAAGCTCTCAACAGAAAACGGGCAAAAGATGTTGACGAGTTCACTGAGTGTCCCAATTGTTATGGAAGAGGGAAACTCGTGTGTCCTGTATGTTTAGAGATTGGTTTGCCCAATAACAAAGGTCTATTCAGAAGGTCAGACGCAAAACAATTGCTTGACAAGATGTATAATGGTCGCTTGTTGCCGAACTCTTAGGTAACTTTTCTTCCGTTGCAACCATTCCTTTTTCTTTTTTCACGTTTTCCATCAGTTGTCATATTTTAACCCTGTTTATCAGCTATTGTCTTTTTCATTCAGTGGCTTTACACTTTTCTTTACTTAAACGGTGTGTCCGTTTGTCCGTTTTTCTTTTCCTTGTTCTTCTTCTGATTATTAATTTTCTTGCCTCTGCATTTACTCTCGGAGGCATGAGCTTGAAATGCAGTTAATAGTGGAATTACAGAGTAACAGGTTGTTTGACTAGAAAATTTCAGATTTCATTGGATTCTCTTTTCTTTTTTGGTCTTAGATGGAAACCGAAGTCTCTTGTTGTTTTTCCTTGCCTTTCGTGTGTTTCTTGCTACTTTGAACTCCTTGAATGAAATGTTTTGTTATGAAACTTTGTTAAGAAAATGGGCCGAAGTTTTGGTGTTGATTTGGTTGGCAAATCTGTGGTTTTTCTGTTTGAGTTCGCGGATGATTTCGATGTTGAAAGGAGTTCCCAAAGTTGCAGAAAGAACAGCGGCCAAAACGTTGCAACGAGGAACAAAGCCTTCGAAGCTTTGCATGGGAATTTCTGAAAATTACACTTTACCCCCTAATTTTCTAAATAATGCTACTTTGGCCCAAAAATTGAAAAATTAATCAATTTTGTCCCTTTTGAATATTATTCTTCCTTTACATGTTTTAATATGATTTTTGGATAAATTGTTCATGAATTTTTGGGATGAAATTTGAGATTTAATATTTTTGATAGATTTCTAATTTTGATTTGGATTTTAGAAAAATTTTGGGTAATTTTGTTGTTTAATTATAGCAAATGGGTTTTCATTCATTTTGTGAAGTTTAGCATTTGGTTTTAGTAGACTTCATCATAAACCCTTAGTTTTATTTTATTTTAATTTAGACCCTTAATATTTGTAAAAATAATGAATTGACCCCTCAAACTTCCATAATTGTTTCAATTGGGTCCTTGTTTGTTTTAATTTGTTGAATATAGGTTGTTTACGTTCATTTAAATGAATTAATTGATTCAATTTCATGTTTATTTTTATCTTTTATGATTATTAGTTAATTAAAGTGATGCCTTGACCTTTTTCCTTGTTTTGGAGGGTAAATAAGAAAAATTTCATTTCATTAGGTCACCAATTCAAGGGAGGTACACTCTACTCCTTATTTTGATTTTACTTGATCTTATGTGCTCCTATGTGACCTTATGTGTGTAATTGCATATTTTTTTTGAATGTTTTTTTATTTCATCTACTTATTTATTCATTTCATTTGTTTTAATTTTGTATATTTATTTTAATTTAAATTTTTAGTTATTTGAGAGGCAATTAAATGCCAAAATTGTAATAGTTAGGTTATTATTTTATTTTATTTCATTCTTTACCCCTTTAGATTGCAGTTAGGGCCCCCAAATGTAATAGTTAGGGTTTTAGTTGCTTCATTTGCTTTGTGTGTTTTGCATGCTTATGTGTTTACGTATTACTCGCTTTCTTAGGGTCTTGCATCTAGATATCATACTTATGTGCTATATGCTATATGTGATTTATGTGTTTATTTGCTTTATTATGTTTTACATGATTTATTTGATTATAATAAATGCATGACGTCACCACACTAGTCCAACGCTAATTGTGGCCTCTTTTTCCGATTCGACACTAGTCCAACGCTAGTTGTGGCCCTTTGTTCCGATTTCTCGCTAGTCCAATGCTAGTGAGAACTTATAGACATGGACTAGTCCAACGCTAGACCCTTAGGGACCGTTCACACGTTGGACCATGTTTGTGTGACACAATCACTACATTTGCGTGCATATTTTAAGTTTTTAGGGTTTCTTCATTTTTGCATTTTCCCTATTCGTGTACCCCCATTTTCCCATATTCCCCTATATGTATATTCCTTATCCCTATATGTAAGACATGACATTAGACTTGCATTCCATTTAAGAAAATTAGAACTAGGTTAGATCATTTGCTTGATTAGATAGGACATACCTCTCGAATATGGGTTATGGACGAGTATGGCTCTCTAGCCTTAACGCTCGTATTTCCTCTATTAAAGGGAAAATTGAAGTCACGAGTATTAGATTCCCCCGCACCCATTATGATACATTCACTTAGGTCACGTATATTTGTATATTATAACTTTTTCCATTTTTTCAAGTCTCATTATTGCATATTTGTGACCTCTTCAAAGAATCACATTTGGGCGTCGCAATTAATGCGATTTGCACCAATCAAGCCTCGAAGAGACATATTGACCTTTCCGATATACATTAGGTCTAAGTTTGCATTCATATAGTGACATCCAAATGTGATAAAGTTTTAGATTAAAATAGGAAAATTTTTTACTAAATCACGCAACTAGCCTTGGTTAGATTGAAAGGGTACCTTGGATTATTATCCTTGCCTTCCCTTTCTTCAAATGTGACTCCCGACCCCTTTTCTCTGATTTTCGAAGACTTGGAGTCGTTCAAAAAGGGTTTTTTCCTACTTTTTCTTAAAAAATTCATTTTGGATGACTTGGTACACTTTAACTCAATACCAAGCGGCGACTCCTATTTTTTATTAAAACCCTTTTTAAACCATTATTTTTGGGTCAAAATCGTCGCATTTTTAGGTCCCATTTAGGCCCATTTTCTTATCATTTTTCTAAAAACAAAAACTCATTTTTCAATCAAAAATTAATCAAAACTTCATTTTTATAAACACCTTATTTTTCATTTAAAAATGGGGTGTGACAGCTGGCGACTCCACTGGGGATTTAGAGAGTCCGAGCATTTGATTTAGTCAATACTTTTCTTCTTTTAACCTTTTTCTATATCACATTTGGAGGTTTTAGGTTGCATTTTTTCCTTTTTAGGGTTTCTTGCATTTTAACACGCACAATCGTCTCAATATCCATCTATGTGATGAGAAATGTGTTTAGTTTCTTTATTCACTTATGTTTATATATCGCGCTTGCATCTTGGGGGAGGGAATAGCCACCCTAGAACCTTCACCCGCATTTAATGATATTCAATCCCTCCATTCAATAGGGGCACTTCATACGTGCATAAGTTTTACTTTTATAACCCCTCATTTCTTTTTACTTTTAGTGGTTGTCACACCATTCCACCCCATTAGGGTTAGGATAGATCCACTTGGACGTGTGGCAGTGGCACGACGTTCGCCTAGCAATGTCCGAGGGATCACTCGAACCACCGACTCTTAGGACCACCGACTCTTAGGCATTGGGATTGATGACCCTTCGCCTTTGGTCTGAAGGTTTAGGAGCTTGAAAACCTTATCGAGTCTAGATGCATTAGTGAACCCAACCTCATGCATCCATATTAGAAATCGCCTAGGGTAGAGTCGGCCGTACCCAACTAGGAACACTAGGCACGAAGGGAGGGATCCCCACCCCTCTTTCCTTATTTTTCTTTCTTTATCATCTAATTGCCCAACGTGTTATGTGTTATTTGTGGAACTAACATTTCCTTGTTTTCTCATCTTTTGCATTCACAAACGCTAGAAAATAAGAGTTCTGGCATGATACTCTTTTAGAACCTACCCTCTTAGATAGGCTATTGCATGTTTAAATTCCGATGTATTGCATTTGTAGGTTAATAATTGCACATCACTCTAGGCTCACCCTGGCATACGAAGGGTCCCTTTAGGTCATGTTTTCATTTCAAATTGCATATTTAATGGCTTTGATAAATTGGCATCATGCATAAACCTTAGAAGGAATGCCATTTAGGGAATCCCGTGTTAGGAATAAGCCACCTTGTGTTTCGGATATGTAATCCAATGAGACTTGCACGTTTATATTTTTAGTACCATCCAAAGGGGTAGTGCACAAGATAAAGTAGGATCCGATCATTTTCATAGAGCGATCTTTTGTACATTAGAATATGAGCCTCTAATAGTCATTTTTTGGCCCATTTTATTAAATTGGTAAAATCCTTTGCATAAAGGACCTTAAATTGAATAAATTCGTGAATGACTCCTCATTATTGAGACAATAAATGAATCAAAGCCAAAATCTTGATTTTAGAAGGCTCATAAACTAATGCATCGCAATGAATTTTTTGAAACTACCAATGGGCAGACAATTCAATCGATTTTTGAATAAACTATTAATTGTGACGCCCCCACTTCTCCCTAAGGCGAACCAGAGGGTATCCGCGGGACGCCTGCCCAACTCTCGCCCGGACTCAAGACAATTTCCGATCAAGTTTAATGAAATACTAGCCATCCACAAAGTAGAGTAAGAAAATGCGGAAAACTTTCAAACTTAACAATATATAATAATCATCCAATCCTTACATCGGATTTCCAAAAGTTACATCAAATCTCAAATTATACAATAATCGAGAGTCTAGCCAGGCACATTGAAAAACGCTAATACAAAACTACATTCAAAAGGGGTTTCTCTGAGGTTCACTTCCGATCCTTTCCTGTTAAGGAAAACAAATCTACAGGGTGAGCAAAACGCTCGTGAGGCCAAGAACACACATGCAAGCACGTTGTTCAAGTAACAATCCCAATTTAACAAGTAGAGCAATAATATTTCAATAAATAACAATTCGAGCGAGAAAATTAAACAGAAACAATTCAAGGATATAGGAGCTCTCAAGAGCTATTTTTCCACTTGCACGATCACGAACCTCCACGAGTTGACACTCCGTCAATCGGGTAGGTTTAGTCCGTAGAACTTCACTTATCCTGTCCCCTTTCACCTTACATACCCCTGTATCGAGCCCGCCTGTCATTTGTTTGAGGCGATACGGCTCGAGTATGCCAAGCAAGACCTCTTAATAGGTCAAGCTTTTGTTTTCTCATGGTTCGCCAAGGAGCCCGACCAAGCCCATGCCGATTCGAGTCCAAGGTTAGCCAGTGAGATTTGGGCGTCCCCCATGTATATTTGAGAGTGGAGGAGATTTACTCCAGCGACGTATGCACCCATAGCATACTATTTCATGTTATTCAAGCATTTGATATATTCCAACATTTCAAGCATGAGTTATTCATTCCAAATGAGAACGAGTGCGATAAAGTACACACTCGACTCCATTTTCAAAATCTCAAGTCATGGATAACAAGTAAGCATGTATCAAGTTCACAGGAGTTCAAGTAATCATGCACTTGACACTCACCGAGTGATTCAAGTAGCAAGTACAAGCGATAAGTTAGGCATCTCCTGTGAGATCCTCTTGAAGGTCCTCTTGAGTGCCTGAGCAATTAATAATAATCTATCACTCATAAACCCCAATTATCAAGAAAGATTGTAGACTTGTACAATCTAAGAAAATTTCATGAAAATGAGTCCTATTTATTCGTAAATCGAGGCTCAAAGGCGGGGTTTTAAAGCACAAGAGAAATTGAGTTTTCACCTTTGAAATCAAGTGTAAAACATTCAAGTGATATCGAGGGGAAAAGGAGAATTCGAAAACTCCATTTCCTTAAGTTTCGAAAATTTCAGCTTTGATACGAGATCTTTGAAAAATCGTATCTCACTCATTACAAGTCCAAAATTGGAAAACCTGGTACCGTTGGAAACTTCTTCCAAAGTACTAAAAGTTCCTAAAACACACTTTCCCATGATTCCCAACGGAAGGCATTCAACAATTGGCTCCAAGTTACTGTTTTAGGCTTGCGAGACAGTTTTGAGGTTGGTTTTTTGCCAACTTTGGAAATTCGGAAAAATTCACAGAATTTGAACTAGCCTCTCAAATTTAAAACTCAATTAGAGTTACAATCCAAGTTTAAAACAAAACAATCAGAACAAGAATCAGAGTTTTGAGCACCAAGATATAGTAGCTCAAAGTTGCTGAAAAATTGAGACGGTTAGGCAAATTTCCAGGTTTAAATTACAAACTTTGGGACTTTGTTTGAGCATCGAAATGAACTCGGAATGGCACCAAATTTGGTAGTATTATACTAGCATATGAGGGTTATCCCTCTATCAATTTTCATGGAAAAATACGCACGGAAAGTTGGTTAACCAGATCACCAAAGTTTCCAAATTTCCAAAGCAATTCTGCCTTGTACATGAGTTTTCCGTTTCCAAAACGTTTGGCCAACAAAATGTCTCAAACATGGTCCTTTTGTATAGGTAATGTCTAAGAAACATCCAAGATGCATTTAGTAGGTGATTGACACCAAGAATTTCGAAACAACAAGTCCCAATCAAGATTTAGACATTTACTAGCCAAAAAGAGGGTTTCAAATCATTGGGTCAGTTTCGGATTTCGGCCACAACTCACTCAATTCAACTTGGAATTGAGCGTGGTCAGTGGCGTTGAACACTAGATTCATAAAGCTACAATTTCACAGAAGAAATCCTTTTCAAAATCTGTCTACAACTAGCTCATTTTTGAACATTAATTCGCTGCTCAAAACAGAGCTCCCAGTGTAGACGCGAAACAGGATAGTCATGTTCAAACGATTGGTATGGACTACTCAAGTGGAATCAGAACGTGAATTTTATACCGTTGGAAATATGGGAATGTCTAGTTTCCATTTCCGTAAACGGCACTTGATTTCAACGTCAGAGCAAGAAGTTTTAGCCAAAACAAAAACACTGCCAGAGCAGTTACGGGAAAATTTCCAGTTTTTCCTGACTTCCGAAAACACATCATTTGGCCAACCAAATCATGAAATGTTTTTATGAAACATTTCTACACATCCTACACAACATGTATACATCATAACCAAGTCATTAGAACCACAAAAAATTGCCCTAAGGGCCACGGAAATTCACAGGGGCAGAAACGGAAAGTTTTCCATCTTCACTCCCTTTGAGCTTTCATCCATAATATCACTCATTTCTACTAATTCAAGCACTAAACTAACATTAACAACTTCAAAACACCACAAATCAGTCCAACAAGCCATAGTGGGAGTTCATAGAGTCCACACAACACTTTCCAACATAAACAAAGCTACCCACATGATTATATGAACTTATACATGCAATATTACTTCCATAAACCAAGAATCTTAACGTTGATCATTGCTTACTTGTTTAGATGGACCAAGCAGAAATTTTGGTCCAAAGATGCTCAAGAAAAGCCGTGGAAATGAAGCTCTTTTTGTAGCTTAAGATGATCACCAAGTGCTTAGCAAAGTGTGGTTGAATTTTTGTGTGATTTGGTGGAGGTTCGATGAAGAAATGAAGAAGAAATTTGAAGAGCTTGGAGTTGTTTTTCTTCTCTTGATGGCCGGCCAAATGAGAGAGAGAAAGGAGAGTTTTGGTTTCAAATGAAGCTTCCAAGAGAAGCTAAAATGTGTGGCTCTAATTTGCCCAAAAGTCAACTCTTCAATGGTGCGCGTTCGCGCGCGTTTCGCGCCCGATTCCTCTCGGGTTTGTTTCACTTGTATACTAAATCTCTAATGCACTTATATTCATACTATTATTATTCACTCTTAATGGTCTAAAAATAAGAGTCTAAAGTCCCTCAAATAATCGCGCGCGTAAAAACGCGTACTTCCGATTTGTGCGTGATAAAAATGAATTTTTCAAGAAATTCTTATAACGATAGTATCTAGGAGAACCCGAAAAATTTCCACATTTTTCAAGTATTATTTTATTTCTTTGCCTACATTTTATACTGTCCTTTGAAAATATTAAATGTTTTATACATTTTACAAGTCAGTACAATTTTAAATCATTTTCCTAGTATAAGTTAGTGTACGTGAATTTGAAGTGCATTTTTCAATGTGGGACCCGCTAGTGCGATATAATTTTTGCCGATTAGGTGACGAAATATTAAGTGATATTGAAGATAAACTTGGAACCTTCAAGATGCCAAGTGTCATGCTTCCATTGGATGTTGGACTTTTGACCCAAGATATTAACCTTTACTAAAACAAATTTTGACCAAAAATTCATTCCATTTTGCACCCTCTTGGCCAGCCCTTTGGTGAAGAAAAACAAGAGAGAGCTCTTCCAATTTTAGCTTCCAAACTCACTTGAATCTTGAGTTTTAACCAACCAAATTTGAAACCCTTCCATACAAGTGATCACTAAGGAGGACTAAGGGCTTTGGTGGAGTTGATTTGGAGGAGGAAGAACTAAGCTACTACTTTCTTTGAGGTTCTAAGGTAAATTGCTAAGAACATCCTTCTTTGCTTCTAATAGATGGAAATTAATGGCTTGTGGTTGCCACTTTGGTAGTTTTGTGCAATATTTCTTAGTTAGAAGTGATGATGTGTAGATTTCAGTTTTTTTAGAAAATTTTCTGCTTTGTTCTGACCAGTGTTATTCGGCCATGATGGAGGCTGAATTGGCCTTAGTTCAAAACATGAACGTTTTAGAGAATTGAGTGTAGATTATTCCTGTAAAATTTGATCTCAATCGGAGCACTGTAGCATGTGAAATGACTATTTTACCCTTGCTGCCCTGTTTCTGCCAAAACTGGAAATCAGCATCTGTAATTGGCTCGTTTGGATGGGAAGATGAATAAATTAGCTTTTGATACCTTCTTAAGAATTGTAGCCTTGTATTCTAGCTTTCGAATGGCTTTGGAATCAACTAAATCGGAGTTGTGTGTGCTGAGATATGATTGAATAAGTCAGGACTGCTAGATGACTTTTACAGTGAGCTTCGAACTGGAAAATCTGGAGCTGTTTGGGTAAATGGGACTAGGATAGGTTGAGAACTGGGTTGAGTTGTCTTCATAAGAATTGTATCCCTATGTGTTAGCTTTCCAACGCCTCTAAAAACACCCAAAACGGAGTTGTGTAGCCTGAGTTATTGCCGGTTAAAGTCAGTGCTGACAACCAGACTGATCATGAACTTTTGGAGCTGTGATTGGAAAATTCGACTTAGATAAACTATAAATTAGGTTAAGTGGCCTTCATGAAAGTTGTTCCACCCTGTCTTAGCTTCGAAATGGTATAAGGTTCACCCCGATTCGATAACCATAGCTCCAGTTATGACTAAAATACTATGAGATGCCAAATCTGCCATTTAGCTTTTGTCTTCAAAATTGATATTTGCTTGTACTATTGCACTTGTGTTGTACTTGGATGATTTTGGAGCCTAATGGAAGGGCTATTGTGGTAACCTTACTTGTGTGTATTGTGGGGCTGAATTAAGGAAAAGAAGGAAGCCATAAATGGCTGGAAATTTGGTAAACACAAAGGGCATGCTGCCCAAATTTGTACTTGAGGTTTAAGTAGAATTACGCTTATCTTGAGTAAGATTTTGAGGACGAATCTAACTCGATTTGTCTAGGTTATTCAAGTTTCCTTTTGTGGAGGTATATAAAGCGAATTTCAGCCGAAACTTGTACCCTTGGAATTTACAACTAATGGAAATATGTTTTTTTCATTTCTTTGACCCAAATGGCATTTTTCACATATAATGGCTTTAAATTTCACCGTTTGGAAAGTGAGCAAGGGTTTTACGAATAGTCCCTAAATAAGTTTCAATTACTTGATTCTCGTTGAACGAAATGTTTAAGTTTCGAGCCTTAGTTATCTTTCAATGCTCTTAAATAATATTTTCTTATGATTATTCTTAGGGTTTCTTGGTGATTAGGAGTGTTACCCGGAAGGAATTTTGGACGTTATTTTGCTTATATAAGTGAGTGTTCTATATACAATTTGTTTCTAATGACTATGTGAACTATTGTGATTATTTGGATTGTTGTTTTAATACGTGATTGAAGTATGTTATGTTTCCAATATTTTCAGAAATGATTTTTGCTAGGCGAGTGTGTACTTTATCGCACTCGACCTAAATGAACGTGAAATTTCAATGATTGAATGATTAAATGTTACTTGTGCATGAATGTAAGCCTTCTGGCTGAACTGGGCCCTTGCCCTTTGTTACTGGTCGACTCGAGCCAGAAGCGGACTCGGTCGGGCGATTAGTGACCCTGGGTGAATGTTTGGTATACTCGAGTATTATCACGAAGTCTGGAGAGGACTGGCCAGTGCACTGGCTAGAATGGGGAGAACTAAATGAATGAATGAATGACAAGATTGACGGAGGGGTTTTCAATTACAAATGAAATTTTTCTAAACGATTGAAGGAATAAGGAAATGGTCGATGAACGAATGAACGAATGAACGAATGGCTCCATGTATCCTTTTAATGAATGTGTTACTATCGCTTTCATTTCATAAATGTTTTCTGGATTACTTGTTATTATCTGATAAACATCCTTGCTTAATTATTTGATTGAGTATATAGAATCTCGCTGGGCTTTTAGCTCATACCACGCCTTTTGTTTTCCTTACAGGGGTGGCAAGCACGGGCGAGAGGCCTGTATAGAATAGAATAGTCTAGATTTTGTTTTGAATTGTTTTGTTTTGGCTTTTGCACTCGCTCTAGTGCTTGGATAGAGTTGGTTGTATTGAGAAAGTTAGATGTTTGGTTACATTTGGGACTGTACTTCTGGTTGAGATTGGGATGAATGTAAATATATGTTTCCAGTTTGGGGTTTGTTTTTTTTTGTTTTCCTCGAGGTTGTATATTTTGTTCGGAGAGAGTGATCGAGTCCTGGCGAGAGCTGGGCAGGCGGTCCGCCGAACCCTTTGGTTCACCTTAGGGGAAGGTGGGGCTGTCACAGTATCACTAACTAATAATTGAACACTTAAACATAAAAATACCTATTTAAGACTAATATACAAGTCTCCAATATTCCAAGTTTATTGTATTCTTGAATCGATTATTATTTCCAAACGCGCATTCACTATTCACACTTAACAAGCTTTCAAAAATTACATTTTTAAACAAGTCACTTTAAAGATACAACTAAGTTATAGATCCATGTAATTAGGTCTAAAAGTGTTAGAAAATAATATTCGGGGCAATTGGCCAAATAAATAATTAAATAAGAATTAGGAGTTTAAAATAAGAAAATTTGTGAGTCCTCACATTAATCCCATTCAATCCCTTGGACCAATAAATCATCAATTTCATCCAATTCATTTTATCAATTTATTCCTTTTTAGGGTAATTCAATCAATCTTTGAATAAATCATCAATTTCATTCAATCCATTTAATTAGTTTACCCATTTTTACTGCCATCTAGTCAATTTTGAATAAATCATCAATTTCATCCAATCCATTTTATCAATTTATTCGTTTTTAGGGTAATTCAGTCAATCTTTGAATAAATCATCAATTTCATTCAATCCATTTAATCAGTTTACCCATTTTTAGTGCCATCCAGTCAATTTTGAATAAATCATCAATTTCATCCAATCCATTTGACCCATTTATTCTTTTTTGGGGTTTCGATCCAAGGATAACTGAATAAACTAGTCGAGACATTGCGATTCTTTCAAGAGTAGACTCTTTCACACATCACTTTATGTGTCAATCAAAGTAATCAATCCATTTGGACTTTGTCCTCATTTTGTTAGGACAAGTGTCTCTTCTCACTCCAATTGGCCAAATTTTTCAAAGTATTTTTCACTCGAATATCAATAAGTTGATCGGATTCATCAGGTATTGTATGTGCCTACCCTAGAGGATTGCATTCTCATGTTAGGCCTACCCTTGGCACAAAAAGGGCTCCCCCAATAGGACATGCATCCGAATTACTTTAATTTTTACAAACTCGTGTCTTTTTCTTTTTCTTTTTCTTTCGTTTTTGTCAACAGCTGGTCAAGAGAGAAATTTAAATAGGGTTTTTCCTAAATTTTCGGATAATTGCAAACATAGTTACACAAAGAAACCCTATCATTACATGGTCACATAGCCGAAGTTCAAGAAATAGTGTAAACACGAGTACACATCCTGAATCGTCTAAGGTGTTAAACAAATTTCAATGAGTTAAGCATGGAGATGATTGCACAACGGCGTGTGATTGATCAGTTGGTTGCTGGTAGCAGTAGCGGTGTACAACATGATCCCTTACGTGCTAGTCAAATTGAGCCACAACCACTACCCCTACCCTATATTCAAACCTCTTCTGCTCCACATTTCGTAAATCCACCTGAGGAAGCTTTCATATATCTCACTCATGGCCTACCACATACCTAAACATCTAATACCCACATCAATTCTCCTCACACTCCAGTTCCTCAAAAAATTATCCACCTGTTGGACTATCAATTCTCTCCCCTTCCGAAGAAAATTTCGATAAATTTGGGGAGTTGTCTTTCGTTAAAATCCATGAAAATCATTCATGCTTGTGTCTTTGGTTTAACTATATTTTTGTAAATAGTTTTGAATCAAGTGGCTTTTGAAGACACGTCTTGTTTAACAAATAACATGCTATTAAGTTTGATCTTTATCTTGAAATTCAATAAAATGTATAGTTTTATATATACTGTGTTACTTACGCATTCTTTTCAGATGACCAAGAATAAAATCTTCTGACCCTTTGGATATCATTGTTCCGAAATTTAATGGCAACAATCTCGATATCTCACGAATGTGAATTTGGATTTCAAAATGAGGAGTAGCGAAGAGACATCCGAAAATGTTTTAAAGAGGTCCGAATGGTATAAACAGAAACTCAATCCGAATTGGGATCAAGATTAACGAAATGAAAAATTAGTAGTCACTTGATAAGAAACAGCTAAATGCCATCTGTCATGGTCAGTGCTATCAAAAGAGAATGACCCTTACTTACCATAAAAGGGTCAAATCATGACTATTCAGACGATGAGACAAAGCGTTGAGGTAACTTTTGTCGG
Organism: Coffea humblotiana; assembly: GCA_023065735.1. NCBI lineage: Eukaryota > Viridiplantae > Streptophyta > Magnoliopsida > Gentianales > Rubiaceae > Coffea > Coffea humblotiana. The sequence goes on from JACYVW010000026.1 coordinate 496,417, forward strand.
TGTAAGATGAGGCTAAAAGAAGAGTTTGTCCCAAATTGGCAAGGATTTTTTATCGTCAGAAAGGTATTACCTGGCGGAGCACTTGTTCTAGTAAAAATGGATGGACAAGTTTTCCCTCAACCGATCAATTCGGATATGTGTAAGAAATTCTTCATCTGATAAATGGGAGTTTCTTTTCAGGGTTAATGTGAGGAATGGAATGAAAGTCAGGCTTCTTCCTTTCCAATTAAACATTCTGTCTCTAGTTATCCATTTTGAACCTTCAGAATAAATTATTTCGTTTGAGAACCCCTGAGGATTGCAAACCCCACACTGGGGCAAGTTTGAGTTGAAAAAAGAGGAAAGAAAAGCCTCAAGAGGTGAAAAGTGATAAAGGAACAAAAGGAAAGAAAATTAAAGGAAAAAACCTGAGTTAAAAAATAAACAGGGGCAAATTTTGAAAAATTTCAAAAGGTGAATGGAATGAGAGAAGAAAAAAAAAGAAAAATTAAAGAAAAGAACCTCGGTTGAGAATAAACTGGGGCAATTTTAGTTTAATCCTAAGCAGGGTTAATATGACAATGCGATCTCTGATCATTTAAACCACTTTTGAAATCCGCCTTCAAGCCTTAACTTTTCTAAGCACCCCACCAGACCCCATTACAAAAACCGAAAGTCCTGACTTCTGTTCTTTACGTCACCTCTTTTAAGGAAATTTTCTCAGTCACATGGCAAATGATGTCAATACACCTTCACCAATTTTGCAAAGGAAGGATTGTCGTACTGATGCCATCATTTCTTAAAACACATTTCTGAGTTGTTAAAAGCTATCGGCAGGATTGGTTCATTAGTGGAAACTCGAAAGGGCACCTTTGAAAAGAAAAAGAAAAAAAAAAGAGAAAAAAGAAAAGAAGAATGCAAGAAAAGGAAAAAATGAAAAATGAAAAATGGAAATAAAAGAAAAAGAAAAAAAAATGTGGGGGTAATCTTGGTGAAAACCCGAAATGACGCTAAGGTAGAGTTGCACAAAGAAAGCAAAGGTGACTCAATTCATTGGGATTCCTTTTCACATTGTGGTTTTTCTGCTAGCATTGAATTTCGGACGGACGATATCCAAAGGGTCAAACGGGACACTTTGTTAGAGGCCAAAATATTTTGGTCATCAACATAGATTGTTGGACTTGTGATTCATTTCACTAAAGTCATCTTTTTCTTTCAATGCAAGTCGATGGTTATTTTTTGCATTACTTTGGTTTTTGACATTTTTGTATAAAAATTTTTTGGGTGTTGCATAGTTTCATTTGTTCCATTGGATTTTATCAAATGACAATTTTCTCGATTTATCGAAAGGTGCATATGCATAAGTTTCCATGTTAAGTTAGTATTGGAAACTAAGACAACCGGGATGCAATTTGCGGTGCAAGGTCGGATTTTGCAGCATCGAGGGAAAAACATCAAAATACTCATGTTTACACATTTCTCGAAAGCCGGACGGATTGAATGGTGGTGACATTATTTTGATTGTTTCACATAGCAAAACTGGGAAAATTATTTTTGTAACAAAATCATGGAATGTCACCCAACAATTAAACATTCAGGGTTCCAATAGTAGAGGAAGTGAGAATCAAAGCCTTAAGGAGGAGCAACAATGTCACAATGCGAAGCAAATGATTGGTTGTACAAAAATTGATTCAAATTGGGGCAATTTTTGAAAAGATTTTTCAGGTAAATATTCAAGAACCTTTTCATGCAATAACGTGTTTTTTTCTTTCACCGTTAGCATCGAGTTTATCTCACTAACATGTTTTTTCTTTCACCATTAGCATCGAATTTATCTCACTAACATGTTTTTGCTTTCACCGTTAGTATCGAGTTTATCTCACTAACGTGTTTTTTTATCACCATTAGCATCGAGTTTATCTCACTAACGTGATTTTTCTTACACCGTTAGCATCGAGTTTATCTCACTAACGTGTTTTTTTCTTTCACCGTTAGCATCGAGATTATCTCACTAACATGTTTTTTTCTTTCACCGTTAGCATCGAGTATATCTCACTAACGTGTGTTGTGATTTTCTATCACCGTTAGCATCGAGTTTATCTCACTAACGTGGTTTTTCTATTTTTCTTTCACCGTTAGTATCGAGTTTATCTCACTAACGTGTTTTTTTCTTTCACCGTTAGCATTGAGTATATCTCACTAATGTGTGTTGTGGTTTTCTATCACCGTTAGCATCAAGTTTATCTCACTAACGTGGTTTTTCTATCATCGTTAGTATCGAGTTTATCTCACTAACGTATTTTTTTATCACTGTTAGGATCGGGTATTATCCCACTGACCGATGTTATGGCAGGATCGGGTTTTATCCCACTGACCGATGTTATGGCAAGATTGGGTTTTATCCCACTGACCTTTTTATGTTTACAGGCTTCAGATCATGGCAGAATAACTATAGGTAAGTATTTGGTATCTACGTCTTTATCTCAAACTTCTTCGAAACTCAAACAAAGAGAGGCAAGTTGTAGACAGCAAAAATCTCATTTGTTTAATTTAATTTTAGCTTTATTTTTTTATTCTTGTTTTATTTTATTTTAATTGATTAAATGATAGTTAGTGCTTATTTTTGTTTATTTTTATAAATTAGGTTCATCTTTTTATTTTTAGGATATTTTCGCGTTAAATTTGAGAAAAGAAAAATCTCACAAAAATGCCAATTTTCTATCTTTTCAAACTCGATTTTTTCAAGATAAAAATAAAATAATTTTTTGTAAAGTAAAATTCCAAAAGGAAAAGGAAAACAACATTATTTGATTATCTTAAATTTGTTTTACAAAATTAATTTAAAAAAAAAGGAAAAAAACAAAATAGTAGCTAGGTAGAGTACATGCAATAGGGCCAAGTGGGGTGCATGCAAAAGGGACAAGTGTCTCTATTTTTCTTTGGACACCACAACAAAGGGAGGGGGTAGGTGGCAAGACACTTGGAGGCCTAGGAAATGTTAGAAAAACAAAAAAAGCAAAGAAAAGCTAAAGAGAGAGCTACGGGCTTAGGGAAAAAAACCAGAAAAAAAAGGAGAGAAAGGTGTGTTGGCTGAAAGGAAAGAAGGAAACAAGGGAAAGAGTGATTGAGAGAGGGAAGATAGAGAGGGAGGTGGCGGCTGAACTAGGAAAAGAGGAGGAAACTGAGAGAGGAGCTGAGTAAGAAAGAGAGGGAGGAAAATCTGGAAAAACAAGAAGGGAGAGTAGAGAGTGTAACAGAGCAGAAATGGCATCTCAACTGTATTCCCATTATTCTGCAACGGCGGCCTCAGCTTTCCCGCTCTTCTCTTCACCACGCTCCAAATCTTCCCCAACCCATTCCAAATTGGAGCCAGCCAGGTTTAAGTTGACATGCAGCTTGGGGTGATAAGAATTGCTCTCCCTCAGACCATTCATCACAACCCAGTGATAAAGTGAAGCAAAGCAACGAGCTGTTTGTCGGAATTGTGGGGGTAGCGGAGCAGTCATTTGTGATATGTGTAGTGGTACAGGAAAATGGAAAGCTCTCAACAGAAAACGGGCAAAAGATGTTGACGAGTTCACTGAGTGTCCCAATTGTTATGGTAGAGGGAAACTCGTGTGGCCTGTATGTTTAGAGACTGGTTTGCCCAACAACAAAGGTCTGCTCAGAAGGCCAGACGTTAAACAATTGCTTGACAAGACAAGATGTATAATGGTCGCTTGTTGCCGAACTCTTAGGTAACTTTTCTTTTGTTGCAACCATTCTTTTTTCTTTTTTCACGTTTTCCATCAGTTGTCATATTTTAACCCTGCTTATCAGCTATTGTCTTTTTCATTCAGTGGCTTTACACTTTTCTTTACTGAAATGGTGTGTCCGTTTGTCCGTTTTTCTTTTCCTTGTTCTTCTTCTGATTATCAATTTTCTTGCTTCTGCGTTTACTCTCGGAGGCATGAGCTTGAAATGTAGTTAACAGTGGAATTATAGAGTAACAGGTTGTTTGACTAGAAAATTTTCAGATTTCATTGGATTCTCTTTTCCTTTTTGGTCTTAGATGGAAACCGAAGTCTCTTGTTGTTTTTCCTTGCCTTTCGTGTGTTTCTTGCTACTTTGAACTCCTTGAATGAAATGTTTTGTTATGAAACTTTGTTAAGAAAATGGGCCGAAGTTTGGTGTTGATTTGGTTGGCAAATCTGTGGTTTTTCTGTTTGAGTTCGCGGATGATTTCGATGTTGAAAGGAGTTCCCAAAGTTGCAGAAAGAACAGCGGCCAAAACGTTGCAACGAGGAACAAAGCCTTCGAAGCTTTGCATGGGAATTTCTGAAAATTACACTTTACCCCCTAATTTTCTAAATAATGCTACTTTGGCTCAAAAATTGAAAAATTAATCAATTTTGTCCCTTTTGAATATTATTCTTCCTTTACATGTTTTAATATGATTTTTGGATAAATTGTTCATGAATTTTTGGGATGAAATTTGAGATTTAATAATTTTTGATAGATTTCTATTTTTGATTTGGATTTTAGAAAAATTTTGGATAATTTTGTTGTTTAATTATAGCAAATGGGTTTTCATTCATTTTGTGAAGTTTAGCATTTGGTTTTAGTAGACTTCATCTTAAACCCTTAGTTTTATTTTATTTTAATTTAGACCCTTAATATTTGTAAAAATAATGAATTGACCCCTCAAACTTCCATAATTGTTTCAATTGGGTCCTTGTTTGTTTTAATTTGTTGAATATAGGTTGTTTACGTTCATTTAAATGAATTAATTGATTCAATTTCATGTTTATTTTCATCTTTTATGATTATTAGTTAATTAAAGTGATGCCTTGACCTTTTTCCTTGTTTTGGAGGGTAAATAAGAAAAATTTCATTTCATTAGGTCACCAATTCAAGGGAGGTACACTCTACTCCTTATTTTGATTTTACTTAAATCTATGTGCTTCTATGTGACCTTATGTGTGTAATTACATGTTTTTATTGAATGTTTTTTTATTTCATCAACTTATTTATTTATTTCATTTGTTTTAATTTTGTATATTTATTTTAATTTAAATTTTTAGTTATTTGAGAGGCAATTAAATGCCAAAATTGTAATAGTTAGGTTCTTATTTTATTTTATTTCATTCTTTACCCCTTTAGATTGTAGTTAGGGCCCTCAAATGTAATAGTTAGGGCTTTATTTGCTTCATTTGCTTTGTGTGTTTTGCATGCTTATGTGTTTACGTGTTACTCGCTTTCTTAGGGTCTTGCATCTAGATATCATGTTTATGTGCTATGTGCTATATGTGATTTATGTGTTTATTTGCTTTATTATGTTTTACATGATTTATTTGATTATAATAAATGCATGACGTCACCACACTAGTCCAACGCTAGTTGTGGCCTCTTTTTCCGATTCGACACTAGTCCAACGCTAGTTGTGGCCCTTTGTTCTGATTTCTAGCTAATCCAATGCTAGTGAGAACTTATAGACATGGGTTAGTTCAACGCTAGACCCTTAGGGACCGTTCACGCGTTAGACCATGTTTGTGTGACACAATCACTACATTTTCATGCAAATTTTTATTTTTTAGGTTTTCTTCATTTTTGCATTTCCCTATACGTGTATCCCCCTTTTCCCATATTCTCCTGTATGTATATTCCTTATCCCTATATGTAAGACATGATATTAGAATTGCATTCCATTTAAGAAATTAGAACTAGGTTAGATCATTTGCTTGATTAGATAGGAAATACCCCTCGAATATGGGATATGGACGAGTATGGTTCTCTAGCCTTAGCACGCTCGTAATACCTTTATTAAAGGGAAAATTGAAGTCACGAGTATTAGTTTCCTCCGCACCCATTATGATGCATTCCCTAAGGTCACGTATATTTGTATATTATAATTTTTCCATTTTTTCAAGTCTCATTGTTGCATATTCGTGATCTCTTCAAAGAATCACATTTGGACGTCGCAATTAATGCGATTTGCACCAATCAAGTCTCAAAGAGACATATTGACCCTTCCGATATACATTAGGTCTAAGTTTGCATTCATATAGTGACATTCAAATGTGATAAACTTTTAGGTTAAAATAGGAAATTTTTTATTAAATCACGCAACTAGCCTTGGTTAGATTGAAAGGGTGCCTTGGATTATTATTCTTGCCTTCCCTTTCTTCAAATGTGACTCCCGACCCCTTTTTTCTCTGATTTTCGAAAATTTGGAGTCGTTTAAAAAGGGTTTTTTCCTACTTTTTCTTAAAAAATTCATTTTGGGTGACTTGGTACACCTTAACTCAATACCAAGTGGCGACTCCTATTTTTTATTAAAAACCCTTTTTAAACTATTATTTTTGGGTCAAAATCGTCACATTTTTAGGTCCCATTTAGGCCCATTTTCTTATTATTTTTCTAAAAATAAAAATTCATTTTTCAATCAAAAATTAATCAAAACTTCATTTTTATAAACACCTTATTTTTCATTTAAAAATGGGGTGCGACATATATCGTCCTTTCGGAGTTCAATGTTGGCAATAGAACCACAATGTGAAGAGAAATTCAAATGAATTGAGTCACCAGCCATTCAAATCCAAGTTCACCGTTCCTCATAAAACCCTACTTTAGTACTCTTTCGGGTTTTCACTAAAGTTACCCCACACCTTTTTATCATCTTTTTTCGTCATTTTTCTTCTTTTTCTTTTCTCTTTTCTTCTTTCTTCTTTCTGCTTTTCAAATGTGCTCTTTCGGGTTTTCACCTGATGAACAAATCCTGTCGATAGCCTTTATCAACTCAAAAAAATATGTTTTAAGAAATGATGGCATCTGTGTGACAATCCTTCCCTTACAAAATTGGTGAAGGTGTATTGACATCATTTGCCGTGTACTTAAAAAATTTTCTAAAAGAGGTAGTGAAAAGAACAAAAGTCAGGACTTTCAGTTTTTTCTAATGTGGTCAGGTGAGATGCTAATAAATGGTTAAGGCTTGAAGACAAATTTTATAAGTGTTTAAATCACATGAGGTCGCATCTTCATATTAACCCTACTTAGGATTAAACAAAAATTGCCCCAATTTATTCTCAACTGAAGTTCTTTTCTTTAATTTTCTTTTCTTTTGTTCTTCTATCACTTTTCATCTCTTGAGACTTTTCTTTCTTTCTTTTTTTTTCAACTCAAACTTGCCCCAGTGTGAGGTTTGCGATCATCAGGGGTTGCCAAACAAAATAATTTATTCTGAAGGTTCAAAAGGGATAACTGGGGATAGAATGTTTAATTGGAAAGGAAGAAGGCCTGACTTTCATTCCATTCCTCGCATTAACCCTAAAAGGAAACTCCCATTTATCAGATGAAAAATTTCTTACTCATATCCGCATTGATCGGTTGAGGGAAAATTTGTCCATCCATTTCTGTTAGAACAAGTGCTCTACCAGACAATATCTTCTTGACAATAAAAGGGCCCTACCAATTTGGTGCAAACTTGCCTTTGGCTTCCTCTTGCACTGGCAAAATCTGTTTCAACACTTTGTCTCCTTCTTCGAATAGTCGCGGTTTGATCTTCTTGCTGTAAGTACGAGCCATTCTCTTTTGATAGCACTGATCATGACAAATGGCATTTAACCTTTTCTCATCAATCAAAGACAACTGCTCATGACGTTGTTTAATCCAATCAGTTTCATCCAATTTGGTCACCATTAGTATGCGCAATGAAGGAATTTCAATCTTAGTGCTAATATTAATGATTTCTGTTTCTTCTAGGTTCGGTTTGGATTTCTCTTCATATTGTCTAAGATTCTTTAACAAAGACTCAGATTCTTCCTCGTTATCGCTCTCATCTTGAATGTCTGATTTCATAATTCCGAATTCGTGAGGGATATCTGTGAGGACCCGTAAATTCCCTTCTTTTATATCATTTAATTCTATTTCTTTTCATGCATTTTCTTTATTTTATTTTACCACCTTAATTTTCTAGACATTTTATAAGTGAATATAGTTTTCTAAAACATTTTTTCTAGTATAAGTTAGTTCGAGTTAGTTTGGAAGTGTAATAAGGATGTGGGACCCGCTAGTGCGTTAAGTGAGAGAAATTCGGCCAATTAGGTTAAGTTTTGCATGAAGGGATTTAATTACTAGGTGTTAAGAGATAATTAGAGGTTAGTTAAATATTTAACCATCAGTAAGCAAGAGGATAATGATAAAATCCAAAAAGGGCCACGTGTCGCGTTCCTACTTGAAGATGACTTGCCTAACTTTCTTTACCTTTACTAAAAGCTTAATTTTGACCAAAAATCATCTTCATTTGCTTCCTTTTGGCCGAAAATTTTGAGAGAAAAAGAAGAAAGTGAGCTTCAACTTTTCCTTTCATTTCTTGCCTAAATCTCGAAATCCAACCGATTAAATCTTGAATTCTTCCATAAAAGTGACTTGCTAAAGAAGCTTGAAGGTGTTGGTGGAGTTGTTTTGGAAGAGAAAGCCCTAAGTTACAACCTTTCTTGAGGTATTAAGGTATTTTGCTTGGAAACTCAAGTTTTGTTCCTACTAATGGTAAATTAGTGACTTGTAGTGGTTAAATAGCTTGTTTTGTGGATGATTTCATGGATTAAAGTAAAGTTGGATGAATTTCTTATTTTTTTGGGAATTTTTCTGTTTTCATATGATGGTCATGGTTGGCTTGGATTGATGGCTTAATATGGTATAAAATCGGAGCTATGGTGCGTTAATTGTGGTGAATTGCGGAAATTCCAGTTTATGTGCACAAATTTCCAGCTTTAGGATTTCTAATTCGAGCCACTAATCGGCTATATATGAGGGGTATTGAGACCCTAATTAGGTATGTTTAATAGCTTGTGATTTGTGTGTGAAATTGTGGCTGAATTGGATTGAGTTTGATGTGGTTTGTAGGTTGGAAAAGTAAAGGAAAAACAAGCGAAGTGCTGTCAAAATTTTCGCAGGAACCTTTGAGCAGTCTTGGGAAATTTGCAATATCTGGTTGTAGAAATATCGGAATTAAGTTCCGTTTTTTGCGTTTTAAACTAGATTCATAGGGCTATAAACCGTGAAAATTTCAGCCCTAGTTCTGTCTGTGTGAATTATGGTGATTTTCCAAAGTTGACTGAAATTACATACCTGTTCTGTCTTTTACTGGATGAAGCAGCGACTTGAGGTTTGAATTTGACCGAATTGTGATCTTAATCTTATAAATGTGTCTTCTGAGAAATTGTACCCATTTGAGTCTATTTTCCGACGGTATAACTTTTATCAATTTTGGACTTAAGAATAGTGAGATATGATTTTTCCAATGATGGTGCGCAAATCTGGAAAATCCTGTTTTCCTACAATTACTTTTACCTTCATTTTGCATCTTAAGTTTGGAGTTAGTAAATCATTGTAGGTATGGTTTTGGAAGAATGAAGGGTTTTGGGGTCGTTCTTGCCGTAAGACCAATTATTACCCGTTTTACTCAAAATTTACATTTTATCTCCTTGCATTTGTAGTCCATTTGAATAGGCATTCGACTAGTAATCGAGCCTCACTTGTGCACTCCGTTTATTGGGTTTGTGAATGCGAAAATCCTAATTTTCTTGTCTTGATTATTCTAGGATTTCTCGATGATTAAAGCCCTACTTTGGGTGAAGACTTTTGACGTGTCTTTACTTGGATTGGTGAGTGTACCACTCCCCTCAATTGTTGCCTAACTTGGTATATGTACTTGCAACTTGTGACTTGAATGACTGTATTACCTGTTTATTCGGTATGAGACGAGGGTGTACTTTACCACACTCGTTCTCTGGCCTGTGTGACTTGTTTCCTGTATCTACTTGAATCTTTTACCTGCGTCTAATATGGATCCCGTGTACACTTGAATCTTATACTTGATATTATGTCGTTTGGATGCATATCCAACGACCTTCCTGTGCTTGTTAAATCTGAGCTCAACCTCATGGGTAGTTACTTGATTCGAGCCAGCAAGGGCTTGGTCGAGGAAAGTAACGAACCATGGGCGCCTGTTCCTGGGAAATCTTTGGGTATTGGAGACTCTGGATTTCCGGTATACTCGAGTATTACCAACCACTGTTACTGTTGAGGTGTTCGGGCCCGGTAAGGGGTATGTTTGGTGAACAGGATTTGGCGTTCTAAGAGGGGTCTACGGACATGTTTGCTTCTTTAAACGTTGACGGAGGGTTAACGAGTTGGATCAAGTACTGCAATGGGAATTTGGCTCCCGAGAGCCACCTGTATCCTTCCCGTCTAAGATGTTTATTTATTTCTTATTTGCCAGGTCTACTTGAGTAAATGAAAGAAAATCTTCATGGTTCATGATAGTTTGTATTTTGGGTACCTCATTGAGCGTAAGCTCACCCCGTTCCGTTACTTTTGTTTTCCTTACAGGGTTTAACTTCTTGGAAATCATGATTTTGAAGAAAAGAGTAGAGCTAGTGATATACATCCCTTTTGATTTTGCTCCTCTGTATAAGAAACCCAAATTTTACTTCGAACAAGTATTTCCCTTGACTTGTAAAGTTCCAACGTATGTATATAAGTAATTATTCATGTTTTCTCCGTATATTTGATGATGAATGTATGCCTTTGTGTTCTTGATTTGGTAAGCTCCGATTGTTGGGTTTCTTTGGGTTCGATCGCACGTAAGTTAGGGTTTGTGTGATTCGACTTCGTAGTTCTGGCGAGAGCTGAGAAGGCGGTCCGCCAAACCCTTTGGTTCACCTTAGAGGAAGGTGGGCTGTCACAATATCGAGATTGCAGTCATCAACTTCTGAAATAGTGATATCCAAAAGGTCAATGTGTTTTATTTTTGGTCATCTGAAAAGAATGAGATAAATATAACAATGCATAAGTAAAACAATTGGAAAATGAACACTGTGCATTTCATTGACAAAACGTCATAATATGCTGCTTAACAAAAGGTACGCTACTTAACATAAGACTTGTATTGAAAAGACATTTGATACAAAACTATTTACAAAACTGAAAGGTAAAAGATGATCAATGCGAATGATTTCTTTCATAATTCTCAACCAAAGGCAATCCCCTAGATTTACCCAAATTCCCTTCGGGAGGGAAATGTGATTTGTAGTCCAGTTTTGGATGGCTCTTTTGAGCACAAAAGGCTTATCGATTATTCCAATTACTTCATTCTCTTCCACAATGTATGTGACAAGCTCCTTAAACTCCACATCAGTGGTAATGGCCCCTACAGTATTTTTATACTCAGGAAGAAGGTTCTCGCTGACATTCGACCCTAACTCACCTCTTTTTTTTTAAACTATGTCCCCAGCATCAATCATGTCTTGAATCTTATGCTTTAGTGCCCGACAATTGCCAGTAGAGTGGCTAGGACTTCCAGAGTGATATACACAAATTGCTTGAGGATTATAGCCAGCAGAAATGCCCCTATGGTAGGTTTTAGGAGGCATCATGCCAATTTTACCAACAGTCTTAAGCTGTTCGTATAATTGGTCGAAGGGTCGGCCCAAATTGGTAAAGGAATGGTATTGGATTTGATTTTGAGTTTCATTGGTTTGAGGATGATTATAGGTTTGGTTATTTGGCAAAACAGGTCTTGGATTAAAAGGAAGTCGAGGTCGAGTTTGAAAACTTGGTTGAGAATTCTGGAAATGTGGTATAGGTATGTTTGTGTAGTTGGGTCGGGGACGAGGATGGTTGACAGTAATGTAATAGACAAAATGTGAGTTTGGGTAATAAGGGTAGGGGTATGAGTAGGTAGGTTGACTAGCAGGTAAGGGATCATGCTGAACACCACTGCTGCTACCAGCAACCAATTGATCAATCACGCGCCGTTGTGCGGTCATCTCCATGCTTAACTCATTGAATTTGTTTAACACTTCGCTCAGTTGAGCTCCCAGATTTGCAAGGTCAGCTGATGGCGTCGTTGCAGACCTATCAGATGATTTAGGATGTGTACTCATGTTTATACTATTTCTCAAAACTCGGTTACGTGATCGTGTGATGATGGGGTTTCTTTGTATAGATATGTTTTGCAAATACCTGAAAATTTGGAAAAAATCCTATTTAGATTCCCTTCTTGATTAACTGCTGACAAAAAGAAAAAAAAAACGCGAGTTAGTAAACATTAAAGTAATTCGGATGCATGTCTTATTGGGGAGCCGTTTTTGTGCCAAAGGTAGGTTTAGAATGAAAATGCAATCCTCTAGGGTAGGCACCATACAATACCTGATGAATCCGATCAACTTATTAAGTGAAAGACAATTTGAAAAATTTGGTCAATTGGAGTGACGAGAGACATTTGTCCTAACAAAATGAGGACAAAGTCCGAGTGGATTGATTACTTTGATTAGCACATAGAGTGATGTTTGAAAGAGCCTACTCTTGAAAGGATTGCAACGTCTCGACTAATTTATTCAGGGAACCTTAGATCAAAACCCTAAAAAAGAATAAACGGGTCAAATGGATTGGATGAAATTAATGATTTATTCATAAATTGGCTGGATCGCCCTAAAAATGGGTAAACTGGTCAAATGGATTGAATGAAATTGATAATTTGTTCAAAATTGACCGGATTGTCCTAAAAATGAGTAAACTAGTAAAATGGATTATTTGAAAATTGACTAAATTGTCAACCCATTTGTGGTTTTCAAATTGTACGAATTTCATTACAATGCATCAGTCTATGAGTTTTCTAAAATCAAGATTTGGTCTCGATATATTTATCGTCTCAACAATGAGGAATAATTTGTGAATTTCTTCAACTTAATGTCCTTTACGCAAGGAATTTTTACCAATTCTGATAAAACGGCCAAAAGATGATTGTTAGATACTCATATTCTAATGTGCAAAAGTTGCTCTATCATCTTCGAGACTAATGTCACCATCGTGGAAGGGATCGGATCCGACCTTACCTTGTGCACTACCTCTTTGGATGATACAAAAAATATAAGCATGCAAGTCTCATTGGATTACATATCCGAGACACGAGGTGGTTTATTCCTAACGTGGGATTCCCTATGCGGCATTCCCTCTATGGTTGATGCATGATGCCAATTTATCAAAGCAATTAAATATGCAATTTGAACTGAAACATGACCTAAGGGACCCTTCGTATGCCAGGGTGGGTCTAAAATGATGTGTAATTATTAACCTACGACTGCAATACATTGGAATTTTAAACGTGCAATAGTCTATCTAAGAGGGTAGGTTCTAAAAGAGTATCATGCCAGATCTCTTATCTTCTAACGTTTGTGAATGCAAAAGACGAGAAAGCAAGGAAATGTTAATTCAATTGATATATGACACATAACACATTAGAACAAACAATAATAATATGAAAAATAGAAGGCAATTAAAGAAAGAAGGGTGTAATCCCTCCCCTCGTGCCTAGTGTTCCTATTCGGGTAAAGTTGACTCTATCCTAGACAATTTCTAATATGGATGCATGAGGTTGGGCTCACTAATGCATCTAGACTCGATAAAGTTTCAGGTCCCCAAACTTTCAGACCAAAGACGAAGGGTCATCAATCCCAAGGCCTAAGAGTCTGTGGTTCGAGTGATACCTCGGATATTGCTACGTGCACGTCGTGCCACGGCCGCATGTCTAAGTGGATCGATTCTAATCCTAGTAGGGAAGAGTGGTGTGACAACCACTAAAAGTAAAAGGAAGTGAGGGGTTACAAAGTAAACGTATGCACGTATGAAGTGCTCATTTTGAAGGGAGGGATTAAATACCATCAAATACGGGTGAAGGTTCTAAGGTGGCTATCCCCCCTCCCCCAAGATGCAAGCGCGATATATAAACATAAGTGAATGAAATAAAACATATCACATACATGAATATCGAGACGATTGCGCGTGTTAAATGCAAGAAACCCTAAAAAGGAAAAAATGCAACCTAAAACCTCCAAATGTGATTATAAGAAGGTTAGAAAAAGAAAAGAATTGACTAAATCAAATGCTCGGACCCTCTAAGTGTGACAGCCCCACCTCTCCCTAGGGCGAACCCTAGGGTATCAGCGGACTGCCTGCCCAGCTCTCGCCAGGACTCGGTCGATCAAAGAACTAGTTACTCAAAACATCCAGTGGAATAACTTCAAAAACAAACGGTACAAACCCTAGAAAGTAAATAATCGGCAAGCCAACTGTCCGAACTTAGAAATCTACTAAAAGTCTCACTTACTACTCCATACTACAACTACATACACGAGTCGAACTTAGAGATTCGAACTTACAAGAGTCGCGAGTAGAATTCTCTTAAACAATAGGTTACAAGTTGGAATAGAATACAACTAAGAAAGCTCTTGAGCAAAAGTTCGTCTCAGATCTGTTAAGGAAAAACAAGAGAGTGGGGTGAGCTATAGCCCAGTGAGGTTCCAAGTAAAACAAGTAAGCAAATAGCCAAATAAGAGTATAAAGTAATCAAGTAAACATCGAATAAAACAATAACAATTTAATCACAGTGCAATTCAAGGATACGGGTGGCTTCCAAAAGCCAAACTCCCTTCAGCTTGATCATACCAGGGTCCGTTGACTCTCCGTCAATGTTTGCATTCATAGAATATACAGTCCGTAGAACACCACTTTCTCCAATCTCCGTCCACCGATCAACCCCCTACCGGGCCTGCACTCCATAAACAGTAGTTAGGTAATACTCGAGTATACCGGTTTCCAGTGATCAGTAAAACAGTCCCCAAGGTTTATCGGCCGTCTCGACCAAGCCCTTGCTGGCTCAATCCAACCGACTCACCTATGAGGTTGGGTACCCAAACAGTAGCAGTAGTTGATGGGGTATCACCCAAGCAACTCAAGTACCAAACAGTAGCAGTAGTTGATGGGTATCACCCAAGCAACTCAAGTACCAAACAGTAGCAGTAGTTGATGGGTATCACCCAAGCAACTCAAGTGCAGTCACACATATAGAGAATGCATAACTCATGATTGCAGTATACAGAGTCACAGTGGAAAATGAGGGAGGTCGAGTGCGATAAAGTACACGCTCGCCTCCATTTTTATCAAAACATGGTTTGACTCAAACAGTAGTAATTCAAGTATTCAGTTATTTCATATAAGCAGGTAGCAGGTAGTGGAACACTCACCTGTCAAGCAATGTAGTAGTCAAGCGTCAAGTCATGTGATTACGTTCACCGTCGTTTTCCCCTCCTAGGGTAACGAGTGAAATCGTTAATAAACTAGGTTTAATTTCAAGTCAAAAATGAGCTCATTAGGTGACTAAGTGAGTGATTAAATCTACTCAATTCACCCTAAGCTTTAGGCCCAAAATGCAGTAAAATTTCATGAATAAACAAGTTCAACAAGTGTAAGAGAGTTGGTTAAAAAGAAAGTTTCATTCAAGCCTTAAAAGTTTCTCGCGGGTGATCAGTCGTGCCCGTGCAGTCCCGGTACAACGGCTATAACTCACTGTAGGAAGGTCGGAATTAGGTGCCGTCAGTGGCGTTGGAAACTAGACTCAAAGGGCTTTCCAACGGTACCTTGCACACTTTCTAGTTCGTCTCCTAGAAGAACAGTAGCTCAGGAAAGTTGGCTGATTTTGCCAACCTGGATCAGTCTCAAACTCTTACTTGTGCACACCAATTCCTCATGCTAACCTCATTTGTTTTGGTTCAAATTCACCCAACTCAGTTCTCTACTAATCATATACAGGGGCTTAAATCATTTGGTATCATTTGAGCTCAAAATACAACACATAAACATGCACAAGGGTTCCATAATAAGCTAGTCATCTAGCAAAACCCAAACCAGTCCACTAATGGTCCTTCTAGCCATTTTGCTTGTTCCAAATTCATTTCAATTCACACATGAACTTAACCATTCTCTAACCAAGTTGTTTAGGCATGCTTAAGGTGTAATTAAACCACAAAAATCAAGGAGAAACTGTGAGAACCCGTAAATTTTCTTTATTTCGAGGCTTTAAATTATTTATTTGCACCCGTTTTCCATATTTTCTTTATTTTATAAATTTTCTGGACATTTTTATGAGTAAATAGGGTTTTAAAAATATTTTTCTAGTATAGATCAATTTACGAGATTTTTGGAGTGAATAGTGGACGTGGGACCCGCTAGTGCGTTAAGTGAGAGAAATTCGACCGATTAGGTCAAGTTTTGCGTACAGGGATTAAATTACTAGGTTTTAGTAGGTGATCAGAGGTTACCTAGATGAATTAACCTTGGTAAGTAAGAGGATAGGAATGAAACTTAAAAAGGTGCCACGTGTCGCGAATTTATTGGAAGTTGGACTTGGACCACTTTCTTACAACTTTACCAAAAGGTTAAAATTGACCAAAATCATCTTCATTCCTTAAGCATCTTGGCCGAAAATTTGGGAGAGAAAAGAAGAGAGAAAAGCTTCTACTTTGGTTCCATTTCTTGCTCAATCTTGCAACCCAACCATTAAACTCTCAAATTACTCCATAAAATCCATTTGCTAAGGAGGTTAGAGGTGATTGGTAGAGCTATTTTGGTGGTGGAACACTTAAGCTACAAGCTTTCTTGGGAGTTGAGATATTTTACTTGGAAACTTCACTTTTGTTTCTAATCATGCTATATTAGTGGCCTATGGTGGCTTGGTAGCTAGATTTATGGATGAATTAGTGGTTTAATTGAAAGTTGAGTAAATTTCTCATTTTTGGGGAATTTTTCTGTTTTATATAATAAATGTTAGTTAGCCTTGGATTGAAGGTTTAGTATTGAGCCAATTGGAGCTCTTGTATGTGAATTGTGATTAATTGTGAAAATTTCAGCTTTGAACAAAAATTTCAGTTTTAGGGTTTTGGAAATTGGGGCTTTTCTATAATTGATGATTGGAATGGCAATTGGCTTGGAATGAAGGTTATTGAGTAGCCTATGAGTGAATTGTAGTAATTGTGGTTGAATTGGATGGGATTTGATGTTTGTTTGTAGGATGGAAAAGCTGGAATTTAAGGGAAGTGCTGTCAAAATTTCCGCAGGAATTCCTGAGCAGTATCGGGAAATCTGTTATAACTCGATGTAGGAATATCGGAATTACATTCCGTTTGTTGCGTTTTAAACTAGACTTCTAGGGCTACAAACCGTGAAAATTTCAGACCCTAGTTCTGTCTGTGTGATTTATGGTGATTTTCCAAAGTTGACTGAAATTACATACCTGTTCTGTCTTTGACTGGACGATGCTGCGACTTGAGGCTAGAATTTCACTAACTTGTGATTCGAATCTTGTAAACATGTCTTCTAAGTAATTGTACCCCTTTGAGTGTATTTTCCGACGGTATAAATTTTATCAATTTTGGACTTAAAATTTGTGAGATATGATTTTTCCAATGAGGGTGCGCAAAACTGGAAAATACTGTTTTCCTAGAATTATTCTTACTTTCCTTTTACCTCTTAGGTTTGAGAGTTTGTTACACCTTTAGCCTTAAAATCGAAGTATTTTCCATTTTTAAAGCTATAATTGAACTTTACTTGCGTGAATCATAAAAGAGGCGTTTGACTCGTATCCGAGTATCAATGGTAGTTTCTTGCTTCTTGTAGGTCGGGTTGGTGATCCCGGACAACCGTCGTGCGAGAAATTGTGATTTGCTTGCTTAAGTGGTGAGTGTACTATGCATGGCTTGTGTTTACTTGGTTGTGTACTTGGATCCTTGAATTGGATAACTGTGATTATGTGCTTGAGGCGAGAGTGTACTTTATCGCTCTCGTTCTCTCATGTGTATAATTGATTACTGGATATGTGTGAATTGAACTGAATACTTGTGAATTGGATTCATGTCTGGCTTCATGTCGTTTTGGGTATGAGCCCTACGACTTTACTGTGATAACTGAGCTCAAGCCTTAATGGCCGTTTATCGAGTCGAGCCGGTAAGGGCCGGTCGATTAGGTAACGTGTCGTGAGGTCATTGTGTGTCGAGTGGAGCGTTTGCTCCTCGACTTGTGGTATACTCGAGTATTACCCCTGATTACTGTGAGGTGTTCGGGCCCGGTAGGGGAATGTATGGTGGAAGGTATTGGGAGTAAAGTGGTGATCTACGGTCGTACGTGTCCGTTGGACGTTGACGGAGTGTCAACGGGAAGTGATCAGTGTCGCAAAAGGAAATTGGCTCCCGAGAGCCACCCGTATCCTTTCACTTGTGAAACTAGTTTGGTATTCTTCCTATGTGTGTTATTTGTGTATGATCGAGCATGGCTATTTGTGCGCTTTGAATGCATGAATTTTAGTACCTCATTGGGCGAAAGCTCACACTCGTACTTTTGTTTTCCTTACAGGGCATGTTATTGGGAACCATGAGTTTTGGTGAAACGAGTAGAGCTTATTAGGCATTCTTTTGCATCTTGTATAGCTCCTCGACTTTTAGGAACCCTAATGTGGGACTTGAACATTTCATTTTGAATTGGAAAACCCTAGAACGGGTTATGTGTATATATTTTCTCATGTATATATGATGTACTTTCTTGGAAATGTACTTGTCTATGCTTAATTAAAGTTTAGCCGTGTTTGGGACGCGTTCGTTCCGTTTTTTTTCCGTTTTCGTTTTGCGCGCTTGTTGTCAAACTTACTTGTTGGTATACCTCCCGAAATGTTTATATTTGCGTGTATGTGACCGTTAGCAGTCCTGGCGAGAGCTGGGCAGGCAGTTCGCTAACCCTTAGGGTACGCCCTAGGGGAGGTGGGGCTGTCACAGGTGGTATCAGAGCCTAGGTTAGAAACAACTTGGGCAAGTTAGAAACTTTGTTTTAGTACCTTTTGGCATGGTGTTAGGGCGCCATTAAGTGTGATTGCTCCGTCTAAGGTTTAAATTGTAACTCGTTTTGTAGGTTATGGCTGGATCGAGCCCCGAGGGCGGAGGTGTGCCACCTCAGAGGCGTTTTCGTGTTGTGGATTACCAGGAGAGACCGGGAGGACCTATTCGCCATTGGAGTGCCGCTAGTCGGACTCGCCGATGTACCCGATGCCAGAACTTCTCGTATATAGATCGAGTAGTCATAGCCGTCCTTGACGAGTGTAGGAGGCTTAGGCGAGCCACCGCTAGGGACCATACCGAGATGGCACGATTAAGGGGAATCATGCGCATGCAAGCGGACCGAATCCGCGAGCTTGAGGCCGACATAGTTGAGGAGCAAGAGCGAACCGACGCTCTTAGGGGACAATTGCAAGTAGCCACCGACCGACTCACGAGGGTGACTAGGGTAGTGCGAGATAGGTCGGGAGGCATCATTAACGAGTGCGAGGCGCTCGTCCGAGGTGTGATCGGCCCTAATAGGCAAGTGGAGGCGTCCGGTACTAGTACACCTGATGAGGGGAGCACGCCTAACTTTAGTGGTGGGGGAGAGTCCGTGTGCTCCGTGGGGAACTAGGCTAGGGCTCCTTTGAGCCGTGTTTTGGATCCCATGTGGGGACTAGCTAGGGGAAAGCTACTCGTTAGCTACTTTTGTGTTTTGACCTAGCTTTGTTTATGTACTTTTGATTGACCCCGCTACTTTTATGGGAATGTTTGTATATATTTGACCGACTGCTACTGTACAACTTGTTTGATATGCTTATGTGTTATTTGCCTTGATATTCTTGTTTCGTGTTTAATTCTTGATTACTTGCTTACCTTTATTTTCTATTTTTGATACCGTACTTGCGTTTCGGCCCTAGATTGTGAACTTAAGACATGGAAGGGACTCGTAGTGGCCGAGGTCGTGGACGCGGTCTTAGGCAGCCTTCAATTGATAGGGGTACTCAGGAACCCGTGCCTGAACCTAACCCTGGGCCGAGAGTTGACTCGAATGCTCAAGTAGCCTCCGCTATCCAGAGAATAACTGATTTGTTGGCCCACGTAGTGGAGCATCAGGGCCAGCACCCTACCCATAACCCTGGAAACCCTGGTGAACACGTTGAGAGCGAGGATCGAGCCCTCGAAAGGTTCCAAAAGTTCTCTCCTCCGAAATTTCTGGGAGGACCTGATCCGGACGTGGCCGAACGTTGGCTGGAGAAAATGGTAGACATTTTTGCGGCCTTACACTATTCGGAGGAGAGACAGGTTACTTTTGCTGTCTTTCAATTAGAAGGAGCTGCCCGTTCCTGGTGGAACATTATACGAACGAAGTGGGAGAGAGAACTAACGCCGCGGACTTGGGCAAACTTCATAAGGGAATTCAACACGAAGTACTTTCTGCCTTTGGTCCAAGAGAAGAAGGAGGATGAATTTCCTCAGACTGCGCCAAGGCACGCAGACGGTGGCCGAGTACGAGAGCCAGTTTACTCGACTGTCGAAGTTCGCCCCTGAACTCATAGTAACGGAGCAAAGGCGAATTCGGCGGTTTACTCAGGGGCTGAACGTAGAGATCCAGAAGGATCTGGCGGTAGCCCAGATCACTACTTTTAGTGAGGCAGTAGAAAAGGCACTGAGGGTAGAGAACGCTAGGCTCCAAGTCAGAAACTTCCAGGTGAGGAAGCGGGGATTCCCTGGAAATAGTTCTAGTCAGGGTGATCGGAGTAACCCTCCTAAGTCTGGACGAGGGTCCGGTGGAGGAAGGTTTGCGGGGCCGTCGAGAGGGAGTTTGGCGAGGGGTGGTTCTTTTGGGCGAGGCCCGCAGGGGAGTGCCTCGCAAGGGAGTTCAGCTTCTGTTTCCCGAGGACCTTGTGGATTCTGCGGGAAACCAAACCATACGGAGACCAATTGCTGGAGGAAGGAGAGGAAGTGCCTGCGCTGTGGAAGTGCGGAGCACCAGATAGCTACTTGTCCAGTCCTACCCCGTGACTCGAGAGTGACCCCACAGTCTTCCAGGGCCAGTTCTAGCCAATCGAAAGTGGAAGGGGCGAAACCGAAAGTGCCCGCTCGGGTGTACTCACTTGAGCAACACCAACTCCCTGACCCATCTGGAGTCGTAGAAGGTATCATTCCTGTTTTCCATCGTCTAGTTAGGATTTTGATTGACCCCGGTGCCACCCATTCCTTTGTTAATCCTGATTTCATGTGTGGCATTGATATACAACCTGTTAGTTTACCTTATGACTTGGAAGTTAGTACCCCTACGGGAAATCAACGGTTGATTACTAGTAGGATGTACGTGAATTGTGAGATTTGGGTAGGAGAGAGAAAATTACTGGGAAACTTGGTCAGCTTAGCTATTAAGGGGTACGATGTCATACTAGGTATGGACTGGTTAGCCAAGTACGATGCCCAACTTGACTGTAAGAGGAAGGTAGTGGAATTCCGTATACCGGGGGAGGCTACGTTGAGGCTAGATGTGAGGGGCAGTCTTGCCTCATCTGCGTTGATTTCGGGCATTAGGGCTAGGAAACTATTAAGTAGAGGGGCGCAAGGGTTCCTGGCTTTTCTTATAAATACTCCCGTCGATAAGTTAAAGGTAGAGGATGTACCTATTGTGCGTGAATACCAGACGTATTCCCAGACGAACTAGTAACCCTACCTCCGGAAAGAGAGATAGAGTTTAAGATCGATTTACTACCTGGAGCATCACCTATCTCTAAAACCCCCTATCGAATGGCACCTGCCGAGCTTAAGGAATTGAAATTACAGTTACAGGATTTGTTAGGAGCGAGGGTTTATCCGAGAGAGTGGGTCCCCATGGGGAGCCCCTGTGCTATTTGTGAAGAAAAAGGATGGGACATTGAGGTTGTGTATAGATTATCGAGGGTTGAACAATATCACCATTAAGAACAAATACCCACTGCCCCATATTGATGAGTTATTTGACCAGCTACAGGGAGCCGTAGTGTTTTCAAAATTAGACCTCCGTCAGGGATAATACCAATTGTTGATTAGGAGGGAGGATGTACCCAAAACTGCCTTTAATTCTCGATATGGGCATTTCGAATTTGCCGTTATGCCCTTCGGTTTGACCAATGCCCCTGCTGCCTTTATGGACCTGATGCACAGAGTTTTCAAACCCTTTTTGGACCGATTTGTCGTCGTTTTCATTGATGACATTTTGGTCTACTCTAAATCCCGAGAGGAACACGAGGAACCATTTGAGGCTAGTCTTACGAACCCTAAGAGATCACCAGTTGTATGCCAAATTCAGTAAGTGTGAATTTTGGCTGGAGAAAATTTCATTCTTAGGGCATGTGATTTCGAAGGAAGGCATTACCGTAGACCCGGCGAAGGTAGAAGCGGTAATTGAGTGGAAACGACCCGAAACTCCCACTGAAGTTCGTAGTTTTCTAGGGTTAGCTGGATATTACCGGCGGTTTATCAAAGACTTTTCGAAACTTGCTAGCCCTTTAACCAATTTGACCAAAAAGAATGGGCGTTTCTTATGGGATTCTAAGTGCGAGAGTAGTTTCCAGGAGTTGAAACGGAAGTTAACCGTAGCCCCTATTCTAGCCCTACCTAATGGGAAAGATAGTTTTTCTGTGTATACGGATGCTTCAGGGGAAGGCTTAGGGTGTGTACTAATGCAGAATAGGAATGTGATTTCCTTTGCCTCTAGGAAACTGAAACTTCATGAGCAAAATTATCCTACTCATGACCTAGAATTGGCCGCAGTTGTCTTCGCCTTGAAAAAGTGGAGACACTACCTGTACGGGGTGACCTTTGAGGTTTATTCCGACCACAAAAGCCTTAAGTACCTATTCTCCCAAAAAGAGCTAAACATGAGGCAGAGACGGTGGATGGAATTCTTAGAAGACTACGACTGTACAATTAATTACCATCCGGGGAAGGCAAATGTAGTAGCTGATGCCTTGAGTCGAAAGGCTCAAATAGCTGGGTTAATGATCAGAGAGTGGGAGATGTTAGAAGCAATAAGTGAGTGGAGCCTTAGGTTGGAACGTCGAAGGGTAATTTTAGGAAACATCAGGATAACCTCTGCTATTCTGGAGCAAGTCAAAGAGGCTCAAAAGGAGGATCCGATGGTCCAAAAATGGAGAGACAAGGTGGAGAAAGGGGAGTTACCTGACTTTAACTTGAGCTTTGAAGGGATATTAAAATATCGGATCGGATAGTGGTGCCAGAGGACGAAACCCTGAAAAGAGAAATTCTGGAGGAAGCCCATCGATCAAAGTATACGATCCATCCGGGTAGCAATAAGATGTATCAGGAGTTTGCGAAAATTGTATTGGTGGAATAACATGAAGAGGGAAATAGCCCGTTACGTTCAAACCTGCCTCGTCTGCCAGCAAGTAAAGGCGGAACACCAAAAGCCCTCTGGTTTGTTACAACCCCTAGAGATACCTGAATGGAAGTGGGAAAACATCACGATGGATTTCGTTTCTGGTTTGCCAAGAACCCAAAAAGGACACGATGCCGTGTGGGTGATCGTTGATAGACTCACTAAATCAGCCCATTTCTTACCCATAAACATGAAATACACTCTGGAGAAATTGGCTCAACTGTATATGAGTGAAATTGTGAGACTGCACGGGATTCCTGTGAGTATAGTCTCGGATAGGGATCCGCGTTTCGTGTCTAGATTTTGGCAAAAATTTCAGGAGACCTTGGGAACCAAACTCAACCTAAGTACCACTTACCATCCCCAAACCGATGGACAATCGGAGCGAACCATTCAAACCCTTGAGGACATGTTACGAACCTGTATCTTGGACTTCGGGGGAAATTGGGGGCAACACATGACGTTAGTAGAGTTTGCCTACAACAATAGTTACCACTCTTCAATCCAAATGGCACCATACGAAGCTCTTTATGGCCGGAAATGCCGTTCACCAGTTTATTGGGATGAAGTAGGAGAAAAGAAAGTCTTAGATCCAACGATCATTCCATGGATGGAGGATGCACGAGAAAAGGTTAAACTAATCCGCCAAAGACTCCAAACCGCTCAAAGCCGCCAAAAGAGCTACGCAGACAATCGCAGGAAAGACTTGGAGTTTGAAGTTGGAGACCGAGTGTTTCTTAAGGTCACGCCATTACGAAGTATCACGGCGGGTAGAGGGAAGAAACTGCAACCTAGATTTGTAGGACCCTTTAAAGTCCTCCAAAGAGTTGGAAAAGTGGCGTACCGTCTTGAGTTACCATCCAGTTTATCCAGAATCCACGACGTTTTCCATGTTTCAATGCTTAAAAAGTACCATCCTGATCCAACCCACGTCTTACGAGCGGAGGAGATTGAGGTGGATGAAGCCCTGACCTATGAGGAGAAACCTGTGCAATTACTCGACCGAAAGGTTAAGGAGCTGAGAAATAAAAATATTCCACTGGTGAAGGTTTTATGGAGAAACCACGGTATAGAAGAGGCAACCTGGGAAGTGGAGGAAGAAATGCAAAAGAGATACCCGAGCTGTTTAGTAACTCAGGTGAGAAATTTCGAGACGAAATTCTTTAAGGGGGAGAGAGTGTGAGAACCCGTAAATTTTCTTTATTTCTAGGCTTTAAATTATTTATTTGCACCCGTTTTCCACATTTTCTTTATTTTATAAATTTTCTGGACATTTTTATGAGTAAATAGGGTTTTAAAAATATTTTTCTAGTATAGGTCAATTTACGAGATTTTTGGAGTGAATAGTGGACGTGGGACCCGCTAGTGCGTTAAGTGAGAGAAATTCGACCGATTAGGTCAAGTTTTGCGTACAGGGATTTAATTACTAGGTGTTAGTAGGTGATTAGAGGTTACCTAGATGAATTAACCTTGGTAAGTAAGAGGATAGGAATGAAACTTAAAAAGGTGCCACGTGTCGCGAATTTATTGGAAGTTGGACTTTGGACCACTTTCTTACAACTTTACCAAAAGGTTAAAATTGACCAAAATCATCTTCATTCTTTAAGCATCTTGGCCGAAAATTTGGGAGAGAAAAGAAGAGAGAAAAGCTTCTACTTTGGTTCCATTTCTTGCTCAATCTTGCAACCCAACCATTAAACTCTCAAATTACTCCATAAAATCCATTTGCTAAGGAGGTTAGAGGTGATTGGTAGAGCTATTTTGGTGGTGGAACACTTAAGCTACAAGCTTTCTTGGGAGTTGAGGTATTTTACTTGGAAACTTCACTTTTGTTTCTAATCATGCTATATTAGTGGCCTATGGTGGCTTAGTAGCTAGATTTATGGATGAATTAGTGGTTTAATTGAAAGTTGAGTAAATTTCTGATTTTTGGGGAATTTTTCTGTTTTATATAATAAATGTTAGTTAGCCTTGGATTGAAGGTTTAGTATTGAGCCAATTGGAGCTCTTGTATGTGAATTGTGATTAATTGTGGAAAATTTCAGCTTTGAACAAAATTTCAGTTTTAGGGTTTTGGAAATTGGGGCTTTTCTATAATTGATGATTGGAATGGCAATTGGCTTGGAATGAAGGTTATTGAGTAGCCTATGAGTGAATTGTAGTAATTGTGGTTGAATTGGATGGGATTTTGATGTTTGGTTTGTAGGATGGAAAAGCTGGAATTTAAGGGAAGTGCTGTCAAAATTTCCGCAGGAATTCCTGAGCAGTCTCGGGAAATCTGTTATAACTCGATGTAGGAATATCGGAATTACGTTCCGTTTGTTGCGTTTTAAACTAGACTCCTAGGGCTACAAACCGTGAAAATTCAGACCCTAGTTCTGTCTGTGTGATTTATGGTGATTTTCCAAAGTTGACTGAAATTACATACCTGTTCTGTCTTTGACTGGACGATGCTGCGACTTGAGGCTAGAATTTCACTAACTTGTGATTCGAATCTTGTAAACATGTCTTCTAAGTAATTGTACCCCTTTGAGTGTATTTTCCGACGGTATAAATTTTATCAATTTTGGACTTAAGATTTGTGAGATATGATTTTTCCAATGAGGGTGCGCAAAACTGGAAAATACTGTTTTTCCTAGAATTATTCTTACTTTCCTTTTACCTCTTAGGTTTGAGAGTTTGTTACACCTTTAAACCTTAAAATCGAAGTATTTTCCATTTTTAAAGCTATAATTGAACTTTACTTGCGTGAATCATGAAAGAGACGTTTGATTCGTATCCGAGTATCAATGGTAGTTTCTTAATTCTTGTAGGTCGGGTTGGTGATCCCGGACAACCGTCGTGCGAGAAATTGTGATTTGCTTGCTTAAGTGGGTGAGTGTACTATGCATGGCTTGTGTTTACTTGGTTGTGTACTTGGATCCTTGAATTGGATAACTGTGATTATGTGCTTGAGGCGAGAGTGTACTTTATCGCTCTCGTTCTCTCATGTGTATAATTGATTACTGGATATGTGTGATTGAACTGAATACTTGTGAATTGGATTCATGTCTGGCTTCATGTCGTTTTGGGTATGAAGCCCTACGACTTTTAACTGTGATAACTGAGCTCAAGCCTTAATGGCCGTTATCGAGTCGAGCCGGTAAGGGCCAGTCGATTAGGGTAACGTGCCGTGAGGTCACTGTGTGTCGAGTGGAGCGTTTGCTCCTCGACTTGTGGTATACTCGAGTATTACCCCTGATTACTGTGAGGTGTTCGGGCCCGGTAGGGGAATGTATGGTGGAAGGTATTGGGAGTAAAGTGGGTATCTACGGTCGTACGTGTCCGTTGGACGTTGACGAGTGGTCAACGGAAGTGATCCAGTGTCGCAAAAGGAAATTGGCTCCCGAGAGCCACCCGTATCCTTTCACTTGTGAAATTGTTTGGTATTCTTCCTATGTGTGTTATGTGTGTATGATCGAGCATGGCTATTGTGCGCTTTGAATGCATGAATTTTAGTACCTCAGTTGGGCGAAAGCTCACACTCGTACTTTTGTTTTCCTTACAGGGCATGTTATTGGGAACCATGAGTTTTGTGAAACGAGTAGAGCTTATTAGGCATTCTTTTGCATCTTGTATAGCTCCTCGACTTTTAGGAACCCTAATGTGGGACTTGAACATTTCATTTTGAATTGGAAAACCCTAGAGCGGGTTATGTGTATATACTTTCTCATGTATATATGATGTACTTTCTTGGAAATGTACTTGTCTATGCTTAATTAAAGTTTAGCCGTGTTTGGGACGCGTTCGTTCCGTTTTTTTTCCGTTTTCGTTTTGCGCGCTTGTTGTCAAACTTACTTGTTGGTATACCTCCCGAAATGTTTATATTTGCGTGTATGTGACCGTTAGCAGTCCTGGCGAGAGCTGGGCAGGCAGTTCGCTAACCCTTAGGGTACGCCCTAGGGAGGTGGGCTGTCACATTAACCATTGGAGGAAAGAAGATAAGCTTGAAACCCTAAAAGGTGCCACATGTCGCAACCCGGTTGGATGAAGACTTGCCTAACTTTCTTGCCTTTACCAAAAGCTAAAGTTGACCAAAATCATCTTCATCCTTTAAGCTCTCTTGGCCGAAATTTTGAGGAAGAAAAAGAGAGAAAGTTCATCTTGCACTTCAATTTCCAAACTCAATCTTGAGTTCCAACCATAGCTTTTGCAAATCACACCATAAAAGTGCTAGTCCAAGGAGTTCTAAGGTGGTTGTGGAGCAATTTTGGGAGGAAGAAGCCTAGGTCA
The DNA here is from genome assembly GCA_023065735.1 of Coffea humblotiana. Classification (NCBI taxonomy): domain Eukaryota; kingdom Viridiplantae; phylum Streptophyta; class Magnoliopsida; order Gentianales; family Rubiaceae; genus Coffea; species Coffea humblotiana. Next base: position 523,750 of record JACYVW010000026.1, read on the forward strand.
TCATTTTTCTTGAGGATCCAAGGTAACTTGCTAAGGAAATCCCTCTTTGTTCTCAATAATTCCCAATTTGTGGCTTAAAGTTGTAGTTGTGGTAGTTTTATGAGCATATTTTGTGGTTTGAAGTAGTTTAGGTAATTTTCGGTTATAGTGAATATTTCTGTCCTGTTCTGCCCAGATATATTCGGCCATCAAGGAGGCCGAATTGGACTTAGCTCAAAACATGAAAGTTGTAGAGAATTGAGTGTAGATTATGCCTGTAAATTTTGAGCTCAATCCGAGCAGGATAGCTTGTGAAATGACTAATTTGCCCCTGCTTCCCTGTTTCTGTCCGGAAATGATTATCAGCCTCTGTAATTGGCTCGTTTGGCTGGGAAGATGAATGAATTAGCTTTTGGTGCCTTCTTAAGAATTGTATACTTGTAAGTTAGCTTTCATATGGATTTAGAATCAACTGAATCGGAGTTGTGTGTGCTGAGATATGATTGAATAAATCAGGAATGCTAGTTGACTTTCACAGTGAGTTTCAAACTGGAAAATCTAGGGCTGTTTGGGTAAATTTGACTAGGTTAGGTTGAAAAATGGGCTGAGGTATCTTCATATGAATTGTATCCCTATGTGTTAGCTTTCCAACGCCTCTAAAAACACCCAAAACGGAATTGTGTAGCCTGAGTTATTGTCGGTTAAAGTCAGTGCTGATAACTAGACTGATCTTGAACTTTTGGATCTGTGATTGGGACATTTGACTTAGATAAACTCCAAATTAGGTTAAGTGGCCTTCATAAAAGTTGTTCCCCTCTGTCTTAGCTTCGATATGGTATAAGGTTCACCCCGATTCGATAACCATAGCTCCGGGTATGACTAAAATGCTACGAGATGTCAAATCTGCCATTTAGCTTTTGTCTTTAAAATTGATATTTGCTTGTACTTTTGCACTTGTGTTATTCTTGGATGGTTTTGGAGCCTATTGAACGGCTATTGTAATGAATATTTGTATGTGATTGTGGGGGCTGATTAAGGAAAATAAGGAAGCCATATATGGCTGGAAATTTGGTAAAAACAAAGGGCATGCTGCCCAATTTTCTAGGCCGCGTAGTTCCTTCAAGTTTGAGTTGATTCTTAGTAGATGAACGGCTTTTAGGTCATTCAAGCCCCTAGGTCCTCCCGTTACCTTTTCGTTCCGAAATCACGCTTTGCAGCCTTGCATTAGTGGCTCATTTGGATAGGCATACGACTTGTAGTCGAGCCTCACTTGTGCACTTCATTTACTAGAATTTGGACGTGAAAACTTCAATGGTCTACTTTGGTTATTTTAGGGTTTCTGGACGATTAAAGTCATTTTGGGGAAAACTTTTGAAGTATCTGCGCTTGAACTGGTGAGTGTACCACTCCCCTCCTTTGTTGCTTAACTTGGCTTTCTGTTCATGCAAATCTGAAATTTGAATGACTGTACTATCTGTTTATTCCATGGAGACAAGGGTGTACTTTATCACTCTCGTTCTCTTGTCCACATGCCTATTTACTGTGAAAAATTTTGAATCTGTTATCTGTGCTCAATTTACTGCCATTTGGACATTGCATCCAACGACTGTTCGGTTACCTCTGAGCTCAAATCCTGTGGCTAGTTACTCGAGTCGAGCCGGCCAGGGCCTGGTCGATTAGATAACGAACCACAGTAGTCGATTTCTAAGAAATCCTTGGTATTGAGACTCTGGATTTCTGGTATACTCGAGTATTACCACCCACTGTTACTGTTGAGGTGTTCGGGCCCGGTAGGGGTATGTTTGGTGGACGGAATTCGGTGTAAAGTGGGGTCTACGGACATGTTGGTTCTATATACGTTGACAGAGAGTCAACGGGTTTGGATCAAGTACCGCAATCGAGTATTTTAGCTCCTAAGAGCTACCTGTATCCTTTCCAGTTGAAATAATTGTTCATTTCCTCATATGTGCATATGTGCCTTAAAGTGAATTGCCCTGATTTGTGTCTACTTGTATTCTTGGTACCTCATTGAGCGCAAGCTCACCCCGTTCCCGTTATCTTTGTTTTTCTTACAGGGGCAAACTTAGAAATCATGATTTTTGAAGAAAAGGGCGAGCTATTGTATATGTATTTTGTTAAGCTCTTTTGCGACTGAAACCCTAATTGTATTTTGACCGATATGAATACTTTGGCTTGTACTTTAGTTACTTTGTTCAAGACTTCGATGTAAAAATATGCATAAATGTTTAACCTTGTCTAATAAGTGTATTCATTTGAGATGTTGTGATTCTATGGCTTTGGATTCTATCGCACGTAGTCTAGGTTTTGTGTGATTCGACTCCGTAGTCCTGGCGAGAGTTGGGCAGGCAGTCCGCCAAACCCTTTGGTTCGCCTTAGGGGAAGGTGGGGCTGTCACATTCTCGCTTGACCTGTGGATATTGTGGAAAGACAAATCACATTGAGGAGGGTTGTTGGAGGAAGAGGCGAAAGTGTTTGATTTGCGGAAGTAGCAATAATCAAATTAGTAACTGCCCGAAGAAATAGCCACGAGGGAATAGTGTTCAAAAAGTGGATAGAACCAAACCGAAACAAGTTACTGAAAGAGGGAGCCGACCAAAAGTACCAGCACTAGTATATACCTTGGACAAGCAACAGACTCCGGAGTCATCTGAGGAGATGGAAGGTAAAAATTTCGAGGACAAAATTTTCTTAAGGGGGAGAGAGTGTGAGAACTTGCAAAATTCTTCTTATATTCTTAAAATACCCTTTTATTTTGATTAAATTACTTTATAATATCTTTACTACTCATTTACTCCCTCAATAGTTACAATAAATCATAGAATCAAGGGTTGTACCTTTAGTTTTATAGTTAGCGTAAATTAGGGTTTTCGCGTATTTTGGCCGTGTGATCATTTGGTGAGTTGTGTGTACTAAATTTGGTGGATAAGAATGAGTATTAGGTAAGAAAAAGTGTGTGATTAGAAGTGATAATAATCAACTAGTGGACCATAAGTAAAAACACAAGTACGTGCGAGTTAAGGAAAAACAGCTCGAACCGACGTGCACTATTTGCTACCGAGTGAGTACACCATTTCAACACTACTTTATTACCTTAATCACCTTGCTTTTATTTCAGCTAATCACCCCTAAAATATCCTATAAAGAAGCCACCATTTTTTACCAAAGGAAAGGAAAGAAAAGAAAAAAACAAAGAAGGGAAAATCTTGACTTGACAAGTGTCAAGGATCTAACCAACTTTGACCAAATTAATTTCCTATCTTCTTATCTTTCTCTTGGCTTCATTTCCTCTCCATTTCCTTCACCTTGGCTGAAATTCTAGGGAAAGAAAAGAGAGAAAAACTTCCAAAAATTCCATCTTGATAGCTTGTTGGATTCTTGAGAAAAGTAAAGTGAAACTTAAATCCACTCCGATTAATCTTTGGAGAAGCTTGGAGGTGAGTTTGGTGCAACTTTTGGGAGGAAGAAAGTGTGAGGACTCATGTTTTTAATTTTAAAAAAGAGTAATTTTTATGATTATTTACCCTAGTATTAGTTAACTATATTATCGTTACGAGAATTTCTTTTAAATTTCGCCTTATCACGCTCGAATCGGAAGTTCGCGTTTTTCGCGTCAAATCGACCCAATGGAGATTTAAGAATTTATTCTAGACAACTAAGAGTGAATAATTATAGTGTTAAAGGAATTACATTCAGAGGTTTAGTACACAAATGAAACAAACTCGAGAGAAAACGGATGCGAAACGTGCGTGCGCGAGAACTATTCATAGTTGACTTTTGTGCAAATTTTAACCACAAATCGTTCAAGCTTCTCCAAGAAGCTTCATTCATCAGCCACACTCTCTCTCCTCACCCTCAAGTGCTGGCCGAACCTTCAAGGAGAAGAAGAAGAAAAGCTCTTCACCATTTCACTTCAATTCTTGCTCCAAATCCTTCACAAATCACCATCCAACCTCAAAATCACTTGGGAATTCACTTAAGCTAGAAGAAAGACTTCATCTTGGCGGTTTTCTTGGAGTTTTAGTGATAAAAAAATTCTAGTTTCTCTCGAAGTTAGGAGGTAACCATCCAACACCATCCAATCTTTCATTCTTGGCTTTAATGGGTTTTATTCTTAGCTTTGAAGATTGTAGCTTCATTATTGTTGTTGTTATTTGGGTTGGAATAGTTGATGTGGGCTCTATGAATTCTCACCTTGGTTGTATGGGCTGATATGATGATGTAATACTTGATTTGAGTTGTTTAAGTGTTATTTAAGATGATTATGGATAGAGAATCGAAGGAAAGTTGAAGGAAATTGCAATTGCAAGGAAAGTTTAAGATGATTACGTAGTTGTGGACGTTGGACTAGTCGTGGCCGTGGAGTTAGGCAATTGCAAGAACCAAGGAATGAAAGAAAAGCAGCTTCCGACCAAGATCGTAGACTGAGGGTCGAACCTAGGGACTAAGTAGCGACGGTGATACAACAAATTACCAATATTTTAGCACAATTAGTAGAGCAACAAGATCAAACCCCAGTGAATCAGTCTAGGAACCATGAGATAGGAGAGAAAGGGCCCTCGAGTGTTTTCAAAGGTTTTCTCCACCGAAATTTCTTGGAGGGCCTGATTCGGAGACAGCTAAGCATTGGTTGGAGGGGATGATTAATATCTTTGCAGCTTTGAACTACACGGAAGAAAGGCTGGTGAACTTTGCTGTATTTCAATTTGAAGGACCGGCACGGGCATGGTGGAATATTATTAGAGAAAGTAGGAGAGAGAACAGACTGCATGGATTTGGGTAAATTTTATAAGAGAGTTTAATGAGAAATACCTCCCACCTTTGGTTCAAGAAAGAGAGAGAATGATTTTATTAGGTTATGTTAGGGAACCCTGAGTGTGGCCGAATATGAAACATGATTCACTAAACTGTCCAAATTTGCTCCTGAATTGGCAGTTACGGAGCGGAGAAGAGTGAGATGGTTTATACAAGGATTAAATCTGGAGATCCAAGAAGCTTTAACGGTAGTTCAACTTAAGACCTTTACGGAAGCTCTTGAGAAAACTCAAAGGATTGAGGATGCGAAAACACAGGTAAAAACTTTTCAAGCACGAAAAAGGAGTTCACCTAATAGTACACATGAGAAATCTAGAGAAAAGGTAATGCCTCCCAAAGTGCAAGTGGAAAAAGGGCAATAAGAGAAAATTTCTCGAGAAGACCAAAAAGTGGCTCCTCGTTTGGCTTGTGGATATTGTGGGAAGACAAATCACAGTGATAATGATTACTCGAGGAAAGGGCGAAAGTGCTTAGTTTGTGGGAGTACTGACCATCAAATTAGTAATTGCTCGAAAAAGCAGCAACGAGGGAATAATGCTCAATAAGAGGATAAAACTAATCCTAGCCAAGTTAAAGAAAGAGAGAACCGACCAGGAGTGCCAACGCGGGTATACGCCATAGACAAGCAACAAGCTCCAAAATCGTCTAAGGGATGGAAGGTGAGAATTTCGTTCTCAAAATTCTTTTAAGGGGGAGAGAGTGTGAAGACCCAAAAAAATTTCCTTATTTTATTTTATTTCTTCGAATACATTTTCATTACTTTACTTTATTGTCTTAATTTTTTAGATATTTTTAGAAGAGAGTTAAGATTTTTAACCATTTTCCTTGTAAAAGTTAGTACATGTTAAGTTCGTAGTACATTATGGAAGTTGGACCCACTAGTGAGGTGCGTGCGATAAATTTTGAACATTAGAAGGAGTTTTGTGCAAAGGGATATTATTTTATAAAGTGTTAAGGAATAATTAGAGGTTGGTTAGATTTTAGCATTTGGAAGACAATAGGATGAGGATTAACCTTGAAGTGCCACTTGTCACAAAAGCCATGAAGCTTGGATTTTGATTAAGACCACTCTTATCCTTTAATAAAAACAAAATTTGACCCAAAAATCCTTCATTTTTCTCTTCTGTTGGCCGGCCACTTTGAGAGAGAAAAGAGAGGAAAAACTTCAACTTCCAACTTCCAATCTTGCTTGATTCCTTGAGTTTTCACCATAAACTTGCAATCTACTCGTAAAAGGTGACTTTTAGGAAAGATTAAGGGCTTTGGTGGAAAGATTTGGGAGAAAGAAGCTCTTGGTTTCCATTTCTTCTTAGGGTTTCAAGGTAACTATATGAAGAAACCATCTTCTCTTTTATACTTGCATATGAGTAGATTTATGGTTTGATTTTGGTAGTTTTCATGAAAAATTTTATTGTTTGTGTGGTGGTTGGAAAATTTCAGCATTGAGTGAGAAATTTCTGCTTTAATATGTTGATTTGAGCTTGGCTATGATCTATTAGTTTTGCCATGTGAATTTTCTAACCTTTATATGTTATTTTGGCTTGATTATAGAAAATTTCAGCTTGTATTAATAAATTTCAGCTTAGGGTTACAAATGTCCATCCTTATTGTGATTGATTTTGAGTTAGATAATTGGCTATTTTGAATGGTTTTGTGGCCTTAAACAAGTCTACTTTCTATCCTATAACTTGTGGTTGTGATTGAGGTTGGATTGCTATGAATATAGGTGTTGAATTTGGATGGAAAAGTTAAGAAAACAAGGGGAAATGTTGTCTATTTATTTTCTTGTAGTATAAGTGAGTGAAAGTGACTTTTGGAAATGTGACTTTTGGATGCTTTGGACTTAGTTTGCTTAGGGATACTTAAGTCCACTCTAGTGATGGTATATGACCTAGAATTTAGCTAAAATTGTGACAGCCCCATCTTTCCCTAGAGCGTATTCCAAGGATTAGCGGAACCCCTACCCAACTCTCAACTCTCAACTCTCATCAGGACTCACTCACTCACATTAACTTCAGAGATAATATTAACTGCGAAGTAAGCTCAAAATTCCCCAAGAAATATTACAACCATCCAACTTCACAAAACATTCATACTTAGGTGTACAACTAAACGGATCAAAATACAAGTAATTCAATCACCTCACCAAATATAAATAGGATGACAATTACTTAAAATGAGGGCTACAACTTTCGAACTCACTATTCTTTGGATGCCAAATCAATAACACTATAATTCTTCAAATTAACATGTACATGCTGCAAATCATCCGAATATACAAGCCAAAGTACAAGCCGAAAGATAAGAACTTGAATAACTAGTACTATAATACAGTACCAGCAAATACCAGTTTAAAATTCCTAATACAACTAGCACTATTCTTGTCTCTCTCATCCCGCACCCTGTTAAGGAAAACAAATAAAGAGATGAGCTAGAAGCCCATCGAGATTCCAAGAAAACATGTAGTCAAATTAGCAAAATATCTTTCACATATCTCAATATCTTAGAACGAAGATAGTAAACAGTTACAAACAGAGTCATTAACAGTTCGCACATTCAAATAAGCAATTTAACACCAATAAGAAAAGGATACGATACTGATATGGTGGCTCCATCAGGTTCTAGGCAGAGCACCCAAGATTCAAATGTTGATACAATCGATATGGTGACTCTTGCCAGAATTTCAACAGAGCACCCAGGATTTAAACATTGATACAGTTGATATAGTGCTCCTGCCAAATTTCAAGCGTAGCACTTAGTCCTGTACAGTATTTCACTTACAGCCAGTTCCGCAGTAACATTTTTCAAGTCCGTTGACACTTTGTCAACGTTTAAAATATGGTAACAAGTCCAGTAGAACACCGCTTATATCCAATCTCCGTCCATTGATCAACTCCCTACCAGGTCCGAACACCAAGATAACAGAGATAATAACAAAGGTGGTAATACTCGAGTATATCGATTCCAAAGGACGCATAGCAATAAACAGAGGAGAAACAACAAACAATAATCAGTAGTTATGGTTCGCCAATTTCCTCGACCAAGCCCTTGCCAGTTCGATTCGACCAATGAACCAATAGGGGTTTAGGATTCCAGGCAGATATCAAATCATGCGCATTCATATCAATGCACTTGTAAAAGGGATATCAAGAACTCCGTTAAGTTAGGTCGAATGTGATAAACTACACACTCGCTTAAGCAGTAATAAGCCAGTTCAAGCAACAAGTCATTTTTGAACCACAAGTAGCATGGAACATGCAGTTAAAACACTCACCAGTTCAAAACAGAGCAACGATAACATTCGTCTTTGGTGGCTCTCGTATTCACCGTCAAACACTAAGAGTAACCAAGGTAAAAGATATTTATGGTCCAACTATCCAAAATTTATATTTTAGACTCAACTATAGGCCATACCCCAATCCAACTTGGCCTCTCAAAACACAAGGGTTCAAAGATAAATTTGGAAGTGTAATTCAAGGAAAATCCAAGTACATACTAGGGTAATGATTCAAGTATGGTTTTGGAGCAAAAGGAAAGCATTTGGACCCGAAAACATGAGCAGTGTGACAGCCCTATCTTCCCCTAGAGCGTACCCTAAGGGTTAGCCAACTGCCTGCCCAGCTCTCGCCAAGACTACTAAAACGATCACACGCACAAACTAAATCGTTCCGGAAGATATTACAATGGCTAAAGGTAACGACACCCATGCAAGATGAAAACAAAAAATGAAATTGAAATTGAACAGTGATTGCCACGTCACAAATCGGCCAAGTACAAGTAAACTTTGTATAGTACTAGAAAAGGCACATTCCCAAGAGATTATATCATTTATACATGAGGAAACATTTACACATACACATTATAAGGAGTTTACAAATCAAAACGGAATACTTGATTAAAAGAAATTAGGGTTTGGATTACAAAAGAGCGTAACAAAAGAACATTTACACTAGCTCGACCCTTTCTTCAAAATCATGATTCAAAAGTGTTGCTCCCTGTAAGGAAAACAAAGGTAACGGGAAGGGGGTGAGCTTACGCTCAATGAGGTACCAAAAATACAAGTAGTCACGAATCAGGGCAGATCACTTTTGAATCATGCAGTTATACACACCAAATAGGGAAATGATTAAACACTTCAAATGGAAAGGATACAGGTGGCTCTCAGGAGCCAAAGTTCTCATTGCTTCACCGGAGCTTGATCAAATAGTATGACACTCCGCCAACTTTCAAATAAAGTAACCCGTCCAGTAGAGCACCACTTTAACGCCAATTCCGTCCACCAAACATACCCCTCACCGGCCCGAACACCTCAACAGTAACAGTGGTTGGTAATACTCGAGTATACCGGAAATCCAGAGTCT